>CM034305.1:54069097-54669097 GCA_019925795.1 Dendrobium chrysotoxum | reverse complement strand
CCCCACCTGTGGGTTCTGGCAGACCACCTGGCCTATGAGGATACAGTTCTATCAAGAGAATGTTGTGCAATCTATAGGATAAAATTCTTTTTAAGCCTTTTTCAAAAATTGCTTCATATATGATTTTAGGCATTCGAGTCAATTTACATTCATTGCATTAGTAACAAATTAAAATCGAGTCTAAATCTTTAATTATATTTCTAGCTTAAGCATTTCACCTGACATAAGTCAAGGGGTCAATTAGGAATCTACTCTAGATGTCGATCCCAACTCCTTAAACCCACTCTTAAATAACATCCCTAACCACTCTTTCATAAAAGATCTGACTCATGATTTTGAAGTGCTTAGGTGGTTTAGCTGGCTCCCTAATCTAGGCCGGGTAAGTCTAGATCCTACATTACATTAGCTAGGTTCTAGGTCACTAATTTTTAGTATCCACTTTAGACATAGGTTCTAAGGCAGATTTTTAATCTTAAGTCCTCAATCTCCAGGAATCTAGTTCCCACTTTCTAATAAAATTTATCACTTAAATATTAAATCTATTTCCATCAAATTCAAACCCAACCTTTAGGATAGGCTGAGGTGTTTCTAAAGTGATTCAGAATTCTAAACACCTCCTATCCCTCTTCCTTTAACCTCCAGAAAGAATTATTCAACCTTGAACCAATCCCATTTATAACTCCAGTCCCTACCTCCTTTGACATTAAACTTTGAAATCTTAAAATGAAATTCATATCGCTATTTTAATCAAGAGTATTCGTAGAAAAATTTTTTGGTTTTCTACGATGTAATTAACTATGAGGGCTTGCTCTCATAGGAGATTTAGAAACCCAGACTTTATTTTCAAAATCTAGTTTTCAAAACTTTAATTAATTATCTTTGGGAGAATCAAACCCAATAATCATTATCGTCATTTTCAAGATAATCGATAGTGATTATTATTTTCTTTCTTCGAAGAGATATATTAATTGCTATTGTGATTCTAATTATGAAATTAATGATCCACCTATTCAAATTATCATAATCAAATATTGGATTAAACATCACTTTGATCCTTCAGGATCATATGTAATTTCTCTTTGAGTTTGATTACGATAATCTGGATAAATTCAAAATTTTATAATCTGAACCTATTAGGGAATGATATGTTCACCTTTCGAGGTGATATATCATTCATAATAAGTGTTTGATTTTAAAATTAAAATTCTACAAATTTAACTTTCCAAAAGAAAATTAACTTTTTCAAAACTAGGTTGACTGGTCTTTCATTAGGGACCCCATCTAAACTCTAGATCAATCCTGACCTCAAATCAATCTAACCCCTAGACTAATTTAGACTCTAGGATCATTCTAGAAGTCAGACCCTAGGACATACTCTAGACCCTATGATCAATTTAGATCTTCTATCAATCCAGATTCAAATTAATCCAGACCCCAAGCTTTAACCTAAACCTTAATTAAGAACTTAATCCATAATTTTAATCTAAACCTCAATCTATTCAAACTTTAAATCAAATCATACTTCAAATCCATTTAATCTATACTCAAATCAAACCCAAATTTTAAAGCTATCAAGTTTTAGATCAACCTACACCTTAAGTTAACCAATTCAAAACTCAAATCAATCTAGACCTCAAGATAATTTCAGCTTGTAAGTATTCTAGATCTTAGTTCAATCTAGATTCAATCTTCAAACCTATCTAGTAACTTAGGACCTATTCTAGATAATAGGATCCTTTTAAAATCTAGACCTTATAATCTACTTAGGTCCTAGAATTCTTCTAGAGTCCAAACCTTAGGATCTCTAAACCTTAGGATCCTTCTAGAATTTAGACCCTAGGGCCCTCACAAACCCTAGGATTGTTCATAGATTCCAAATCCTAGGATCTACTTTGGATCCTAAGACTCTTCATAGACTCTGGACTTTAAATCCCCCTAAATTCCAAGAATATTCTAGATCCCAAACTCTAGGATCTGTAAACTTTAGGATACTCCTAGACCTCAGACTCTAGAGCAATCCAGACCTTGGGATCTGCCCTGACCCTAGATCTACTTAGACTTTAAAATTAACCCTGATCTTAAATCAAACATATTCAAAATTCAAATAAATCCTATCCTCAAGCTAATCCAGACCTTAATTCAATTTAAACCTCAATCACAATCCAAATTTTAGTCCAGTTTAAAATCCAAACTCTAATTCAAACCTAGATCCTGCCTTTGATCTAGCTCAAATCCTTTTCAATCACTCATGATCACCCCAAATAATCATAAATGATTTAGATTATTTAATTCAAGCATTTAAATCCAAAATCCAGATCAAATCAAAAAATTTAATTAAAATTCCAAGGTTCAAAGGTCTAAGTCCTAAAAGTCTTTTTCTGTGAATCTTTGAACACTTCAAAAGTTAGCTAAATGATCTCTAATTCAGAGTCTGTCAGTTACATACTGATGGGACATGTCTTTAGAGGCAACCCTCCAAATTAGAGCTCATTTTGAGATCTCTAACCATAGGAATTGAATTGATTTCCAAAGGCTGTAAAATCTTTAAATATTTATGGCCTATGCCACTAGACCTATCCCCTAGTGGATTTTGACCTTGGAGCTTTCTACAAAGCCTCCAATCACTTCCAAACCCTTGATTATGACTCATTGAATAATAAAATATATTTTTTTGGACTCACCTTGACCCCCAGTTGACCAGGGACCTAAATAACTAAAATACCCCTTGGGGGTATGAATAGTCACCTTTGATCAAATGGGCTCCAAATCAAATGCAACCACTTTCAGTAAGTTTCAAATATCAAATTCAATCTGCTGGACCCAAAACTAGACCTTGGGTCAACCTAGTTGACCAAGTCAACCTAGGTTGACCTAAAGGCCCATTAAGGGCCCAAATAGGTCATTTTAACCAAATAACCTCTTCAAACCTTAGAACCACCTCCATTGGTCTCCAAATGTCATTTCACATCTATTGAACCCATTCCTAGACCCTGGACCCACCTGGTTGACCAAGTCAACCAGGGTTGACCCACTCAACCCTTAAACCATTTATACATGAAATCCAACTTTAGATGTATTCAAATCCCATCAAATCTCTTTTAAACATTTCCCTCCGTGATTTGAATTTGATTTGGCCTTTAACTTAATCAAAAGTTGACTTAGCCAACTTAATCCAAGTCCAATCAAATAGGACCCATTTAGGTCAAATTTATTTAAACCTTCATTTCAAGTCATTCAAATCCATTTCAAGCTTCAAATCAAATCTAATTCATGGTTTAAATATATCCCAACCTGTGGTCAACCAAACCCAATTGAAGTTGACCAAGTCAACTTAGTATATTTGGTCAAAATCATTTAAATTCCTCACATTTTGATATATACTTCTAATCTATAGCTAGATACTTTTCCCAAGACATTCCCCTAGCATATGAGGACACTTAGGTGCCACCTCACCTGTTGTTGACCAATTAACTAGTCAACATAGTCAACAAATCAAGTGAATGGGTCAAATGTAGTTCAATAACCCTTTTGAGCTAACCCATTCACTTTCAAATCATTTGATTCATTCAAGCTAGCTCAATGGAGTCTCCCTACTGCCACCTGAACTCTCCCTTGACTATTGACTAGTCAACCTAGTCAACAAAAGAGATTAAGAGGTTTAAATGGCTTAATTACCTAGCTAGAGCTAATCCACACTTTATCAAATTACTCCAACTACTGTAACAGACTTTAGAACCTTCTTTCGATTTATCCTAGCCATTATATCAGGATCCAATAGCCCCTATCACTCCCATATGCTTAAGTGGGGACCAAGAGGCCTTTCTTCCTCATGTGTCCTCTTGTCCTTTGATCCTCTGCTCCCAACCATTCTATGGACAAATGGCAAGCATCTAGGGAGTTTTCCAATCAATTTTAGCTGTCAAATTAACCAGGGGATGTTTGAATAGGGTGAGACCCCCATTTTGAGTCTCATTCTAAAAGCCCTACTCTCTCTCCACACTCAACTTCTCAAGCCCAAACCTCTATTTCGTTGAGTTTTCCAGAAACTCCTCTACACTTCCCCAGCTAAAATAGCCAGCCAAAGCTCGCCGGTGGCAGGATCTCCGGTAAACCTAGATGTTATTCCATCCAGCTCAAATGTCCGGTGATCCATCACATTTTAGGCCGAGGATTCTTTTACAAACTTGTGCGTGGATAAACTACAAATTCAGAGAATCCTTAAAATCCAAAATCAATCGGTAAAATATCTCGAAAACTCAAACCCTAGTTAGAATCACTTAGGTTAAATTAGCTTTCCATAAAGCACTTTTTCAGCCATAAAACTATATCCACACGATTTCTATACATTCAAGCATACTGTATTTAAAATTTCATTTAAATTGATTGACTGGTTTGAGAGAACGAATCAAAAAATAAGCTTAGGGCATTTTACGTAACTCATTTTAGCTGTACGAAATCTCCGTCATTGATCTCATGATTAACAGCTAAGATCCCATCTTCCTGTTGTGACTTGGGCTCACGACTTTTTTATTTTGATGATAACAAATATTATGGCTCACATCTCCTAGTATTTATAATACATATTTGTTTATGTGTATACTAATATTTTAGGAATAGCATGCACCATCTAACAAAGATTCAAGGTTCAAGAATGGGTAGAATAGGCTATGATGTGATGATATTTGTAATTTTCATTGATGTACTTTTTGATTTCTTGAGTCAACTCTTATAAGCGTGTTTGCTTGCTTGTGATCATGTACACACACTCAGGGGGAGTGAGATCTAGTCAAAACCAAAAGTTCAATATTTGAACAAATTATACTGGATGATTTAGATCATCCAGGATGATCTGTTCAGTAAACTAATCATCCTGGATGATCTAATATGATCTCAAAACCCTAGCCGCCATAATAATTTAGGCAAGATATCAAGTTTCAATTTTTGGTAATCATCCCAGACGATTCATATCGTACTGGATGATCTATGATAATGTTGCCTAAATTAATCCTTTGATTATTTAATTAAATATGCATAATTTGATATTTTGATCGTCTTGGATGATCTGTATATCAATTTGGACGATTTGTGTAGAATTTGTACTGATCGTCCTAGACTATCCTGGGATCGTCTAGGACTATCAGGTCTATTTCTGTACATCATCCTAGATGATCCTGCGATCATCTTGGATGATCTTTGGTGGAAGAATTAAGTTTTTAGGGTTTTATGAAGCTATCTTTTGGAGCACATCGTACTAGACGATCTTGTGATCGTCATGGATGACCTTTACAGCTAGAACTGATTTAGAAGGATTTTTGGAGCTCTCTATTTAAGCTTTCTCAAAGCACTTGATATGTGTTTTTAGTAGCCATTGAGGCCTTATTTCTTTTGGAGAAAACTTGAAGAGAGAGCTCGAAAGGGAGAGTGGAAAGAGTGGAGTTTGAGAGGAGAAGAGCCTTATAAGGGGGATTTTCGAGGGAGTGTGAGGGGGTTCACACGGTGGCTCCGACAAGCTTGCACCTAAGTACCATCGAATTGAATGGTCATCTCGAGGGAAGTTTTGGGAAGAAGAAGATCTCATTGGTGTCAAAGGATCCGGCTACTCCGCCCCACCGGGGAAGGTAGAAGTGATTTTGTAAGAGCTTCTCCGCCTAGATGTGGGGGCAAAAGGTGAGTCACTAAAGGTGTACTGTAATAATCAGAGGGTGCCTCCAGGGAGTGGATGTAGGTCAGGTTGGACCGAACCACTATAAATCTGGTGTGTTCTTTCTAATTATTTTTCGTATTTTATTTTACTGCGATTAACTGCTTGGGTGAAATTTGTGATTGATCTTTTTATTATTGATTAAATTTATTTCTGCTGCAAGATATAAAAAGATATTTCTTTTTGTTAAAGAAGTTTTTAAATATCCAATTCACCCCCCCCCTCTTGGTTAGCCTCGGGACTAGTTCATAAGGGTTTAACACCTATAACGAACTTTTAAGTGGTATCAGAACGGGATTTATAAAATTAAGTTTTGGAAAACTTTTGAATTTTGATCCATGACTAATTTTGGAAATTGTTATATTGTAGAAGGATATTCAATCACCCGACCACCTTTATTTGAAAATATTACTTTTGATTTTTAGAAAATTCGTATGTCTATTTTCTTGAAATCAATAGTTTATCACATGTGGCATATGATTCAAATTAGTTATTCTATACCGTCACGTATTATAGATAGAATCAAAATTGATATTCCTTTTTCTGAATGGAGTATAGTAGATTAGATCAATGCTCAATTGAATGCTAAATATTTGAATTATTTTTTTCGTGCTTTAAATTCTGATGATTGCATGATAATATCTACATATACTACTAGCAAAGAAATTTGGGGTAAACTGTGCATTACATATGAAGGAACTAGTGAAGTTAAGCAATCTAAGTTGAATATTCTAATGCACAATTATGAACTTTTTAGCATGAAATCTTATGTGACGATTTTAGATATGTATACTAGGTTTACGCAAATTATGATATCATTACATGCTTTAGGTAAAGAATTTTTAAACTTTGAAAAGGTGATGCCAAAGTCATTGCAATTTCTAAATCTAAAAATTTAAATGAATATATTCTACTAATAATCTGATTGGCTCACTCATTGCCTATGAATAAGGTTTGGGTCAAAAGCTTTTGGATGCAGGTGAAACTATAGTACTAAAAGCTGAAGACATGGATGAAAATGACTCAGAAGATGATGAAAGTAAAGAGTTAGCATCAATAACAAACAAATTGAAAAGTCTACTAAAGCACAAGCATCAACATCAATAAAAGTGAAACAAAGGTAAAAAAAAGGTAAGAATGTTAATATTTTTTCTGATGTTATTTGTTTTAGATATAGGAAATCTGGGCATATGAAAAATCAGTATCCGAACTTAAAAACCCTTCCTGAAAAAGAAAAGGGTAAAGCCAAGCAAATTATAATAAGGGCAAATAATGCAAAGTAAAAAATCTCTTGGGCAGACCTAGCTTTTGAATCATCAGACCAGGAGCAAGATGATGTGAATTAATATTTTGCTTGTATTTTTTTGTTTATATTTTTAGTTTTTTTATTATTTTTTGTTCGTTGTGTTTTTGTTTATTTTAGGAGGTGTTTTCTTTTATGTTCTATTTTTCTTTTTTTATTTTTCTTTTAAAATTTTTAAATTAGTTTCTCTGGTGTTTGTGTAGTTTCTCTGATCAGCACACATATATCATCTTTTATTTTATTTACATTTTAGAAAATCAAAATTACTTTGCAAAAATCATATTTTCTAAAAATGGAAATTTACCTTCTATTTTTCTAAAAATTCTATGTAAGTTGTGGTTGATTTCTCTAAAATCAGGCAAAGGAAGGAAACTCATGATTTTGTCTCTCCGTCTCATTTCTTTATATATGCCTATTTCACTTTTGATTCAAAATCTATTTCAAATTATAAATTAATTTTTGAAGTAGAACCTTTTTTTATCTCTCTATATTTTGTCTATCTCATAGAGATCTTTTGCAAGTTAATGAACCTACTTCAAAGATTATCTTAATCAGGTTGTTCGTCTTTATCATAAGAATTTGATTTGCTGATTTTAAAGATTTAGAAAGAAAGTAAATTACAAAAATTAAAAGAGGCACAAAATGAGCCCAAAGCTGAAAAGATGCACAATGTCGCCAAATTGGAAAGATACACAAAGTGTATCAAAAATCAAAAGATGTGCAAAGAGCGTCAAAATGAAAAGAGGCATAAAATGAGCCCACAAAAAGTTAGCTTCTCTTCTTGTAAATCTCCAAAGTTTAAAAAACCCATATGCCTTTTTGATAAATTTGTTACTTGAGTTTGAAAATTATGATTTATGATTCATTACTTTGCATTAATCTTCTATTAGATATATTTCATGAAAGGAGTTTTGAAAAGATTTGTGTGTCCTTATCTAATTTGTTCATTGATTTAGATATTGGCTTAAAAAGTTTTTTAGTCTTTTTAAAACCTGAGCTTGGATTAATAATTTCTAGATTTCTAACCTTTCTGGGTTATGAGTTGTCAGTACATGCCTTACTAAGCTGTTGAATAAAATCAAGAGATAACTTTCTCATTACAAGAAAATTCTTGATATTTCAAAATATTTTTTTAAAAATTTTTCATCAGATCAGGGACCGTGTTTGATCTTTTAGTCTATATTTTCTATTTTATTTTTCTATGCTCCTCTTCTTTTTGATAATGTCAAAGGGGGAGAACGTACTGTTGTATTTGTATTATATTTTTTTATAAAAAAAATTATGTTTCTCCCTATTTTTAAAAGTCTTTTCTTAGTGAGGGGGAGATTAGAAGAAAATACTTTTTTGTTTGTAAATTCAATCAGTAATGTTTGCCCTCATCGAAAAGGGAGAGATTTTTGTGACTCGGGCTCACGAGTTCTTATTTTGATGATAACAAATATTATGGCTCACATCTCCTAGTATTTATAATGCATATTTATTTATGTGTATACTAATATTTTAGGAACAACATGCACCATCCAACAAAAATTCAAGGCTCAAGATTGGGTAGAATAGGCTATGATGAGATGATATTTGTAATTTTCATTGATGTACTTTTTAATTTCTTGAGTCAAGTCCTGTAAGGGTGTTTGCTTGCTTGTTACAATGTACACACACACTCAAGGGGAGTGAGATCTAGTCAAAACCAGAAGTTCAACTTTTGAATAAATTGTACTAGATGATTTAGATCATCCAAGATGATCTATTCAGTGAACTAATCATCCTAGATGATATTTATATCATCTTTGATGATCCAATATGATCTCAAAACCCTAGCCGCCATAATAATTCAGGAAAAATTTCAAGTTTTAGTTTCTGGTCTAATCATCCCATATGGTCCATATCGTACTGGACGATCTATGATAATGTTGCCTAAATTAATCCTTTAATTATTCAATCAAATATGCATAATTTGATATTTTAATCATCCTGGATGATCTCTATATCGTACTGAACAATTTGTGTAAAATATATACTGATTGTTATGGATTATCCTAGGATCATCCAAGACTATCAGGTCAATTTCTGCACATCATTCTGGATGATCCTGTGATTGTCGTGGATGATCTTTGGCCACAGAATTGAGTTTTTAGGGTTTTCTAAAGCTATCTTTTTTAAGTTCTCTATTTAAGCTTTCTCAATGCACTTGATAGGTGAGAGGGTTAACACGGTGGCTCCGGCAAGCTTGCACCTGAGTACCATGGAATTTAAGGGTCGTCTTGAGGGAAGTTTTGGGAAGAACAAGATCTCTTTGGTGTCAAAGGACCCAGCTACTCTGCCGCATCGGGGAAGGTGGAAGTGATTTTGTAAGGGCTTCTCGCCTAGCTGTGGGGGCTAAAGGAGAGTCACTAAAGGTATACTGCAATACTCGGAGGGTGACTCTGGGGAGTGGACGTAGGTCAGGTTGGACCGAATCACTATAAATCTTGTGTGTTCTTTCTGATTATTTTCCATATTTTATTTTACTGTGATTAACTACTTGGTTGAAATCTATGATTGATCTTTTTATTATTGATTTAATTTGTTTCCACTATAAGATATAAAAAGATTTTTTATTTTGTTTTAAAAAAGTTTTTAAATATCCAATTCACCCCCCTTTTGATTAGCCTCGGGACTAGTTCATAAGGGTTTAACAACCCTCATAAACTTTCACTTCCCACTGTTATGATCAACCGTGGATCTAATCCGAGGGTTAATATCTTCATCCAGCTCGATCATAACTACTCATTTCGATTGACACTAGATCGAATAGCCAATATGGTTTGCTAACGAGGATTAATAAAATTGCGTGGGTCCCGCCGTCAAATTAATCACATGGTAATGATTGCATGGCGGCGTAATCATTGCCGATGATTAGGCACTGCCGTTGTAGGTTGAATAGCCCAATTAGATGCCGCCACGTGGCATCCGTGCCGCCAGACATTTAAAAATGATTTAATTTTTAATTTTAAATCATTTTTTAACCTTAATTTCATCAAAAAAATCATAAAAAAAATTAATTTTAAATTTAAAAAATTACTATAATATATCAAAATGACCATTTAATTAAATACTTTAATTTCAAGTTAATATTATTTTAAAATATTAATTACAGTTAAAATCTATTTTAAATATTAAATATTAACTATTTTTAATTAGTATTTAATTATAAATAATCAAAATATTTTCTAAAAATGTAATTTGTTATTTCAAAATGTTTTCAAATTTTAGATAAAAATATTTGAAATATTTTATACCAAAATTAAGTTTTAATTTAAATATTTTCCATTAAATAATTTGAATATTTTTTAATATCTTAATGTTTAATTAATATTAAGTAAAATATTCTTTGATATTGTAATTAGTATTAAGTAAAATATTCTCTAATATGTTAAAATTTAGAAAATTACTTTTGAATATTTATTTTCAAAATTAATTTTAATTTAATATATATTATATATTTTAAATGATTTTAAGACATGTAAATATTAAATTAATATTTAATTAGAATTAAAATTTGAATAATTTTAAGAATTTTAAGAGAATATATTGAATATATTTAAAATTACAAATGTAATTAATATTTAAATAAATTTCATTTAAAAAGTATATTGAGTATTGGTTAATTTTAAATTAATTTAAATAATCTAATTATTTTAAAATTTCAAAAGCTCAATATAAATCCATTTTAACTCATCAAAATATATATATATAATACTTTGAAATTTTTAGAAAATAAAGAACTTCAATTTGAGATTATTTTTTTGATTAAAAATTAAATTAATTTTAAATAAGTTTGATTATTTAATTATTTTAACTTTTAATTAATATTTAATTAATAATATACTAAAAATTTCCAAAAATCAAAATTTTATTTTAAATTATTCTCTTAAATTTTTAGAGGATCTCTCAAGATGAAATAAAATGTTTTGAAATTATTTTGATTATATTTCTAGTTCTTAGTTTCAAAACCTATATTTTTGTATATATATATATATATATATATATATATATATATATATATATATATATATATATGAGTGTATTTATATATTTACATATATTTTAAAATTTAATTTTTAAAATTATATGACTATTAAACCTTCAAGCATTGAGAGATCTATTGGAATTTTAAACATACTTTACCTTTGAATGAATAGAATCAATGGGGATGATTAGTGAATAATTTTCTAATTATTCATTAATTAAATTATTATTTACTTAAGATATTATTTAATTTATATGTATAGGTGCGCACACACACTTAGGATTTTCTTAGTTTCAGGACATGATTGTGATGATTATGTGTGTTCTTACATATATTTGTACATTAGTTAGTATAAACTTTGATTCAAACATACTTAATCTGTGACATTATTAAGGACAATAATTAAGGACTTGGTTAGAGGATTTAGAAAAATTATAGTAATTAGGATACACATCCTCTTGACTTGAAACTTGAACCACTTGAATTTAGTGACACTCTCAGCCCATAGAAAAATTTTTAATGAATTTTGAAGTCATTAAGCCCTCTAATTTACTTAATCAAGATAAAACTTTAATTAAGTTTTAAAATTTTATAATAATTTCAATAAATCAAAATTAAATCCAAAAATTTCAAATAATATCTCTAACTGACCAAAATTTAATCCTTCATCAATAAAAAATAAAAGCCTTTTGACTAGATATCAAATTTTATCTTAATTTAAGTTTAATTAAAATTCACTATTTAATTAATTTAATTAATTAAAAATAATTAAAAATTCTAAAAATTTCTGAAACACTTGATAATCCCTCTTTAGATCATTACTAATCTTTGGAGGTGATTTCAAGAAGTTTGGAGATCTTTTGGATTCAAATCATCAAAAGCCTCCTAATTAAAAGAATTAAATAATTCAAATAATTCATAAAACTTCAAAAATTCATAACTAATTCAAATAAATTCCAAATTGAGCAAACTTAAAGGCACGCAACTCATATTAAGGTTTAATATTTATCAAAAATACTAAACTTCCAGAAATCAATCAAATTTGAAAAAGTCAACTCTTGGTCAAACCTAGTTCAAAATGCAAGTCAAAACTTCAAACCTTCATAATAAAATATAGAAACATCGAATTCTAGCATACTTATAGTTTAACTGATTATTTTAAGGTCTAGTATTTTATAAAAATATTAACATTCTATAAATAACTTTTAATCAAAAAGTAAACTTTTGACCCCTTAATTAAATGATTAAAATAATCCAGAATATTCCAAATTTTTAAAAATTATCTAAAATTTTAAAAAACATCAATTTAACATTTAAACCAGTAACCAATCAATTTGAATAAAATTTATTAACTCTCAAACCCTTAATCATATAAAATATTTAATTATACGATTATTACTAGGTAACTCAGGCCTACGAGGCTATTAACTTAGCCCCAAAGAAGGTGAAATAAACTTCAGGGCCTCGTTGTAAAATAAAGGTAGTAATCAATAATCCTTTAAAATATATTTTAAAATCAATTAAGCCATTAATATTTAAATTCAAACTTAAATCCCTTAAAGCCTTTCAACAAATCAGAACGTCAAACAACTTTAACTAATTGCCCTATTTAGGACATATCCAAACCACGCAGCCTACCTCACACTCTTTAGATGATTTGATAGGATAACCAACTCTTATCTTAGGATAGGCTGATGTTCACTTTTCTGCTGTGTGCCAGTTTTTTGAGCTTTTACTGCATGTTGTTTGCTAGTAGTAGAATTGATTAATTGTTTATTTATTTACTATACTTTATATTATGATTAATTATGTGTTAGATCTACCCTTAGGTTATGGGTGATTTATACTAATTCAATCTTATATAGGTGGCCATGCTCATATAGGGCATTAATTAAAGGGGGCAAATAATTAAGTATTAAAAATTAACAATGTTTTATGCATGCACTTCAGAATGATAAAGACTCCCTTTAAAGTTAAAAGAGCATGGCCAAGCGTGGCTGTGAATTTGAGCATTTAAATTTTAATATATTAACTGCTTGAGATTGATATTAACTACTTGGGATATTATATTAACTATTGATTGTTAGGATAACCATGCATGATCGAGTCTAGATTTTCATTTTTGATCATTGTAATTTAATTTGAATTTGAGTTATAAATTATATTAAGTGCTTTGAGATTGAGATATTAAGCATCCAATTTGGAATCTAAAGAGGAAGGAACATCCCTTATGGGAGAGTTCCTATCCATTTGGAGATCTTAATTAGGATGATTACAAATATCCAAAGAGAAAAGATAACACCCCAATCGAGTGGGAGCTTCTTTTCATTTGGATATTCGGACTCGATGATCCAAGGAGCTCGTGGAAGGACAATGAAGTAAAGAACAAGAAAAATCTCAAATCTCAAAGTCACTTGAGTCTTAGGAGTAGAATCCGGGTTATAGTCAGTGGTACCCAGCCACTTTAATTTTCCTGTAGACCCTAGGTTGTATAATTAAAAGGCACTTGCCGATGGACTTTCAGTTTAAATTTTAAATTTAATTGATTGAATTATTTAATTAATTTGATTAATTATTGATATATTAATTATGATTAGAAATTTACATGTTTTTAGTAGTTTTTTGGCGATTATTATATGTCGATTTTGATTTAGCCTGGAATCCGATCGAAGGGTCGTGAGGACACGAATAAACTTTTTTACTTAAAAAAATTAAAAGATTTAAGCTCACATAGAAACTCTAATGCTTTTAAGAAGTAGGCCCGAACCGCCAGGAGTTTTTCATGCATACATATTGAACTTTCTCTACCTTATTCGTCACCCCCCCCCCCCCCCCCCCGCTTGCCGGTTCTGGCAGACCACCTGGCCTATGAGGGTGCAGTTCTCTCAAGGGGATGTTGTGCAATCTCTAGGATAAAATTATTTTAAGTCTTTTTTGAAAATTGCTTTATATATAATTTTAAGCATTTGAGTCAATTTGTATTCATTGCATTAGTAACAAATTAAAATTGAGTCTAAATCTTTAATTACATTTCTAGCTTAAGCATTTCACCCAACATAAGTTAAGGGGTCAATTAAGAATCTACTCTAGATGTCGACCCTAACTCCTTAAACCCAATCTTAAATAACATCCCTAACCACTCTTTTATAAAAGACCTGACTCATGGTTTTAAGCACTTAGGTGGTTTAGCTGGCTCCCCAATCCAGGCTGGGGTAAGTCCAGATCCTGCATTGCATTAGCTAGGTTTCGGGTCACTAATTTTTAGTACCCATTTTAAACTTAGGTTCTGAGGCAGATTTTTAATCTTAAGTCCTCAACCTCTGGGAATCTAATTCCCACTTTCTAATAAAATTGATCACTTAAATAGTAAATCTATTTCCATCAAATTCAAGCACAATATTTTGGATAGGTCGAGGTATTTCTGAAGTGATTCATAATCCTAAGCACCTCATACCCCTCTTCTTTTGACCTCTAGAAAGAACTGTTCAACCTTGAACTAGTCCCATTTGTAATTCCAGTCCCTACCTCCTTTGACATCAAACTTTAAAATCTAAAATGAAATTTGTATCGCTATTTTAATCAAGAGTATTCATAGAAAAAAAATTTGGTTTCCTACGATGTACTTAACTATGAGGGCTTGCACTTGTAGGAGATTTAAAAACTCAGACCTAATTTTCAAAACCTAGTTTTTAAAACTTCAATTAATTATCTTTGGGAGAATCAAACCCAACGATCATTATCATCATTTTTAAGATGATCGATAGTGATTGTTATTTTCTTTCTTCAAAGAGATATATCAATTGCTATTATGATTCTGATTATGAAATTAATGATCTACCTATTCAAATTAGCATAATTAAACATTGGATTAAACATTACTTTGATCCTTCGGGATCATATGTTATTTCTCTTTGAATTTGATTACGATAATCAGGATAAATGCAAAATTTTGTAGTCTAAACTTATTAGGGAATGATATATTCACCTTTCAAGATGATATATCATTCATAATAAGTATTCGATTTTAAAAATAAAATTCCAAAAAATTCAACTTTTTAAAAGAAAATTAACTTCTTCAAAACTATATATATATTTTAATCAAACACCTTCTTCATCTTTAGTTCTCTAGTGGCTCTAGGGAGACGATTATCAGTATCAAATTTAGGTTCTCTGTCTAGTTCAAGAAGAAGCAAAAGGTGTTGGTGTTCTCTGCCTGCTTCAGGAGGAAGCAAAAGAATTCAGGGTTCTCTGCCTGCTTCAGGAGGAAGCAAAAGGAGTTGGGGTTCTTTTCCTGCTTCAGGAGGAAGCAAAAGGAGTCAAGGTTCTCTGCCTCACCAGTGTCCGTGAAAAGATTTTGTAAGGACTTCTCTGCCTTATTGTGGGAGCAAAAGAAGAGTCACTATAATTTTTAGTGCAATACCTAGAGGGAAGGCTCCGGGGAGTGGACATAGGTCAAGTTGACTGAACCACTATAAATCTAGTGTGCTCTTTCCATTTACTTTTTTGTACTTTAATTTTCACATATTTTTATGATCTGAGCTCTAGTTGAAATATCTGATTTAGATTATCTGCTTCCGCTTTAATTGGTTGTGCTTTAAAATATTTAAAAGGATAAAAATATTTTTCTGTTTGTGTAAGAATTTTTAAAATACTAATTCACCCCCTCTTGGTTAGCCTTGGGACTAGTTCATAAGGGCTTAACAACCTTAAAAACTTTCAAGTGATATCAGAGCGGGATTTATAAAATCAAGTTTTAAAAAACTTTTGAATTTTGATCCATGGCTAACTTTGGTAATAGTAACATCGCGGAAGCATATTCTATTACTCATCCACCTTTATTTGATAATATTTCTTTTGATTTTTGGAAAATTTGTATGTCCACCTTTTTATAATTGATTGATTATCGCATGTGGATTCTTGTTAGAGAAGATTATACTGCACCTTATAGACTTGTTAATGGTGTTAAAATTGAAATCCCTTTCATTGAATCGATAACTGATGATAGAGATCTTGCTCAATTGAATGCTAAATATTTGAACTGGTTTTTCTGTGCATTAAAATATGAAGATTATATACATGTTTCAGCATGTGCAACTGGTAAAAAAATTTAGGATAGATTATGCATTACTAATAAAGGAACTAACGAAGTTAAACAATCTAGACTGAATATTCTCTTGCATGATAATGAACTCTTTTGCATGAAACCCAATGAATCAATTTCTGAGATGAACAATAGATTTACACAGATTGTTACCTCTTTATATGCCTTAGGAAGAGAACTCACTAATTATAAAAAAGTGAACAAGATTTTATGATGTTTTCCTTCTTCCTTTGATGCAAAAAAACTGTCATTATTGAATTTAAGGATATAAATACTTATTCAATTGACAACTTACTTGGATCACTAATTACTTATGAGTAAGGAGTGAACCAAAGGTAGCTTGATGCAGGTGAGAAGAAGAAGGAGAAAGCCATAGCCTTAAAGGCTAATGATTCTGACTCTGGCTCTTTAGGTTTTGATGATGATAATATGGCCTTAATCACAAGGCAATTTAAGAGCTTCTTAAGGAAGAAACAAACGTATCATCAGAAGTGGAATAAAAGTAAGAATAATAAGCATTCTAAAGTTTCTTCTGATGTTATCTATTTTGAATGCAGGAAGTCAGGGCATGTGAAGTCTGAATGCCCAACACTAAAGGCTAACCCAAGTAAGGAGAAGGGTTAGGAAAAGCTTAAGTTTAAAAAGGATAAGAAGAAGATTTAAATGGCTTTCTGGGCAGACTCAGCATCTAACTCCTCTGAAACTAAAGCTGAAGTGGAGGAAACCAACTTGTGCTTGATGGCAGATCATCTTGATCACTTTGATCAAGAAGAGGTATGTGAGCTTACTTACGATCAATTATTTGAAGTTTCTAAAGGAATTCATTGATCATACAGGAAGCTAAAAAAAGTACATGCAAGCCTTAAAATTGATTTCTTAAATCTGTAAAAGAGCATGAAATTCTGTTGAAAGATCACTCCACTTTAGATAGCAGTCATATGGCATTACTGGATGAATTTGATGAATTAAATAAAAAGTTTTTTGATTTAACCACTGAGCATAAATCATTAAAAACATCACATGTTGAATTAGAAAAGGCTTTCAAAGAACTTGACATCATGGCATGTGATTTAAAAAGTAGTGCGCATGCATTGAAATAATAAGTGGTAAGCTATGTAAAGGCAAATGAATTTTTAAGAGAAAAAATCATTACATTAGAACAAAATAAAACACCACTTGCACTTGTAGGATTTTATAAAACATCATCAAAGCATGCATCATACAAACCTAGGAAGGGGCACTACAGCCCAAATAGATTAGTAAATCTTTTTTCTGGTGTTAGATATTTTTCTTGTGGCATGCTAGGACATATCTCCCACACGTGCATCATTCACCGTAGAACACAATTGGTTTGGAGGCCAAAATTACAAAATTTATAGCATAGCATGCATGCATCATATTCTTCTTTTCATCATAAGGGACTCAAACTTATTTGGATTCCTAAATCTGACATTTAATAATTTTGTAGGGATGCTCTCATTAAAGACTTAGTAAGAGCATGTGGTACCTGGACAGCGAATGTTTAAGGCATATGACTAGAGATACAAATCAATTCATTTTGCTGGAGGTCAGGGCAGGAGGTAAGGTAACACTTGGAGACAATACCACTAGGAGAGTGGTGGGATCAGATATAATTGGTGATTCAAAAAATTTCATCATTTATAGTGTAGATAGACTGAAACATAATCTACTCAGCATTAGCCAACTCTGTGATAAAGGATTTAGCATAAAATTTCTGTCAACTTGCTTCCTTATAAGATTAAATGATAAAATTATTTTACAGGGAAAAAGGATCAATAATATTTATTTGCTAGATCTGAATTACTTTAAAGATGATATTTTTATTTGCTTAAAATCAATTACTGATGAATCATGGCTGTGGTATAGGAGATTGTGTCATGTAAGCATGAAAAGCCTTAGGAAGATCACTCAAAAAGACTTAGTGAGAGGTGTCCCCAAGCTAGAGTTCACTAAGGATCACCTGTGTGAAGCTTGTCAGTTAGGGAAGTAAGTCAAATCCTCCTTCCACTCAATCAAAGACATAAACACTAACAAACCCTTAGAAATCCTACATATGGATTTCTTTAGACCTGTTAGCACTTCAAGCTTAGGAGGGAAAGTCTTTGGGTACATGACTGTTGATGATTATTCGAGGTTCACCTGGGTTAGATTCTTGTCTCATCAAAGTGAATCATTCGAGGAGTTTAGATCCTTTTCCACTTGGATTCAGAGGAAGCTAGGTTGTGAGATTATGACTATTCATAGTGATCATGGTAGAGAATTTGAAAATGAGAAGTTTGAAACCTACTATAAGGAGCAATGGATATATCATAATTTTTTAGCTCCCATGACCCCTCAGTAGAACGGGGTAGCTAAAAGGAAGAACAGGACCCTGGTAGAAGCCACTAAAGCCATATTAGCTGAGTAATCACTTCCTAAATACTTTTGGATAAAAGTGGTGAATACAGCTTGTTATATTCTGAATAGGGTAAATCTTAGATCTAAGCTGAATAAAATACCCTATGAAATTTTTAAGGGTAAAACACCCAACCTCTCTCACCTCCATGTCTTTGGATGTAAAGTATTCATTTTGAATAATGGAAAGTCTCAACTAGGAAAGTTTGACCCAAAATTTTATGAAGTAGTGTTCCTAAGTTACTCAAGTGTTGAGATATCCTATAGAGTCTTCAAAAAAAGAATCCTGATTATTGAGAAGACCACTCATGTTGTGTGATGAGTCTAATAATTCTGAAGGGTCTAGGGTAAAAGAAGAGGAGGTTATAGAAGTCACTCAATGAGTAGAATCTGTCAATATGGAGGAAAGGGTAGAACCTGAAGTTTCACTGCCTAGAGAGTGGAGATAGTCTTTGAGTCATCCTAAAGAACTGATCTTAGGAGACCCATCTGAAGGTGTTAGAATAAGGCATGGACTTAGAAAAGAGGTAAACCACCTGCCTTCATTTCAATGACTGAACCCATCAATATCAATCAAGCCCTTTCTAATGAATTCTGGATCCTAGCCATGCAAGAGGAACTAAACCAATTTGTTAGGAATGATATTTGGGAGCTAGTAGAAAGACCTAAGGACCAGAGTGTTATAGGAACCAAATGAGTCTTTAAGAATAAAATGAATGATTCTGGTGTGGTGGTTAGGAATAAGGCAAGATTAGTGGCTAAAGGGTACAACTAAATAGAAGGGATTAATTTTGAGGAAACCTTTACCCCTGTAGCCCATTTGGAAGCCATTAGAGTGCTACTAACATTTGTCTGTTGTAAGGGATTTAAGTTTTTTCAAATGGATGTCAAGAGTGTCTTTTTAAATGGGATAATAAAAGAAGATGTGTTTGTAAAATAATCCCCTGGATTTGAGAATTCCTAATTTCCAAATCATGTTTTCAAATTAAAAAAGGCTTTATACAAATTAAAATAGGCACCCAGAACATAGTATGAGAGGCTTACCACATTCCTACTAGAAAGAGAGATTGTTAAGGGGAGAGTAGACACCACCCTTTTTCTGAGAAGAGTAGGAGATGCATTACTCATTATCCAGATCTATGTTGATAATATATTTTTTGGATCTTCTAATAAAAATTTATGTGATGATTTTTTTAAAATAATGAGTAAAGAATTTGAAATAAGTATGATGGGAGAATTATCCTACTTTTTGGGATTTAGCTTATGGCAAATGGATGATGGAACTTTTCTTAATCAATCAAAATATATTAAGAACATCCTGAAGAAATATGAAATGGATAAAACCAAGCCAATCAACACTCCCATGAGTTTTAGTGTCCAGTTAGATAAGAATTTAAATGGAAAATCTATTGATTAGAAGAAGTACAGAGGAATAATTGGATCACTTTTTTACCTAACTACTAGCAGACCTGATATTATGTTTAGTATTTATCTCTGTGCTAGATTTCAGGCTGATCCAAAGGAGTTCTACTGACTGCTCTTAAGAGAATTCTTAGATAACTCTTAGCCAAAACTTAAGAATTTGATATCCTAGGCACAACACCTCTTTTAAAATTATAGGATACTCAACTTTTGACTTTGTAGGATGTAGGGTGGATATAATGAGCACCTCTGGAACATGTCAATTCATAGGATAATCTTTAGTCTCCTGGTCCAGTAAAAAATAGAACTCAGTTGCACTGTTCACTGCTGAAGCTGAATATATTACCTTAGGAAGTTGTGTGGCCCAGGTCCTTTGGCTAAAGCAACAAATTCTGGATTTAGGACTTCCTATAAGCACAATTTCTATCCTATGTGATAATATTAGTGTCATCTGTATTTCAAAGAACCCAATCCAACACTCTAGGACCAAACACATCGATATCAGGCACTACTTCATTAGGGACCATATTACCAAAAGGAGATTTAGAGCTACATCATATAGCCACTGAAAACTAACTGACAGATATCTTCACAAAATTATTGGCCTTTAAAACCTTTAGTACCTTAAGAATGAGATTACGTGTGATAGATATTCTTGCTTGAAATTGATGCTCTCTATTTATGTTTCAGTACTTAATTTTTGTCTGATTTGTTTGTCTATTTCTTTTTATATATTTTTTTCCTGTTGTTTTTTCTTATTTTTTATTATTGTTGTTTGTTTGATTTCTTTCTTTCTTTTTATGTGCTTTCCTTTGGTTTTTGATTTCCTATTTATTTTCTTCAGAATTAGATCACTGCTCACTACTGCTGATGAATTTAATTTCTAAATGAGATTTTTATCTTATTTTGTTTAGAAGCTTGTAAGCAATGATTGACTTCTCTAAAACAGTTAAAAGAAGAAATATTGATGATTATTTCTCTTCATCTAACACCTTTAATGGTGTATTCTTCTTTTTAAATCATAATCTTTTTTAAAATTAAAAAGTTAGACTTTGAAATAGAGATTTGTTTTATCTTCCTACAGTAATCTATCTCATACGAGTAGTGTTCCAAATCATTGAATCACTTTCATATTTTCTTAATCAAGTAATTGTAGTTATCGTATGAGAATGATTCTGTTTTGTGGTTTACTCTTCCTTATCTAAGAGAGTAAGTTTTTCTTCTCTTACATCTGGAAGATAATCTGGCAACTGAAAATTTTTAGAGGTGTTGAAAGAAAGGAAGCTTGCAAAAAATACGTAAAGTGCGCCAATAAAATAAAAAAGAGGCACAAAATGAGCCCAACACTAAAAAGATGCGTAATGTTCGCCAATTAATTGCAAGATACACAAAGTGTATCAAAAATCAAAATATGTGTAAAGTGTGCCAAATAACTAAAAAAAGAGGCATAAAATGAGCCCACAAAGAAACAAGCTTCCTCCTCTTTCAAATCTTTAAAAATCTTAGAAGAATCCTTGTGCCACTTAACATTTTCAAGCACTTAAGATTGAAAAACATGAATTCTGATTCTTTACTTTGCAATATTATTTTATCAGATATTTTTCTAGAATGAAGTTTGAAAGGATTACTTTTTCTTATCTAATTTTGTTTCTTCTGAATTAGATTTGTGTTTATAAGGAAGTTGAATCTGTAAGGTGCTCGAGATAGGATTTATAAAAATTGATTTTTCAACTTTTTTGAATTTCAATATCGTCAATTCTTCTTAATGGCTTTTAAATTTAAACTGAAGGAAAAAATTCTCCTTTACTAGAGTGATCGATTAAAAAAACTTTGTTTTTTATTTTTTATTTTTGTTATTTATTTCCTTGTTTTATTTTTTCTTGATTTTTGATTTGATTTTTTTTTTTTGAATCCTCTGTTTAGTAGTTGCTTTCTATTTCCACCTTTTTGTGATGTCAAAAGGGGGAGTATTATTGTTAGTGTTGTACTGTTTGTCTGGTTTAGTAAAATGTGCTTTATTTTATTTATATTATTTTTCTTTGCTTTGTGTTTCTTTTTTTTTCTTTATTTGAAATTATCCAACAGATGTTTGCCACCATAACAAAGGGGGAGATTATTACAAATTTGGATTCAAGCACTATAATTTTAATAATAATAAATATTCTTGTCACTACTACACATCTATTTAGTTGCCCTGCCTACTAACTTTTTAGATCCACAAGATCAGTTATAAATTAAGCCAGCTCAAGATTAGATAGATCAGGACTGAGTCAGTCTGTAACTTTTTAATTCCAATTATTTTTACCTTTCCTTGAGTCAAAAGTAATAAGGTGGATCATGATGTTAAGTAACCTTACACACACACACTCAGGGGGAGAAATTTAGTAAATTAGAGAGTTTTCTATTTTTGATCATATCATATAGGACAATCCAATCATCTTGGACGATCAATTAAAAATAAAAACCCCAATTATGGCATTTGGGATTAAGTAAATTTGGTTAGGCAGATCGTCCTAGATGATCCTCCCATCATCTTGGATGATATATTTAAATTCTGAAATCAACCGCCAATCATAATTTAGGCAATATTTTATTTTGAAATTTTGAACTAATCATACAAGACAATCTGGATCATCTTGGATGATTCATTATAATCTTACCTAAAATAATTCCTTGATTATGAGACTGATTATGGTTAAATTGATCAATCACATCGTACAGGATGATTGACCCGATCGTCCTAGATGATCATTTATATTTCGTGGGACGATCACCAATCATCTTGGATGAGAACCATAATTTTCTTCTAATCATCCAGCATATCATCCTAGATGTCTCGAACTCTTGTCTGGATGATTTGTCGATTTCCACTCAAAATGAACTGATCGTCCAGGACGATTGTTTAATCGTCCTAGAAGAAAATCCTTATTTTCTTCTAATTATCCAGGATATCATCTTGGACGTCCTGAATAATTGGCTAGACAATTTTTTGATTGCCACTCAAATTAAACTAATCGTCCTAGACGATCATGGAATCATCCTGGACGATATGTTAAAATTATTTCTTCTGATCATCCAGATAGTGGAAATCATCTTAGCTAAAAGGCTAATTTTGTATTGATCGTACAAGATGATCGATAGATCATCCTTGATGATCTTTTATAGCAAGTTGAATTTTAGGGTACTTTTTGAGGCCTTCTATTTAAGCTCTTTAAACATCTCTTCAAAATAGCTTTTAATGGTTTTTTCACTCCAAGAGAGCTTAGAAGAAAAGGAGAGTTTGGAAGAGAGAGAGGATCTTATGAGGGGGAGTTTATGAGGGGATTCACAAAGGTTGCTCTAAGAAAGGATTCGATTATCGTCTTCTTTCTGTGTCCTTGGTTCTGTGGTGGCTCTAGGGAGATGATTATCAGCATCAGATTTAGGTTCTCTGCCTGCTTCAGGAGGAAGTAAAAGAAGTTGGCATTCTCTGCCTGCTTCAAGAGGAAGCAAAAGGATTCTAGGTTCTCAACCTACTTTAGGAGGAAGCAAAAGGAGTTGGGGTTCTCTGCCTGCTTCAAGAGGAAGCAAAAGGAGTCAAGGTTCTATGCCTCACTGGTGTCGGTGGAAAGATTTTATAACTAAAAGTTCGATGGGGATGTTAAGCCCTAATGAACTAGTCCCAAGGCTAACCAAGAGGGGGGGGGTGAATTGGTTATTTAAAAATTTCAGAGCAACAGTAAAAAACTTTTCTATGATATGTAGTGAAAATAAGTAAATTCTCAAACGAAAAGAGTAAACACAAATTTCACCCAAGCATATAATCACAGAAAACTAAAGTGCAGAAAGTAATCAGAAAGAACACACCAGATTTTTATAGTGGTTCGGTCAACTTGACCTACGTCCACTCACCGGAGCCTCCCCTCCGGGTATTGCACTAACTCAAAGTGTCTCTCCTTTTGCTCCCATAGCAAGGTGGAGAAGCCTATACAAAAACTCCTTTTCACTAACACGGTGAGGTAGAGAACCTAACCTCCTTTCGCTTCCTCCTGAAGCAGGCAGAGAACCTCAGACTCCTTTCGCTTCCTCCTGAAGCAGGCAGAGAACCTTAACTCCTTTTGCTTCCTCTTGAAGCGGGCAGAGAACCCAGATCTTCTTGCTGACAATCCTCCCAAGAAACACTGACAAGACCAGAGACAACGAGCGGAGAAGACGACTCTGATCCTTTCTTGGAGCAACTTTCGTGAACCCCTCACAAACTCCCCCTCATAAGATCCTCTCTCTCTCTCTCCCAAACTCTCTCTCTCTCTAGGGTTTCTCTGGAAAGGAAAGTGGCAAAAGATTTTTCTTGTTCGAAGAAAAATATCTTTTAAAGGAGGGCTCTAAAATTGCCCTAAATCTCAACTGGTCGGAAAGAATCGTCTAGGACGATCTAAATATCGTCTTGTACGATCAGTTCAAAATCAGCTGTTTCAGCCTAAACGATCTAGCTCTTCTAGACGATCAGAAGAAAAAGTTGTTCATATCGTCCCGTATGATTCTGCGATTGTCCGGGATGATTAGTGTAAATTGAGGAATTTCGTCCAGAAGACCACTCTGGTCGTCCAAAGAAACTTGTGCTGGATGACCTAAAAATGACTTGATCGTCCAAGACAATACGGATATTGTCTAGGACGATTAGTTCAAAAAGGGCCAAAATCATCCTGATGACCTCTCTAGACGTACAACTGAAACACACTAGACGATCCTGATCATCCCGAACGATATGATCGTATCAATTAAATATTAATTGCTTTCCTTAATTACCAGACTAATTTAGGCATGATTATACTGGATCGTCTAGGATGATACACGTATCGTCCGGGTCGATCAGATCAAATCTCTAAAAATAAAACTTG
Source organism: Dendrobium chrysotoxum (assembly GCA_019925795.1). Lineage (NCBI taxonomy): Eukaryota > Viridiplantae > Streptophyta > Magnoliopsida > Asparagales > Orchidaceae > Dendrobium > Dendrobium chrysotoxum. The sequence goes on along the minus strand of CM034305.1, from coordinate 54,644,269 downwards.
CCTAACTTGATCTGGCGGCTGAGAATTTTTTATTTGAGCCTATCGTCCCGTACGATGTATGTATCGTCCAGGACGATCTGCTTAATTAGACACACTTAACTTGGTCGTCCTAATTAGGGTTTCTATTTTTACTTGATCGTCCAGGATGATGTGAATATCATCCAGGACAATCTAAACAAAAATTTAATAGAAACTCTAATTCCCTCAAGCTCTCCCCCTGAGTGTGTGTATGCAAGGTTACTTAGCTAGGGGATCAGTTACATTAAAATTGACTCAAGAAAAGGAAAACAGTACATTGGACCTAAATTACAATACAGACTGACTCGTTCTTGAACTGGCTTGAACTTGCATTTTATCCTGTGTACCTGAAAGATTAGTCAGTCAACAAGAACCAGAGATGTTTGCTATCATCAAAATTATAGTCCTTGAAACCAAATTCGCAACAATCTCCCCATTTTTGATGATGGCAAACATTTGTTAATAATTTTAAAAACAGAAATTTAACAACGGGTGAATAATACAAAATCACTAAAACTAATTCAAAACAAAGACTGACTACTCCCCCTTTTGACATCTCGAAAAGGAAAAGACAACATATAAAAATAGTAAAACCCGTAGAATTCCAAAACCTCTTTTTTTTTATTAGCTCTAGTAAAAAGAATATCCCCTAATTTTCAATTCAAAAGCCAATAAGAAGATGATTAACAGCACTAAAATCCAGAAAAAGTTAGAAAATCGACTTTCGTAACTCCCACCTCGGACACCTTATAGATGCAAATCCCTTTCAAGACAAAAATCCAATTCAGAAGAAAAGAAATTAGATTCGAAAAGAGATCCTTTCAAGCCTCGTTTCAGAAAAATATCTGATATAATTGTATTACAAAGTAATAAACCAAAAATCAGGATTTTCAAACACAAGCTTTTAAAAATATTAAGTAGCACGTGAATTTTTCTAAGATATTTAACGATCTGAAAGGGAAGAAAGCTTGATTTGGGCTCATTTTGTGCCTGTTTTCCAATTTGATAGGCACTTTGCGCATCTTTTGATTTTTGATACACTTTGTGTATCTTTTAGTTTGGCGATATTTCGCATCTTTTCAGCTTTGGGCTCATTTTACGCCTTTTTTTCAATTTGTTTGGCACACTGCGCATCTTTTGTAAGCTTTCTCCCTCCCAAAATCATTAAAGGATCTCAGCTGTAAAATTACCTTCCAGACATAAGAGACGCCAAAGCTTACTCTTTACAATAAGGAAGAGTAATTCACAAAACAAAAACCATACATCGTATGATAAGTGCAATCACTTGGTTTAGAAAATCATAATAATGACTCAAGACTTTGAAAAATACTATTCATATAAGATAGATTACTGTAGGAAGATAAAATAAATCTCTATTTTAAAAACCAATTTTTTAATTTTGACAAAAATTTTTATCCAAAAAAAATAATACACCAGTAAAAGAGTTAGAGGAAGAGAAACAATCATCAATGTTTCTTCCCTTTAACAGATCCAGTGGAATCAATCACTGCTTACCAGCTTCCAAATAAAAGCTAAGATAAAACTCTCAATCAGAAATCTATTTTTTCCAGCAGTAGTGAGCAGTGATCTAATTTTGAAAGGAATAAAATAGTAAATCAAAAAGCAAGTAGAAAATCGTATCAAGTTAAATACTTAGATCGCCCTAACAAGACTAAAATGAAAATCAGCAGACAAATAAAAATTAACAGAAAATGGATAATCAAATCACACAACTAACTAACAGAAATAGAATGAAAAATAGACACACCAGAAATCAGAAGTCATCAAAATCATGCATTTATATCAATCACACTTAATCTAGTCCTCAAAATGCTGAGTGAGTCAAAGGCCAGTGTTTAGTAAATATGTCAGCCAGCTGATTTTCAGTTGCTACATGATGTAGCTCAATATCCCCTTTTGTAATATGGTCCCTAATAAAGTGATGCCTTATATCAATGTATTTGGTTCTAGAATGTTTGATTGGATTCTTAGAGATGCAGATGGAACTAGTATTATCACACATAACAAAAATTATGCCCATAGGTAATCCTAAATCTAAGACTTGTTGCTTCAACCAAAGAACTTGGGTCACACAACTCCCTAAGGCAATGTACTCAGCTTCAACAGTGGAAAGTGCAACTGAGTTCTATTTTTTATTGGACCAGGAGACTAAAGACTGTCCTATGAATTGACAAGTTCCATAAGTGCTCTTTCTATCCACCCTACACCCTGCAAAGTCAGAATCAGAATATCCAATATTCTCAAAAGAGGTGTTGTGCCTAGGGTACCAGATTCCTAGGTTTGGGGTCCCTAAAAGATATCTAAGAATTCTCTTAACAGCAGTCAGGTGGGACTCTTTAGGATCAGCCTGAAACTTAGCACAAAGACAAACACTAAACATGATATCAGGTCGGCTAACAGTTAGGTAAAGCAGTGATCCAATTATTCCTCTATACTTCTTCTGATCAATATATTTTCCACTTGAATCCTTATCTAACTGAACAGAGGAGCTCATGGGAGTGTTGATTGGCTTAGCTTTGTCCATTTCAAATTTCTTCAAAATGTCCTTAGTGTATTTAGATTGATTGAGAAAGGTTCCATCATCCATTTGCCTTATATTAAACCCCAAAAAGTAGGACAACTCTCCCTTCATACTCATCTCAAACTCCTTACTTATTATTTTAGAAAACTCATCACATAAATATTTATCAGAAGATCCAAAAATTATATCATCAACATAGATCTGGATAATGAGTAAGTCATCCCTTATTCTCCTCAGAAAAAGGGTGGTGTCTACGCTCCCCTTAACAAACTCTCTTTCTAACAGGAATGTGCTAAGCCTCTCAAACCAAGCTTTGGGTGCCTGTTTCAATCCATATAAGGACTTTTTTAATTTGTAAATATGATTTGGATATTGGGAACTCTCAAAACCTGGGGGTTGTTCTACAAAAATATCCTCTTTTATTATCCCATTTAAAAAGGTACTCTTGACATCCATTTGAAACAGCCTAAATCCCTTATAACAGGTAAAGGCTAGTAGCACTCTAATGGCTTCCAATCTAGCTACAGGGGTAAAGGTCTCCTCAAAATTAATCCCTTCAATTTTATTATACCCCTTAGCCACCAATCTTGTCTTATTCCTAACCACCACACCAGAATCATTCATCTTATTCTTAAAGACCCACTTGGTTCCCATAATACTTTGATTTCTAGGTCTTTCTACTAACTCCTAAACATCATTCCTTACAAAATGATTCAATTCTTCTTGAATAGCTAAGATCTAAAACTCATCTGAAAGGGCTTGATTGATGTTGGTGGATTCAATCATTGAGATAAAGGAAGAGTGGTTTACTTCCTTCCTAAGTCCATGCCTAGTCCTAACACCTTCAGAAGGGTCTCCTAAGATTAGTTCTTTAGGATGACTCAAAGAATATCTCCAATCTCTAGGCAATGTGGTTTGAGGTTCTACCCTTTCCTCCAGATTTGCATTTCCAACCCCTTGGGTAATCTCCTCTACCCCTTCTTCTTCCTCAACTCTAGTCACCTTAGGATCAGATTCATCAAACACCATATGAGTTGTCTCTTCCACCACCAATATCCTCTTATTGAACACCCTAAAGGATTTCCCCACACTAGAATAGCCTAAGAGCATGAAAAATAAAGTAAGATAAAATGGAAAAAATACACCAGAGATTTTTATAGTGGTTCGTGTTGCAAATCTGGTTTTGATGATGAAAAATATGTTCCCAGTGTGTCTTGCTTGGCTAATCTGTTTCAGGCACAAAAGACCACGAGCCACTCAAGCCAACTCAAGATCGGGTCCAAGTGTGTCAAATGTATTACTTTTCTTTTTATTGAGTCAATTATAATGTAACTGATTCCCTAGCTAAGTAATCTTGCACACATACACTCAGGGGGAGAGCTTGAGTGAATTAGAGTTTCTGTTCATTTTTTGTTCAGATCGTCCTGGACGATTTTCACATCGTCCTGGACGATCCAGCCAAAACAGAAACCCTAATTAGGGCGACTAAGTTAAGAGGGTCTGATTAAGCAGATCGTCCTGGACGATCTACGGATCGTACGGGACGATATGCCCAAATTAGAAATTCTCAGCCGCTAGATCAAGTTAGGCAAGTTCTTATTTTTGGATACTTGGTCTGATCGTCCCGGATGATTCAGTACAATTATGCCTAATTTAATCTGGTAATTAAGGAAAGCAATTTATTTTTGGTTGATACGATCATATCGTCCTGGACGATCATGATCGTCTAGTGCATTTTAGCTGTACGTCCCGAATTGTGTTCAGGATGATTTGGGCACTTTTTGAACTAATCGTACAAGATGATGTCCCTATCGTCCTGGACGATCAAGTCATTTTTTGGTCGTCCAGCACAGATTTCTCTGGACGACCCGAACTGTCTTCTGGACGATTTTCCTCGATTTGCACTAATCGTCCCGGACGATCGCAGGATCGTACGGGATGATATGAACAATTTTTTCTACTGATCGTCCAGAAGAGCCAGATCATCCAGGCTGAAACAACTGAATTTGAACTGATCATATAGGACGATCTACCGATCGTCCTGGACGATCTTGGCCAACCAGTTGAGATTTAGGGCAAATTTTTAGCCCTCCTATAAAAGAACTTTTTCTAAAAATAAGAAAAATCTTTTGCTGCCTTCCTTCCCTGAGAAACCCTAGAGAGAAGAGAGAGTTGGGAGAGAGAGAAGAGATCTTGTGAGGGGGAGTTAGTAAGGGATTCACTAAGGTTGCTCCAAGCACGGATCAGAGTCGTCTTCTCCGCTCGTCGTCTTTCGTCTAGTCGGTGTTCGTCATGGGAGGATCGTTCGCAAGAAGATCCGGGGTTCTCTGCCCGCTTCAGGTGGAAGTAAAAGGAGTTCGAAGGTTATCTGCCTGCTGCAGGAGGAAGCGAAAGGAGGTTAGGTTCTCTGCCTCACCGTGTGGTGAAAAGGAGGTGTTTGTACAGGCTTCTCCGCCTTGTTGTGGGAGCAAAAGGAGAGACACTTTTTGTTTAGTGCAATACCCGGAGGGGAGGCTCCGGGGAGTGGACGTAGGTCAAGTTGACCGAACCACTATAAAATCTGGTTTGCTTTTTTGATTCAGTTGTGCACTTTACTTTTCTGATACTAACTGCTTGGGTGAATATCTGTGGTTGATCTTTTCGTTCTTGTTTATGTGTTTCCGCTGCTACGTATCGAAAAGATTTTCATTGTTATCATGAAATTTTAAATAACCAATTCACCCCCCCTCTTGGTTAGCATCGGGACTAGTTCACTAGGGCTTAACATCCCTATCGAACTTTCCGTTCGGTCACTTGACCTACGTCCACTCCCCAGAGTCCTCTACTCCGGGATTTGCACTAGTAAAAGTTGACTCTCCTTTTGCTCCCACAGCAAGGCGGAGAAGCCTTTACAATACTCACTTTTACCTCCCTCGGTGCGGCGGAATACCAAACGCTATGTCACCCTCCTGGTGACGGCAGCGGACCTTCTCCTTTTTCTCCCTCCTGGAGATGACAGAGTACCTTGGCGATGTTGATCTTGAAGTGACTCTTCCCTCGAGAACTTTCCCGAGACTTCCCAAAGCCACAAGAGGAGCAAAGCATGCAGCTAGCTTGGAGCCACCGTGTGATCCCCTCACACTACTTCTCCCTCACGCTCAAGCTCACCTTCACCTTCCTCTCGCAAGAAAAACTTCTCCTTCACGAATCTCCTTCTTCCTTCAAAGCCTCTCACAGCAAGAGGATAGACCAACTCTCTCTATAAAAAAAATTTTAAGTTATTTTTATATCAGGCTTCAGAAAACCCTAAAAGTTTTAACTTTTACGTTTCTGTTCGTACAGTACGATATATAATCGTACAGTACGATCAGTTCAAGTACAGCTTCGTCCAGTACGAGCACAGACGAATAACTGTCAAAGTTTATACATATCATACTGTACAATATGTATATCGTATAGGATGATAATGTTGATTCATACTGTTCGTACAGGACAATTTAGGGGACGATCCCTGGGATGAAAGAATTCATCTCTGCTAGTCGTCCAGTACTCCTCTATTCGTACAGTACGATTAGTTTGTTTCAGGATATCATCCTGTATGATACGAATATCGTCCAAGATGAAAAGAATGAAAAAGCTTGGTTTCATCTGGTACGATCGACGGGATAACTAAAATCATCTCTATTAGTCGTCCAGCACTCCACTAAACGTATAGTACCATTAGTTCATTTCAGGATAACGTCCTGTACGATACGAATATCGTCCAGGACGAACAGAACAAAAAACCTTGGTTTCATTTGGTACGATCGACATTAATTAAGAAACCAACATTTATTTCCTGATTACGGGAGATAATTTTGGTAAGTATTCAATTAATCGTACAGTACGATCATAATCATACAGTACGATCAGTTTAAATTTAGGAACTTACCAGACTTATTCTGGTGGCTAGGGTTTTTTAATTGAACCTTATCGTACAATACGATAAGTATCGTACAGTACGATTAAATTACAAATTTAATCATCTGAAAAATAGCTGTTTGCCTGAGTATTATTAATTAATCGTACAGTACGATATTCTCAGAAAAAAATGTTAACATTTAAAAATAAATCTCCCCCTGTGTGTGTGCATGGTTGCTTCTTTCACATACATGCTTCTGTGGCAGACTCAAGAAAATAAAAATAAAGAAATAAAAATTACAGACTTTTCAACATCCTATTCTACCCAATTTGAGTCTCCAGTAACCTTGAGCAGTGTGCATCTGACCTGAAATGTTAGTGCTCATATATAAGGATAAGCATTTGTAATCTAAAGGAAGTCCATATGGATTCAGTAAGTATTAGTTATCACCATCAAAATTAAGTTCTCAGGATCCTGGATTTCAATAATCTGCCCTTTTTTGATGGTGTCAAATAATATTTTCTGAAGGCCACAGTTGTTATGACTTCCTTAGCTCCCCCTCAGAAGAATAACTTATTAATTTTTAAATAGGAGGAGAGGAAAAAAAATTTATTTTCTTTTTATTATAACATATAGAGAAAAACATAATAAGAGAAAAATATGTAGTAAAAATAGAAGAGTAAACATAAACAACCGATATCATTAATAGTAAGAGAAACAGAACAACACAGAACACAGAAATGTCTCCCCCTTTTGACAGCACCAAAAAGGGAAGAACAAAGAAACAACTACAATGTCAAGAAACTAAAAACACAAAAATAACTACAATAACTCAAAATTCTGGATCCTGATCCGGAGGTGGTGGTGGAGGTCGTGGAAACAGTTGGTAGTACTGATGGAGGGACACAAACTGGTGATCGATGGAGGTGAAGTGCTCCCTAAACCATTTCATATCAGTTTCATGTTCCTGATGTTGCTGAGCAATGTGGGAATCCAACCTAGTCTCCGGTCGATCAAGGCATTGAATGATGTCATCGTAAGGGTAGTCGAGAGGAGCAAGACCAGGTGGGTGGATTGGTGGTGGTGGAGGGGCGTCAGTAGGAGCAGCAGGCTCTTCATCATCAAACTCGGGATCGGCTTGAGCGGCCCCTCGATGGAATAAGATACGAAAAGAGGCATCTGAGTAGAATATATGAAGATGATCTGGAGGTAGAGGATAATGAAGTTGATACTTGGCATCTAAGATGTATCCTAAGACTGCTCTAAAGCAAGGTTCAGTTTACGGTGGGCACCGGGATATCGGTATGCAGACAGGGTATGGATATAATCAAAAATCATTTGGGCTTCATTGAATTTTGTTCCAAACATGATTAGATATGTGACGACAGAAAGCAATGGAGTAATATAGATGCGGTCTCCAGCTTTGGGTATGATGGACGTGTAAAGGACATGCTGGATAATGCGGGCATTCTGATTCAGGGTTTATACAAGGGGTAGGTGTTGATTGGATGGGACACCTCTAAGGGTCATATTAACTGATGTCCAATCATAATCATGTGAGATCATAGATTGGGGATGAGGGCCGTCAGTGGACAGCCCAATGTGTGCAGCAATGTCGTTGACGGTGATAACGATATACTGTTTGCAGACATAGGAAGTGAAAGTGGTGTTTTCTAGATCGATTTTGACATTAGCAAGAAACTCAAAAAGGAGTTTGGAGTGGAAAGGAAAAGCTAGAGTCAACAGAAATTGAAGGGTGGTGGATGCGAAAAGGTTCATCACCTTGAAATTCAGAGCGACTTGATTCAGCATGCGAGATGGAGTGATTTTGGCTTCCTTGAATTTAGTGTATGCTTTCTCATCTGCAGCAGAGAGAAAGCGATCGTCGAAATGCCGAGAGGAGGAAGAGCTCCCGACGATCATGCGGTCGCGCTTACTTGCACCAGCATGGTTGAAGAAGGGATTTGAGAGAGAGGAGAAATTTGGAGTGAGTGAGAGTGAGGGAATGTAGTCAAGGAATCCCTCCATTTTATAGAATTTGTGAACTATCGTACAGTACGATTGCGGATCGTACATTATGATAGGTGCAATAATGTCGTCTGGACGACCGTTTAAAAAAGCGAGTCAAATCGTACAGTACGATCAGAATCGTATTGTATGAACGTGAGTGTGAGGCATTCGTCCCGAGGAGTCGTCTGAACGACCTTTGACAAAAAGAATCGTACAGTACGAACAGGTGTTCGTACAGTATGAAATGCAATAATGTTCATACCGGCCGAGTTTAAATTCGTCCTAATCCACTTGACACGTGTATCGTATCGTACGATGTGTAGTTCGTTCAGTACGATTGCCAATAATATGTATCGTACGGTACGAGTGGTGAGTCGTACAGTACGATAGGTATAAGACATGAAAGATCTAGACCGTGAATGGGAGTGATCGGCTGAGATTGGAGTGATTTGAATATTATCGTACAATACGATATTGGATCGTACAGTACGATTGTCAGAGAAATTCAAGGTTTGTGAGCAGCAAGGTAAGAGGATTAGGAAACCAAATTTTTTTTTTGTTTTTAAACAAACTAATCATAACAAACACACAAAAAAAAAATTTTTCTTTTTTTTTGTTTTAGGCTTGAATGTCTATGACACCTAATTTTGTTCTTAAAGTGCTAAATGTGTCATAATCTAATGGTTTTGTAAAAATGTCAGCCAATTGATCTTCAGTAGCAACTTGGTGCAGCTCAATATCTCCTTTGGCTATGTGATCTCTAATGAAATGATGTCTAATGTCTATATATTTTTTTCATGAATGTTGAATTGGATTTTTGGATATGCAAATAGCACTGGTGTTGTCACACATTATTGGAATGGTTCCTACAGGTAGTCCTAGATCTAACAGTTATTGTTTTAACCACAAAACTTATGCAACACAGCTACCTACCACTATATATTCTGCTTTGGCTGTTGATAGGGCTATCGAATTCTGTTTTCTACTGAACCATGAAACTAACGAATGTCCAATGAATTGACAAGTACCAGAAGTACTTTTCTATCTACCCTACATCCTACAAAGTCTGAATCTGAGTACCCTAAGATTTCAAAAGTAGTGCTGTTTCTAGGATACCAAATTCCTAAGTTCGGGGTGCCTAGTAGATATCTAAGAATTCTTTTGACTGCAGTCATGTGAGATTCTTTCGGGTCAGCTTGAAAGCGGGCACAGAGACACACACTAAATATTATGTCTGGTCTGCTGACAGTCAATTAGAGAAGCGATCTAATTATTCCCCTATACCTCTTTTGATCTACAGACTTCCCACTGGGATCTTTATCCAATTGAATGTTAAAGCTCATGGGTGTATTCATAGCCTTAGCATTGCCCATTTCATATTTTTTCAAAATATCATTTATGGACTTAGATTGGCTAAGGAACATTCCATCTTCCGTTTGTTTTACACTAAATCCAAGGAAGTAACTAAGTTCTCCCATCATACTCATTTCAAACTCATCACTCATTATTTTTAAAAATTCATTACATAAGCTTTTCTCCGCCGATCCGAACAAGATGTCATCTACATAAATCTGAACAATGAGTACCTCAACTCCTACCTTCTTCAAGAATAAGGTGGTGTCCACACTACCCTTAACAAAGCCTCTATCTAGTAGGAACGTACTAAGTTTTTCATACCAGGCTCTAGGTGCTTGTTTTAACCCGTATAGTGCCTTTTTTAGTTTGAACACGTGGTTTGGAAATTGTTAGTTTTTAAACCCCGGAGGTTGCTCCACAAAAACATCTTCCTTGATTACCCCGTTCCGGAAGGCACTCTTGACATCCATTTGATACAGCTTAAAATCCATAAAGCAAGCAAAGGCTAATAGTATCCTGATGGCTTCTAGTCTAGCTACCGGAGCAAAGGTTTCATCAAAATCTATTCCTTCAATTTGGTTATACCCCTTTGCTACTAACCTAGCCTTGTTTCTCACTACTATTCCAGAGTCATTCAACTTATTTTTAAAGACCCATTTAGTTCCAACCACAATTTATTCTTTAGGTCTTCTAATTCCCATACATCATTCCTAACGAATTAGTTCAACTCTTCTTGCATTGCTAGGATCCAAAATTCATCTCCTAAGGCTTGATCTATATTCGTGGGTTCAATCATAGATATGAATGCAGAATGACAAACCTCTTTCCTAAGTCCATGCCTAGTTTTTACCCCTTCTGATGGGTCTCCTAAGATCAGTTCTCTAGGATGATTAGAAGAAAATTTCCAATCTCTAGGCAGATGTTCCTGAGGTTCCTCTCTAGTCTCTATGGTAATGGTTTCTACTCCCCGTATAACCTCAACTTCTTCTTCTTCATGATTAGATTCAGAGGTTTTATTGGATTCATCAAATACCACATGGGTGGACTCTTCTACTACTAGGGTTCTCTTATTGAATATTCTATAGGCTTTACCTACAGATGAGTAGCCTAGGAAAACCCCTTCATCAGATTTAGGATCAAACTTTCCTAAGGGTGACTTGCCATTGATTAGGATGAAGCATTTGCAACCGAAAACGTGTAAGTGGGAAAGATTGGGTGTCCTACCCTTAAGCAACTCATAGGGTGTCTTATTAAGTTTGGATCTAACATTTACCCTATTTAACACATAGCATGCGGTATTCACTGCTTCTGCCCAAAAATATCTAGGAAGAGTGTATTCAGCTAACATAGCCCTAGCAGCTTCAACTAAAGTTCTATTCTTTCTTTCTGCTATTCCATTTTACTGAGGAGTTCTAGGAGCAGAGAAATTATGTTCTATTCCAACATCTTTACAAAATGATTCAAATTTATCATTCTCAAATTCCCCACCGTAATCACTATGAATTGTTGAAATTACACATCCTAATTTCCTTTGAATCCAAGTGAAGAAAATTCTAAACTCTTCAAATGACTCACTCTTATGAGCTAGGAATTTCACCTAAGTAAACCTAGAGTAGTCATCCACTATTACAAACCCATACAACTTCCCTCCTAGGCTGGCTGTACTAACAGGTCCGACAGGTCCATGTGGAGAGTTTCTAGTGGCCTAGTGGTGTAAATATCCTTGATTGCATGAAATGAAGATTTAACTTATTTTCCTAATTGGCAAGCATCACAAAGATGATCCTTAGTAAAGTCTAACTTTGGTATGCCTCTAACTAAGTCTTTCTGAGTGATGTTCCTAAGTGTTTTCATACTAGCATAGCATAGTCTCCTATGCCATAACCAAGAGTCATCCGCTATTGTTTTTAGACACAAAGAGTTTGAGGTTTCAATGCAGTTTAAATCTAACATGTAAATATTGTTTATGCGTTTTCCTTCTAACACAAGTGTATCATTTAAGTGAATCATGCATTTATTAGAAAGAAATTTTATGTCAAAGCCCTTGTCACATAGTTTACTTATACTTAAAAGATTATGCTTTAAACCATCAACTAAAAGTACATTCTCAATAATCAAATTCTTAGTGTTTCCAATGATACCTAAGCCCACCACTTTCCTGGTGGTGTTGTCCCCCAACGTTACCTTGCCTCCTGACCTGGCCTCCAGTGTCATGAACTGCTTCATGTCTCCAGTCATGTGTCTCGAGCAGCCACTGTCCAGGTACCACATGCTCTCACTAGGTCTTTTGTGAGAGCATTCCTACAATGTCAATCACAGGTTAGCTTTGGGAACCCAAGTGAGTTTGGGTTTCACCCTATGCTTATATGAATGAAATGTATGCATGTTATGCTGTGATGAATGCGCTTTAGGTCTCCACACTAGATGTGTCCTATGATGAATTGTGCAAGTACGGGCTATGTGACCTAGTATGCCACAAGAGTAACACCTAACACCGGGAAATGGGTTCACTAATCTACAGGGTTGGTAGTGTCTATTTCTGGGTTTGGATGATGCATACCGTACAGGTTTTGAATGAGATGGTTCACAAGGTGGAGGCTGAAAAAACTCAGCAAACGTGGGAGGTTTTTTATTATTTTCGAATGCATGAAGTTTTTCATTTAAAAATTTGTTCTCTTGGTTAAGACTTGCATATTCAAATCTCAATGTATGCTCACTACTACTTAGTTCCCCTGCTAGTTCTTCTAGTTCCTTAAATGCATTCTCTAGTTTAATATGTGATGATTTCAAGATATTGTGTGCAGTGGTTAACTCAATATGCTTCTTGTTTAATGCATCATATTCATCAAGTAAAGACATATGATCTTTATCCAAGTCAGAAAAATTCTTAACTACACTAGCATGCTCCTTTTGTAAAGTACTAAACTCAGTATTAAGACTAACATGCTTTTTCTTTAACTTTCTATACGAGTCATGGATTTTTTCCGAAATAACAAGCAGTTCATCATAAGACAGTTGACATACCTCATCTTGATCTGATTGATCAAGATTATCATTAGTCATAAGACATAGATTCGTTACCTCCTCCTCTGCTTCTTCTTCCGATGATTCTGAGGCAGAGTCGACCCAAAATGCTTTTTGTGTCTTAAACTTGCCCTTCTTGAATTTTGCTCTTTCCTCACCCTTTTCCTTGGTTTGATGAGTCTTGAAGTTGGGGCAATCAGCTCAGAGATGATCGGGTTTCCTGCACTCAAAGCAAATTGTGTCAGATGCAACTTTAGTATGCTTCGAGCCTTTACCTTTGTTCCAATTGCTTTGATGACGACACTGCTTTCTTTTCAGAAAATTTTTGAACTGACGAGTCATCAAGGCGATGTCGTCATCTTCCTCCGCTGCTGAGCTGTCACTTTCAGAATTATTTGCTTTTAAAGCCACCGTTCGCTCCTTTTTTTCACCTGCATCACTTTGTCATTGACTCACTCCTTGCTCGTAGGCAATGTGTGACCCAAGTAAATTATCAATAGAATAAACGTTCAGGTCTTTTGACTCAGTTATTGCAGTGATTTTAGCATCATACAAGCTAGGAAAACATCACAGTATTTTATTTACTTTTTCCGAGTTAGACAACTCTCTCCCTAAAGCATGCAGAGATGTTACAATCTGGGTGAATCGAGTGTACATGTCAGATATAGTTTCACTAGGTTTCATGCGGAATAGTTCGTAATCATGTAGCAGTATGTTCAACCTAGATTGTTTGACCTCACTAGTTCCTTCGTATGTGATACACAGTTTGTCCCAAATTTGCTTACCAGTAGTACAAATTGATACTCGCATATAGTATTCTGATTTTAATGCGCAAAAGAAACAATTTAGATATTTAGCATTTAACTGTGCAAGTTCTTTATCCTCAATGCTCCATTCATTAAATGATAGTTCAGTTTTAATTTCATTCAATATACGAAATGGTGCAGAATAACCTTCTTGGACCAACATCCACATGTGATAGTCTAGAGACTGTAAAAATGTAGACATGCGTATTTTCCAGAAATCAAATGGTATATTGTCAAATAAAGGTGGACAGGTTATAGAATAACCCTCCGTAGTGTTACGGTTACCAAATTGAACCATGGATCTTATGTTTCTAGGTTTTCTAAAACACTATTTTGAAACCCCTCTCTGATACCACTTGAAAGTATCAGATGCGCCAAGAGGGGGGGTGAATTGGTATTTTAAAAAATTCAACCCTAAATAAGAGTTCTACTTTTTTGTATTTTTAAAGGATAACTCAACGAATAACATGCGGAAGCAAGTACAACGATCACAACGATGATATTGGTGATTCAATTTTAACTTTCACAATACAAGATTCAAATTTTGATTTTTCACCAAGCAATTTAACGTACTAATTAAGAGCATGAAAAGTAAAGTACGGTAAAATGGAAAAAACACACCATAGATTTTTATAGTGGTTCGGTCACTTGACCTACGTCCACTCCTCGGAGTCCTCTACTCCGAGATTTGCACTAGTAAAAGTTGACTCTCCTTTTGCTCCCACGGCAAGGCGGAAAAGCCTTTACAATACTCACTTTCACCTCCCTCGGTGTGGCGGAATACCAAACGCTATGTCACCCTCCTGGTGACGGCAGCGGACCTTCTCCTTTTTCTCCCTCCTGGAGATGGCAGAGTACCTTGGCGATGTTGATCTTGAAGTGACTCTTCCCTCGAGAACTTTCCCGAGAATTCCCAAAGCCACAAGAGGAGCAAAGCATGCAGCTAGCTTGGAGCCACCGTGTGATCCCCTCACACTACTTCTCCCTCATGCTCAAGCTCACCTTCACCTTCCTCTCGCAAGCCCTGGATCTCTCCGAGGAAAAACTTCTCCTTCACGAATCTTCTTCTTTCCTCAAAGCCTCTCACAGCAAGAGGATAGACCAACACTCTCTATAAAAAAAATTTTAAGTTATTTTTATATCAGGCTTCAAAAAACCCAAAAAGTTTTAACTTTTGCATTTCTGTTCGTACAGTACGATATATAATCGTACAGTACAATCAGTTCAAGTACAGCTTAGTCCAGTACAAGCACAGACGAACAGTTGTCGAAGTTTATACATATCGTACTGTATGATATGTATATCGTACAGGATGATAATGTTGATTCATACTGTTCGTACAGGACGATCTGTGGGATGATCCCTGGGACGAAAGAATTTATCTCTGCTAGTCGTCCAACACTCCTCTAGTCATACAGTACGATTAGTTTGTTTCAGGATATCATCCTGTACGATACGAATATGGTCCAGGACGAATAGAATAAAAAAGCTTGGTTTCATCTGGTACGATCGACGGGATGACTGAAATCATCTCTGTTAGTCATCCAGCACTCCACTAAACGTACAGTACGATTAGTTCATTTCAGGATAATGTCCTGTACGATACGAATATCGTCCAGGACGAACAGAACAAAAAACTTTGGTTTCATCTGGTACGATCGAAGGGACGAATGTAATTATCTCTGTCTATCGTACGATACGATATATCATCGTACGGTACGATATCTCATCGTACGGTACGATATCTCATCGTACGGTACGATCGACATTAATTAAGAAACCAATGTTTATTTCCTGATTACGGAGATAATTTTGGTAAGTATTCAATTAATCGTACAGTACGATCATAATCGTACAGTACGATCAGTTCAAATTTAGGAACTTAACAAACTTATTCTGGCGGCTAGGGTTTTTTAATTGAACCTTATCGTACAGTACGATAAGTATCGTACAGTACAATTAGATTACAAATTTAATCATCTGAAAAATAGTCGTTAGCCTGAGTATTATTAATTAATCATATAGTACGATTTTAATTCATACAGTATAATATTCTCAGAAAAAAATTTTAACATTTAAAAACAAATCTCCCACTGTGTGTGTGCATGGTTGCTCCTTTCACATACATGCTTCTGTGACAGACTCAAGAAAATAAAAATAAAGAAATAAAAATTACAGACTTTTCAACATCCTATTCTACCCAGTTTGAGTCTCCAGTAACCTTGAGCAGTGTGCATCTGACTTGAAATGTTAGTGCTCATATACAAGGATAAGCATTTGTAATCTAAAGGAAGTCCATATAGATTCAGTAAGTATTAGTTGTCACCATCAAAATTAAGTGCTCAGGATTGTGGATTTCAACATCTCCTAAGGGTTTTCATACTGGCATGACATAATCTCCTATGCCACAACCAAGACTCATCAGCAGTAGTTTTGAAGCAAATTGAATTTTCAGCTTTAATGCAACTTACATCGAGCTTGTAAACATTCTTGATCCTTTGTCCCTGCAAAATAATTCTGTCATTTAAGCTTAAAATGCACCAAGTGGGCAGGAATTTGATGCCGTATCCTTTGTCATAGAGTTGACAGATGCTCAGCAAGTTATGTTTCAGTCCATCTACAAGCAAAACATTATCAATCATAAAATTCTTTGAATCACCAATTATACATGTGCCTACCACCCTCCTGGTGGTGTTATCTCCAAGTGTAACCTTGCTTCCAGCCCTGGCCTCTAGCGAAATGAACTGATTTGCATCTCCAGTCATGTGTCTAGAACAATCATTGTCTAGGTGCCACATGCTCTCATGAGGTCTTGTGTGAGAGAACCCCTACAAAATCATCAAATATTATTTTTAAGAACCCAAACAGGTTTGGGTTTCTTCTTATGAAAAGAGGAATGCAATGCATATGTGTTGTGCTGTGAAATAGTTTGGGCCTCCACACCCAATGTGTACTATGGTGAACCGTGCAGGTGTGGGAAATATGTCCTAACATGCCACAGAAAAAGAATCTAACACCAGGAAAAGGGTTAACTAATTTACGTGGGTGATAGTGCCTCTTCCTAGGTTTGTATGAAATATGCTTTGATGATTTTAAACCAGATTCTACAAAAGGTGGAAGTGCATAAAACTGTGTAAACATAGGAGGTGTTTCATATTTCTCAAAAGCACTGATCTTAACTTTCAAAAATTCATTTTCTTTCTTTAAGCTTGTAATTTCAAATTTCAAAGCACCAGTGCTACTCTCCACTTCACATGCCAGATTATTTAATTCTTTGAAAGCTTTCTCTAAATCAACATGTGTGGTTTTCAGTAAATCATGCTCACTAGTCAGATCAAAATATTTTTTATTCAACTCATCAAACTCATCAAATAAAGACATGTGATTGCTGTCAAGTGTGGAATGATATTTAACTATCGAATCATGCTCTTTCTGTAAATTCAGAAGTTCTAGTTTTAGGCTAGCATGAGTTTTCTTAAGCTTCCTATACGATGCATGAATTTTTTCAGATATTTCAAATAATTGATCGCAAGTAAGCTTACATACCTCTTCCTGGTCAGACTGACCAGGATGATCATCAGCCATCAGAAACAAATTTGTTTCCTCCTCTTCAGCTTCAGTCTCAGAAGAGTCGGATGCAGAATCTGCCCAGAATGCCTTCTGAATCTGCTTCTTGTCCTTCCTAAACTTGTGTTTCTCCTCACCCTTCTCCTTACTTGGGTGAGCTTTAAGCGTAAGACATTCAATCTTAATGTGTCCAGGCTTTCTGCATTCAAAATAGATAGTATCAAATGAACCCTTAAAATTTTTGTTGGACTTATCCTTGTTCCACTTCTGAAAGTTCTTGTGTTTCTTCCTTAGAAAGCTTTTTAATTTCCCAGTGATCAAGGCAACGTCATCGCTATCTGACCTAGAAGAACTGTATCACTCTCGTTAGCCTTCAGTGCCACTGTTTTCTCCTTCTTCTTCTCACCTGCATCATGCTGTCTTTGGTTTACCCCTTGCTCATAAGCAATGAGTGATCCAAGTAAGCTATCAATAGAGTAAGTATTCAAATCTTTAGATTCAGTGATTGCAGTTATCTTAGTATCATATGAAGAAGGAAAATATCTAAGAATTTTGTTCACTCTTTTATAGTTTATAAGTTCTCTTCCTAAGGCATACAAGAAAGTGACAATTTGAGTGAATCTCGTATACATTTCAGAAATGATTTCAGTAGGTTTCATGCAAAAAATTTCGTAGTCATAAACAAAATGTTTAACCTAGACTATTTGACTTCAGTTGTACCATCATAAGTGATGCACAATCTATCCCAAATCTCTTTACCAGCCATACAAGTAGAGACACGCATGTAATCTTCAGATTTTAAAGCACAAAAAAAATAGTTCAAATATTTGGCATTTAATTGTGCTAAGTTACGATCATCAAATGTCCAATCAGTAAAGGGTAATTCAGTTTTAACATTATTAATCATTCTAAAAGGTGGTTCGTATCCATCCTTAACATGCATCCACATGCAATAATCAATTGATTGAAGAAAAGTGGACATGCGTGTTTTCCAAAAATCAAAAGGAATGTTATCAAATAATAGCGGTAGTGTAATTGAATAACCTTCAGCAGTATTACGATTACCAAAGTTAGCCATGGATCAAATTCAAAAGTTTTTCAAAACTAAATTTTATGAATCCCTCTCTGATACCACTTAAAAGTTCGATAGGGATGTTAAGCCCTGATAAACTAGTCCCGAGGCTAACCAAGAGGGGGGTGAATTGGTTATTTAAAAATTTGAGAGCAACAGTAAAAAACTTTTCTATGATATGCAGCAGAAACAAGTAAATACTCAAATGAAAAGATTAAACACAAATTTCACCCAAGCATATAATCACAGAAAACTAAAGTGCAGAAAATAATCAGAAATAACACACCAGATTTTTATAGTGGTTCCGTCAACCTGACCTACGTCTACTCCCTGGAGCCTCCCCTCCGGGTATTGCACTAACTCAAAGTGTCTCTCCTTTGCTCCCACAGCAAGGCGGAGAAGCCTGAACAAAAACTACTTTTCATCGGAACGGTGAGGCAGAGAACCTAACCTCCTTTCGCTTCCTCCTGAAGCAGGCAGAGAACCTCAGACTCCTTTCGCTTCCTCTTGAAGCAGGCAGAGAACCCAGATCTTCTTGCCGACAATCCTCCCAAGAAACACTAACAAGACTAGAGACGACGAGCGAAGAAGACGACTCTGATCCTTGCTTGGAGCAACCTTCATGAACCTCTCATGAACTCCCCCTCACAAGATCCTCTCTCTCTCTCTCCCAAACTCTCTCTCTCTAGGGTTTCTCTGGAAAGGAAAGTCGAAAAAAAAATTTCTTGTTCGAAGAAAAATATCTTTTAAAGGAGGGCTCTAAAATTGCCCTAAATCTCAACTGGTCGGCAAGAATCATCCAGGATGATCTAAATATTATCCTGTACTATCAGTTCAAAATCAGCTGTTTCAGCCTGGATGATCTGGCTCTTCTGGATGATTAGAAGAAAAAGTTGTTTATATCGTCGCGTACGATTCTACGATCATTCGGGATGATTAGTGTAAATTAAGGAATTTCATCCAGAAGACCACTCTGGTCATCCAGAGAAACTTGTGCTGGACTACCTAAACATGACTTGATCATCCAGGATGATATGAATATTGTCCGGGACGATTAGTTCAAAAAGGGCCAAAATCATCCTGATGACTGCTCTGGATGTACAGCTAAAACACACTAGACGATCCTGATCGTCCTGGATGATCTTGCGATCGTCCCAGATGATATGATCAGATCAATTAAATATTAATTGCTTTTCTTAATTACCAGACTAATTTAGGCATGATTATACTGGATTGTTCAGGATGATACACGTATCGTCCGGGATGATCAGATCAAATCTCTAAAAATAAAACTTGCCTAACTTGATCTGGCGGCTGAAAATTTCTGATTTGAGCCTATCGTCTCGTACGATGTATGTATCATCCAGGATAATCTGCTTAATCAGACACACTTAACTTGGTCATCCTAATTAGGGTTTCTATTTTTACTTGATCGTCCAGGACGATGTGAATATCGTCTTAGACGATCTGAACAAAAATTTAATAGAAATTTTAATTCACTCAAGCTCTCCCCCTGAGTGTGTGTGTATAAAGTTACTTAGCTAGGGGATCAGTTACATTACAATTGACTCAAGAAAAAGAAAACAGTACATTGGACCTGAATTACAATACAGACTGACTCGTTCTTGAACTGGCTTGAACTTGCAATTGATCCTGCATACCTGAAAGATTAGTCAGTCAACAAGAACCAGAGATGTTTGCTATCATCAAAATTATAGTCCTTGAAACCAAATTCATAATAATAAGGACTTCTCCACCTTGCTTTGGGAGCAAAAGGAGAGTTACTATAGTTTTTAGTGCAATACCTGAAGGGGAGGCTCCTAGGAGTGGATGTAGGTCAAGTTAACTGAACCACTATAAATCTGGTGTGCTCTTTTTATTTACTTTTTTGCACTTTAATTTGCACATATTTTTGTGATTTGATCTGTGGTTGAAATATTTGATTTTGATTATCTGCTTTCACTTTAACTGGTTATATTTTAAAATATTCAAAAGAATAAAACTATTTTTCTATTTGTGTAAGAACTTTTAAAATAACAATTCACCCCCCCCCCCCCCCCCTCTGGGTTAGCTATAGGACTAGTTCATAAGGGCTTAACAATCCTAACAAACTTTTATAATCAACTCTAGAACCTTCTTAAGACTTATCCAAGCAAATCCCAACCATCCCTTTGGCCTGAGAACGACCCTAAATGGTTTGTGGTCCCCCCATGCTTGAGAAATGACTCCCATCATTTTCACCTGAGCCACGTGCCACCTTTGTTCCCTAATGCAATGGTCTAGGTGTTCAACATCCCAATACTCTACTTGATCAATCCCAGCCATTCCCTTCAACTCCAGTAGCTGGAATAGGGGGTAAGGATGAAATTATTCATTCAAAGATAACTCTCATTCCAGTGATTCCCATATAGCTCTGGCTTTCATTTTGAAATCCCAGAGCTTCCTTCACATTCCCCTGGTGTTTTCTTAGCATTTGGAGCCCACTGGAAATGAGGTCGAAGTCAAACCGAAGCTAGCTTCGTCCAAGCTATCTCAACTTCCCATAGAAGCTTCCTCCAAGGTTGGAGTATTCTAAGAGACTAAGCTCGGATAGTCTACAAGATCAACCTTATTCTTTCCATCCAAAATCATCTAGTATACTATGGTGTAATTCAAACCCTAGAATCTAGAGCATTCTAGTCAAATAGCTTGATCTTTAGCCCTGCGTAACATTAGGTTTTGTTCAACCGGATCATAATAGTCCATTCTTACTCCCGTGGATCAGATGACTCTCATTACATACAACGAGGTTAAGTGCCTATCTACGCGGAGCCATGTGGCCCAATCATATAACACTGTGTGGAAAGTGCATCCTCGTCAATGCCACGTGGCCCGCCATTTTGAGTTTTCATATCGAAACTGCGGGACTTGATCTCGACCGTCCATATCTTTCCACTCTCAATAGGATGGCCCTATCTTGAGTCCGACGTGGATAAGTGGCCAACCGTGTAATAACGCATATTTCTCGACCATTTTGAAGCATGGTAAATGTGACACACCGACGCCGCTGTTGCCCCGCTGGCCTAATCTGGTCCCGCCACCTGTTAGACCTAGCCTTTAAAAAAAATAAAAAAGAGAAAAGGTTTTCTTTTAATGTGGTTTAAATCCTGAAACTTCAAAAAATTATTTAAAATTAAATACTCAACCATTTTTAATGTATAACCAGTCATTTTTCTTAGGATTAAATTTCTTATTGAACTAGAATTGAACCCTTAACATAAGAAAATTAAAATTCTTTTGATTTGACATTAAATTTAAGATTAATTGAATTTTAAGTTAGATTGAATATTTAATTAATTTAATTAATTATAAATAATTAAAATTTTCAAAAAAAATTCTCAAACACTTGATATTCCCTCCTTAGATCATTTCTGATCTTTAGAGGTGATTTCAAGAAGTTTAGAGGACATTTGGATTCAAATTAATAAAAATGCCTCTAATTAAAATAATTAAATAATTCAAATAAATCCCAAACTTTGAAAAATTATACCTAATTATAGAAAATTTAAAATTGAACAAATTGAAAGGCATTAGACTCCATTTGGGGTCTAATATTTATCAAAAATATTAAACCACAAGAAATAATTCAGTTTTAAAAAGTCAACAATCTAGTCAATCTCAAATCAAAATTTTTAAGCCAAAATTTCTAAAATTCATAACATTTCATAGAAAAATCCAAATCTAACAAACTCAAAGTCTAATTACTCATTGAAAGGTATAATATTTAACAAAAATATCAAAACTCCAAAAATCTAATTAAATCTAAAAGTCAACTTTTGACCCTAATTAAATGATTAAAATAATCCAAAAAAATTTTAAAATTTAATAATTAATCTAAAATTCCAAAAAATGTTAATTCAATATTTAAATCACTCATCCAACCCCTTAATACATAACAACCACTCCAAAGATGAAGTTTCTAGGATGGACTACTCCGGACTATGGGGCTAAGTGTCCTAAGGAGGCCTGATTCCTCGAGCCTGGTGGCACAACACCACGAATGGATTCAATGGAGTGTTAAAACTTTAAATTAAATAATTATTAATAATTCAATAAAATTTAAAATCCTTAATCTAATTATATCAACAAGGTTTTTAGGCTGGACCACCTGGCCTATAAGGGTGCAGATCTGTTAAGGGGAGCCTATATAATCTAGGATAAAATCTATTTTCTAAGCCTGATTTTAAAACTGCTTCATTCAAATTTATGCATCTTAATCGAGTTAACTGGCATGCATTGCATTAGAAACCAACTTAAAGTGTCTAAATATTTAATTACATTTTTAGCTTAAATATCAATTATCCAATATATGCTAAGGGGCCAAATTAAGGACTACTGTAGATGTCGGCCCCATTCTCAAAAAGCTATTTTAAATAATCTCCTAATCACTCTTATATTAAAAGATCAGAATCATGGTTTTGAAGCATTTAGGTGGTTTAGCTGGCTCCCCAATCCAGGTCGGGGTAAGTCTAGATCCTGCATTACATTAGCTAGGTTCGGGTTACTGCTTTTTAGTACCCAAAAAAAAGAAAAAAAATTAAAAAACATTAAAAAAATAAAAATAATAAAATAATAAAAAATAATAAAAAAGGTTATGAGGTAGGCTCAAGTTATAAGACTTTAACCTTTGGGAATACAATCCCAACCTTCTAATAAAATTGATCACTCAAACTTAAAATCTCTTTCAATCAAATTTAAGCCCAACCCTTAGGATAGGTTGGAGTGTTTCTGAATCATTTTAGAATCTCAAAAAACTCCCTACCCTTCCTCCTTTTGATTCTAGAAATAAGTTTTCTACTTTTATCTAATCACATTTGAAAATTCCAAGCCTTATCTCCTTTGACATAAATCTTTAAAAATCTAGACGTATGACTAGAAGAGTTAGAGGAAGTGTGGGTGTTAGTTTGAGAGGAGGAAGAGGAGATCAGGGTTCTCAGTTAAAGATAAAGTAGGTCGATGTGTGCTACTACGTGCCAAAAGGGTTTGGCTTCATAAGGAATGAATGAATGAGAGGGAAGTCGAGTGAGAAGGAGATCCAATTTTAAGGTCTTGTGTGTGGGATTTGAGCAAGGCCAACTCTGAACAACACTGAATCACAGGGGAAGGACACTATAGCTGGCAACGGGACAGGACACTATAGCAGGCATGGGATTTGAGTAGGATTCGAGCATTTGAAAAAATTTAAGCTATTTTTAAATTTTTTGTCCTGGTGTTGAGGTCAATTAATGCCCCCTAATAAATATAGTACGTTTTTAGAGAAAACTATGTTTGTTGTACTCTAGTTGATCCTGTGGATCTTTAAATATCTATAATGGATTTCCTACCACAGATTTCTTTTATAAATTTCTAGGGATCTGTGTTTTGGAGCCACACTAGTTCTTTATCTTTATAGTTTTTAGATATATCTATAGGCAAATTGATGTATTAGCTTTAGTCAAGTAGAGACCCATTAGATAGTGATATAGTACTTCATGCTTTAGATCCTTAGAGCATGATTTTACTAACTGACACTAATAGATAGTGTTGCCACCCCTTGCTTTTCTTTTGCCACCATTATCAAATTAGTTTTCAGTATTTTTTTATATACTCAATATTGATCATTATTGCAGTCATATATGAATGTAACATTTATATTATATAATTACATGTGTCATTTCAAATTTATTTGAGATCTATAGATTCACCAACTTGTAGGACTTTGCTTCCATAGGTTTTCTATAGTTGTTCTTGGCCCATATAAGCCCTCTCTTTTTTCTTAGCTTTCACTTTACTTTTTACACTATTCATTTTATACATATGTTGATGCCTCACTACTTTGTGCAAGTCCCCATAGGAAAAGGATATTATCCAGTTAGCTGCTACAGAAGGCTTTAGTTCAGGTACACTTTTACTTTGTTACTCTGTGTAGCTTTTCTCTCTTTTTTTAGCTATTCACTTATACCCTGGTTACTCTACACAGGTTCCAGGAGGAGTGAGACACTAGTTGGTCATCTATTACAGTTGACTTCAGTTTAGGTATGTACTTCCTTTTTGTAGCTTTACATACATTTGCTTGGCCTTTCTCCTTTCTTTTTACTGATGCTTCTGTCACTTTTTGTAGGTCCCAGAAGTGTAGAGTGCCCAATCTTTGGAAGGAATAAATCAAAGCAATCAACTTCCTCTTCAGGCACAGATTTTGGAGATAGACTTTAGTCCTTTGCAAAAGGACAATATACCATTTCTTTTTTTGTTCACTAGTGCAAGCTTGTAAAATGGTTTAAATTATAATTTTGTATATAAATTCTAAATTAATAAAGCCATTTTATAAATTCAACTATTTGTGAGCTCTTCTCTTTCAACTCTTGTGACTTCTATAGTTGTTGTGCTCATAACTTTAGACGCTCATTAGAGTTAGCAGTTGCACTCTTTTCATTGCTCCAGCTTGAGTTTTGAGGTTCTGGTTCCTTAAGCTTCAGGTTGCAGAAGAACGTTTGCTGCTCTAGCTCGATTTGTTGGAGTGTGCAGTCACGAGAATCTTCTTTTTGAACTTTAGAGTTAGTATGTTGGAGAAGGTGATGTCTTAAATTTTAAAGAATCACCTATATTTACGTTGATAAAAAAATTATTGCTCCTCCTACTTGAAGGAATATTCATGTTTGATGATTTTAAATATTTATTTGGGGATCTCGGTATGTAGTACGATATCGACCCAAATAAATATTTAAAATGCTCAATCTTAAAGGGGAGGATAACTTGAGTTTTGTATTATGAGATTTTAAATATTTATTTAGGAATCTTAGCGGATAGCATGATGTTAACCCAAAAAAAAAATTTTAAATTCCCTATGTCTTGTATGGAGATTTTAGATAGGTTTTATATTTTCGGATTATAAATATTTATTTAAGAATTTTGGCATGAGGCGTGATGAAGACCCAAATAAATATTTAAAATGCCCTTATCTAATGGGGGATTTTTATGGGATTTTTGAAATGCATTCTTACAGCATAAGAGAATTTTAAAATATACAATTACATGTGTTGATAAATATGCATCTAACACTTTGATCATTACATAGTATATTGAACACAAAATTTTCTCCCATGATCTTCATGTGTGATATTTCTTTAAATATTGACTGTTGATTGGCAGCAGATCAATCAACTGGTAAGCTTCTCCCTAATACACCTTCTCGATGACGAAGTGCCCTTCCCAATTAGACATAAAATTTTCACTGATTTTTTGGTGTGGGGCCTTCTCAGCACCAGGACCAATTCCCCTTCTTAAAATGCTCGATGACGCAACATATGATCAAATGATTTTGTTATCCTTGCTCAATAGATTTCTAGGTTCATGTTGAGCCAGTAGTCTAATCTCATCAAGTGTATCGAGTTCTTCCATTGTCAATTGAGCATTTTGCTTTTAGTAAGATCATGCTACATAGCTACCCATTGCGATGGTAGCTCGATCTCTAGTGGTAACACTACTTAACCCCAAACACCAGCACATAAGGAGTGGGTTTATTCAACATCTTCCAGGTTGTATGATACGCCTATAGTGATTCTATCATCTTTATGTGCCCCTTTCTCTTATTCTTGGTAAGGCTTTTCTTCAACAGCTTTACTAAGATCTTATTAAATGCTTCTACCAGGCTATTTGTCCTTGGGTTATATATGAATGAATATCACCAATTAATTTTATGTTGATCGATGAACTTATAAATTTTGGCACTTTTGAATATTGTGTCATTATCTGAGCTCATACGGTGTGGTACAAGAAATCTGTAGACAATATTATAGATAAAGAAGTTAATCATATACTTGGATGTTACTTCTCAAACTGGAGCCACTTCTACCCACTTAGAAAAGTAGTCAGTTGCTGCCAGAATGAAGTGGTGTCCAACTGATGATGGAGCATCCATCGGCCAGATTATATCTGTGCCCCAGCAATCAAATGGACAGGATGCTACTGTATGGTGTGTTCCAACTTAGTTTTCAAAACTATATTTTTATATTATGTGAGTTTTTGATGATACCAAAATATTATTGTGTTGATTACTATTTCTCCTAACATATATTGGATATATTTTATTTGTGTTGTTTGTGTGTACTAACATTTCAGGGAAATCATACTCCATACTGCCGAAGACTTTAAGACAGATTAGATTAGGGTATCTTATAATTGATGTCTATACTTTTTTTATTTTTCTTGAGTCTGAGAGAGTGTGATTGCAATTGGGTAACCGTACACACACACACTGGGGAAGTGAGTCAAAATTTTATTTTTAAAACTAATCATATTGTACGATTATTGAATTGTACTAGACAATTTGACATGACAGTTTCTCCAAAAACTAAGCTAATCGAATCATGCTTTAAAATTTTTCTTATTAATTATTTCGTACTGTACGATATAGGGTTCATACTGATGCCGATCAGAGTACAAAATGAGGTTCGTACATGATCATACATATGAATGGGTTCAATTTTGAACTGTTCATACTATATGATATAGGGTTCATACAAATACTGATCATAGTACAAAATGAGGTTCGTACTTGATCGTATAGATGAATGGGTTTAGTTTTGAATTGTTCGTATTATATGATGTAAGTTCGTACAGACATTTAACAGAGTATAAATTCATGTTCGTACAGCATCATACATCACTTTTTAAACTATTCGTACGTACGAAGTATGATCGTACTGTACGATCCAAGTATGTTCAACTTGATATTTTCAGTTTTCTGGAAGATTTTTCTTATCTTTCATATATAAGAGTCCTAAAAATTGACACTCAATGATCTTGCTGTGAATTTCTCTTGAGTGTGCCTTAGGAGTGTGTTTGGGAGTGTGTCTTGAGATTAAAAAGTGAGAGATCTTATGAGAGGGATTTGTGAGGGGATTCACAAAGTTGCCCAATGGTGAGGATCTCTTGTTTGTTCTTTATAGTTCTTCCTTACTTTCTTGAAGGCTCTTGAGAGAGGACTGTCAAAGAAGATCAGGTTCTCTACCTTCACCAGGAGGGTGAAAAAGGAAGTGGGTTCTCTGCCATCACCAGGATGATGAAAAAGGACGTGGGTTCTTTTCAATCACCAGGAGGGTGAAAAAGATGTGGGTTCTCTATCGTCACCAAGAGGGTGAAAAAGGATGTTGGTTCTCTACCGTCACTAGGAGGGTGAAAAATGATGTTGGTACTCTTCCATCACCAAAAGGATGAGAAAGGACGTCGGAACTCTGTCATCCCCAGGAGGGTGAGAAAGGACATTGGTACTCTGCCACACCAGGTTGGTGGAAGAGAGATTTTTGTAAGGGCTTCTCCGCCTTACTGTGGGGGCTAAAGGAAAGTCACTTTGGTATAGTGAAATTTCTGAATAATGAGTCTTCAGGGAGTAGGCGTAGGTCTAGTTGGACCGAACCACTATAAAATTTTGTGTTCTTCTGTCTTTATTTTTCACTACATTTTTAATTTTTGCACATTTACTTTTAGTGGTTGAAAATTTATTTTGAGAAAATTTATTATTGTGCTCAAAATATTTAATCAATTTTCTAAATAACCAAGAAATTTTTAAATTATCAATTCACCCTCCCCTCGCCTCTTGGTTAGCCTTGGGATAATTGTATTAGGTTTAACAACCTAATCGAACTTTCATAGTGGATTTGGCAATTGATGTATAACATCATCATAACTGAAACTAGTAGGACCTCTTAGCGTGATCAATATAATCATTCACCACTATTGGCCAATAATAACCCATTCTCTCAATTTTAATGGCCATTTAAGGACCTGATTAGTGTGCACCACAAAGTCCTCTATGAACTTTGACTACCACTCTATCAACTTCTTTGCTTCCTAGGTATCTTAGCCACATATATTTGAAAGCTTGTCGATACAATATATTTTTAAGAAACACATATCACAATGCTATTTTTCTAATTTGTGCGTCTAGTAACTTATCTACTGGGAGCTTATTTTTACTGGAGTAGTTAATAAAAGGTTGCCTCTAATCATCTCTTCTTTAATATCCAAGAAATACCACCATGACTCCAAGTATTTGCAAGATCCATGCCTTCTTTTGGCTACTTGGTATTCATCTGGTTGGTTTTCAAGAGCTGCTTATTGGGGATATTAAGGATCAACCGGAGTTGCATCCTACTAGCTTGAATTTGGTATTCCTTCTACCTGTGAGAATTATAGAATCGCTGGCTCTAAGACCCGATGAGTGTAGACTCCAATCAATACAGGCTCCTCATTGTCCATATTTGTTATTTCCTTAGCTGATTTAGTCAGGCAATATGCTTTGCCATTCTGGCCTCAAGGGAATCAAGCTATCTTAACATTTAAAGCTTATTTCAAAAGCTTAAGAGCTTGTCAGTGGTAATGAGCCAACTCAAGCTTATAAATCTTATAGATGCCCAGAACTTGATTTATAACAAGCTGAGAGTCATAATAGATATGAAGATTCTGAATCCTAATTGAAATGGAAATCTCCAAACTTGCTATCAGAGCCTCATATTCAGCCTTATTATTGGTGCAAGATTTAATTAGACTAAATGAAAAATCTCATTATGCCTCCCTCAGCTGCTATGAAAATGAGATCGATGTTAGCTCGAGCTTTTAGTAGATTTAATGGTTGGGCTGGTTTAATCAATGATGCTCCATCAAAATACATCTCCCAGACTTATAATTTTTCCTTTTCCTTGACTTGCATAATCTACTCATCAAGTAGATCATCATTGAGTGGCAAATATTAAGGATAGGATGCATAGCGAGGAAATTTTCCAAGGCTTATCTCTTCATTGCCTTCTATGGCATATACGTGATATCAAACTACAGGAGTATCACCACCCACTTAACTAAATGACCTGTCAATGCTGGTCTTGTTATCAAGAACTATAGTAGATCATTCTTTGATATCAATGTGATTTTATAAGAGTGCATGTAGTGGCAAAGTTTTTAAACCACAAAAATCAATGCCAAATAATAATTCTCAATTGGGGAATAATGTATCTCCACTCCGATCAATCTCTGACTGATATAGTAGAGTGCATTTTTTTTTTTTTTTGCTTTTTTCATTATGCTGGGCTAATAGTAATCTAAGGGACTTTTTTAGTGCTGCATTATATAGGATAAGAGGCTTTCTTGGAATTGACACTGCAAGAATGGGTGGATTTAATAAGTATTTCTTAATGTTGTTAAAGGCTTCTTAACATTCTTTATCCCATACAAAGCGGATGTCTTTCTTCATCAACTTTGAGAATGGCTGACACCTACCTAAAAATTTGATATGAATCACCGAACGAGATCTAATTACCCTTGTAAGAAGTAAAATTTTCGAAGGTTTTTTGGTGATGGCATCTCCATAATTGCCTTAATCTTATTAGGGTTGATTTTGATTCCTCGATGACAATAATGTACCCAAGAAATTATTTGGAGGAGACTCCAAAAGTACATTTAAGAGGGTTCATCTTCAAATCATACTTCCCGGTCCTTTCAAATAGAGTCCTCAAGTCATCTATGTGCTCTTTTTGGTCCATGCTCTTGATGACAAGGTCATCCACATAGCACTTGACCTTTTGATGAATCAACTCATCGAAGATGCACGTCATTGCCCACTAGTAGGTGGCACCAATATTTTTAGCCCAAAAGGTATGACCATGTAGCAGAATATGCTGATGGGCATTCTGAATGATATGTGATTTTCATCTTCAAGCACTATATTTATCTTCTTATAGCCTATTGAACCATCTATAAATGAGAATATGTCATAGTTAGACGTGTTGTCAACTAATGCCTCTGACATGGGGAGTAAAAAATTATCTTTTGGATATGCCTTATTGAAGTCTCGAAACACGATACAAAATTGAATCTAGTTGTTCTTTTTCTTGACCGAGATAATGTTGTCGATCTAATTGGCATATTTTTTTCTTTATGAATGAAGCCGGCATCTATGAACTTTTTTATTTCTGCAATCACTTGTTCTTCGATCTCCAATCTCAACCTCCTTGGAGCTTATTTGACAGGCACTGCATCTAGCTTTATGGCTAATCTGTGAATTCCTATGTCAGGGCATAAGATGGGCATCTTAGTATATGTCCAATCAAAGTAATCCATAAATTCACAGAGGAGCCCTTTCACTTCTTCTACTTAATCCTCTAGAAGGATAGAACTGATGAAGGTCAGGCAAGAATCTTCTTCAGTTCACAAGTAGATTTCTTTTAGTTCATCCATAGTAGCTGACTATCCACCATCTTCAAGTTTTTTAGGTGCAGGCTTAGCCTCTACGGGCTGATCATCTCTACTGTCTCTGCAAAAAAAATCTAAGACCTCTTCTTGCAAGAATATCATTTCTTCATAATGCATGAGGATCTCTTTGGTACCATATACTTGGGTGGAGGTGAGCTTGTTGTCTAGTAGTATCAATATTAGCTTGTTTCTATAGCATTCTCTGAATATTTCTAGAATAATACCTAGGAATTTTCATAGGCATTATCTCTCCAAAATCAATGAGCTCAACAAGCCAATCAAAGTTTTCATCTTCATGTTCCTCGATTTTATAGTGCTTGGTCTAGTCCCTCTACTAAGAGGATGTACGTAGAGTGTTTTGAGCTCTCCAATGTTGTACACCTCTCGAGGGATGATTTTCTTAAAGTGTCATGGAGGAAGATGCCTGACCATGAATATGCTATCTGAAATTGACAAGCTACTTATTCCTATTGAGAAGACACACTGCATCTTGCTTGCATAGGTAGATTTATAGTCATATTCAGAGTCTGAATATTCTGCATTCTTTTTCTCTTTAATTTTAGACTGGCAGATCTTCTTGGATTTAATAGGGATAACATCATCTTCCTCAGTGTCTCTTCCTAGGTGAGACACAACCATACTTTGCTTAGAAGTGGTGGTTGCATTGGAAAAAGTATGTGCCGCCTTCTTTCTCCCCACTTACTTTTTCTCATCTTCTTATTTGAGTCGCTTTACAGCCTTTGAATTTGATGCCTTGGCCTCAAGAGATTTTGATGGCTTTGATTCTTTTGGAATAAAATACTTACCATCTTCGTATATTTTACCTCATGGACCACAAAGGGCTAGATGTCACCAAAGCTCCTAAACTTTTCTCCATCCTTAAGGTACTTCATGCATTGATGCAGGGTTGATGGGATAATGTTGAATTCATGCAACTAGGGGTAACCTAGAAGCACCTTGAATGAGTTGTCCATATCAATCATATGGAATTTAGCTTCAATGTACAATTCTCTAAATATGAAAGGGAGTACGAATAAACCTAAAGTCTTCTATCCTTTCTCGTTGAAGCCATGTACCATCATCTTATCATGTCTGAGGTGTTGCATATTGAGGCACAGTGATCTCAATGATTTCAATCTTATGAGAATTATAGAAGATTCAGGATCAACCAGGATTTGGCTGATTATGATTTTGCCACACTCTTCAGTAATATACAGAGGGTAATTATAATCTATCATTCTGAGTAGCATGTTATCTTCAGCAAAGGTGATGACCAGATCATTTCGAGCTTGCAGATCTTTGGTCATGTTATGATCAACAAAATATTCTTTGTATCTTTTAGGATCTTTAAGAGCCAGAATCAAAGTTTCTTGAAGATCTATAGACATTTTAAGTGCGTCATATATACTGAGTTATGCTGGGATCTTCCTCAGATGAGATATGATATTATAATTTATCCCTTTAGTTGAAGCAACTTTCTTCTTAGGGTCTTTAATAATGATGTCTTCATTGATAACTATCTCCTTACTCTTATCTTTATTAAGTACCCCTTTCTTCGACAGAGGCGACAGTACCTTGCCACTCATTAACTGTACTTAGGCTACCTCATCTACTCATTTAACAGAGCATCTTCTATAGAGTTCGCTATTATAGCATCCAGAGACTCATTTTATGGCTTCAAAATCATAATCAGCCATGTAGATATTTCTTCGGTCAAAGTTAATATCTTCCTTTGATGGTGTTAGCGAGTAATGGGATCCCCTAGAGAATTCTCTATATTGTTGACCGTTAAGCCGAGCGTCATCATGGGCCTTTTTTGGTACCCATTTCTGACGTTGCTTGTTGGTTGGGACGAATCTTTATAAAGCTACATCGAATGTCATGCCAAAGTTTTTTTCTTCTTTCTCTCTTCTCTTCTCTATAAGGCTTCACCCTCCAAATCTCTTTTCCCTTTCATCGTGAACTTTCAATGGTGGATCTTTGAACCCACAATTAAGGTGCCATGCCCCGATGTTCCCTACAATGGGTAGGCCTAAATTCTCTCTGATTTATGATGGGTAGTAACTCCTGTAGTGGGGTCCTCCTAGCCCCGATCACTAGTGGCCTTTAGGATTTCTTTTTCATCAGTCCCTTATCTTTCACAGTCTTTGGGACCCTATATACTTGAGTAGATAGGGTCTCTGGCTCCTTTTTTTGAGGGATTGGTGCTTTAGGCTATTGGTCTCAGAATAATTTCTTCAACTTGCCTGTAGAGTTGTTTCTTTTTTATTTGATTAAAAATGTGTAGTTTAAAAAGGTTAATTTTCTTTGGGAGAATTTAATTTTTGGATTTTTAGTTTTGAAATCGATCATGTCATTATGAACGATATATTACCTCGGGAGGTGAACATATCATTCCCTAATGGGTTCAGGTTGCTAAACATTAAATTTATCCTGATTATCATAGTCAAACTTAAGAAAGATAACATATAATCCTGAAGGATTAAAATAATGCTTAATCAAGTGTTTGACTGCAATAATCTAGATAAGAGATTATTAATTTCATAATCAAAATAATAATAATAAAATAATATATCTTCCTGAAGAAAGAAGATATCACTTATTATTAATCATTTGAAAATGATGATAATGATCATCATATTTGATCTTCTTAAAGATAATTAATTGAGGTTTTAAAAACTTAATTTTTGATAATTT
Organism: Dendrobium chrysotoxum; assembly: GCA_019925795.1. NCBI lineage: Eukaryota > Viridiplantae > Streptophyta > Magnoliopsida > Asparagales > Orchidaceae > Dendrobium > Dendrobium chrysotoxum. The sequence goes on along the minus strand of CM034305.1, from coordinate 54,611,036 downwards.
GATATGGGTTTCTAAATCTCCTATAAGCGCAAGCCCTCATAGTTAATGACATCGTAGTGAAACCAGAATTTCTTATGAATACTCTTGATTAAAAAAGAAGTAAAAATTTTATTTAGGATTTCAAGGATTGATATCAAAGGAGGCAAGGATTGGAATTCTCAACAGAATTAAATCAAAAGTGAGCACTTATTTTTGAAAGTCAAAGAAGGAAAAGTAGGAAGTGCTTTGGGATTCTAAAATATTTCAGAAGCACCCTAGCCTATCCTAAGTGTTGCATAAGCCCCTATAGGTAATTACCCCTCTCGATAATGAGGGAGAACTTTCGATTAAGGCTAGTCATCAAATAGATACATATGGATACATGGTATTTGGCGTATAGTAGTAGCATAGGTTTGGTATTTAAAATTTTGATATTTAAAATTAAAAATTTTACCATCTTGCACTTAAAACAAATGGTGGGGGCAATGATGATGAGCTTGATCAAGATCCCATTGTTTTGTCATCCTGGGCCATTATTTTTCTTAGTCTACTTAGTCAGAGGAGGTAGTCGAACTAACCTAACAGGAAGACCCTTGTAAGTAGCCATGGATTGCTTCATTCAAAGGTACCTTTGTAGACATAGGATGAATATTTATCTAAGGAAATAAATTTAAATCAACCTTAGCTAACAGAGGGCTTTGTGCCCTATTAATTATATCCTATTGATTTATATCTTAAGGATTTAATGTCATTGAGGAGCATACGGGCTATGACCAAAAGCATAATAAAGTGGATTCATTTAACCAAGCCACTAGGTCAGAGAATGTCATAATCGTTGTCATAACCAAACCATGAGTTCTTTATGGAGCCATATGGCCAAACCACAAGTTCTTTATAGAGCCATCTAGCCAAATCACCAATTAGAGGACCAATTTCATGTCCTTACTGGTAAGGGATGGATTGATAATGAATCTTAGTGATATTCTTGACTAGATAATGACACTTTGACAGCTAAAGTAATTTTCAGATTTGTCCGCCTCGACAAATTATTACGAAGGGTAGATGAATTTTTTACTTTAAGTGTTTGATGATTTATTTTAATTTTAAATATTTTAAGTTTTATTTTTTATTTTATTTTAATGGGAATTTGGAAAACATTTTAAATGCCTAAGGTCCCCTCCAGTTGTGATTTACATTCAACACGACCATCATCGAGGTGTAATTGTAGTCATTTGGAAATATTTACATTTCATAAGTATTTAGTGGCATTTAAAGGTGTAGAGTCCCTTTCAGTTGATATAAACATTCAACATGATCATCATCAGGGTGTTATTATAGTCATTTGAGAATATTTGCATTTTATAAGCATTTGGAGGCATTTAAAGGTATAGAGTCCCCTCCAATTGATATAAACATTCAATACGGCCATCATCTGGATAACTATGAGTGATTTCACTTATTGATTGAACCTTATCGACTCCATCTATTTGTCAATAGAAAATTGGGTTCTTGATCAACTGTATGCTTTTATTAGTGAATTTTATTTGTTTTAAACCTTAAAGGCCTAATATGATGAGTCTTTGATCAGGTTCCAGTCTAAATCTGAAATTGACATGCAACATCGCCAAAAAACTACTAAAAGCATTTAATCCTATATCGTAATCAACATCAAACAATCACTGAATAATTAAATTAATTAAAAAATAAAATGTTCATAGGCAAGTGCCTTTTAAAATTACAATCCAAAATTATAAAAAATAAAGTGGTCGGGTACCATTGACAATAAACTCAGATTCTACTCCTAAGACTCAAGTGACTTTGAGAATTGAGATTTTTCTCATTTTTCACTTCTTCATTTATCTGTAGGCTCCTTGGATCCATTTGGTCCGGATATCCAAGTGAAAAGAAACTCCTCCCCGAAGGGGTGTTTTCTTTTCTCCTTGGATACTCAAAGTATCCTAATCTGGATACCCAAATGAAGAGGGACTCTCCACTAATTGATGTCACCCTTCTCTTTGGATTTCATATTAGATATTTTAATATCCCATCTCAAAGTACTTAACATTACAACTCTTAAATACATCTCAAATACATCAAATCACATTGAATGAAAAATAAAATCCAGACTTGGCACTAGTAGGGTTATCCTAAGCAATTATTTTAAATCATCCCAAGTAATTAATATGATGAAATTTAAAAGGTTCAAACCATCCACACTTGGCCATGATCTTTTAATTTTAAAAGGGGGACTTAGAGTAGCATCAGCACTTGTAGCAATTTAATATTTATGATTTTACTCCCTTTTATTTTAAATGCCCTGTATAAGCATGACCACCTACATAAGATTGAATTAGCATAAATCATCCCAAGCCTAGGGGTAATCTAACGCATAATCAATCACATCACGGAGTATAAAAATTAAAAAAAATAATCACACCAATCAATTTTCAAACATGATATGTAGTGAAAACTCAAAAACCTATCACACAACAGTAAAGTAAATACCGGCCTAACCTAAGACTAGAGTTGGTTACCTTAGCAAATCATCTAAAATGTGTGAGGTAGGCTGTGTGGCTTGGATATATCCTATATAGGATATTTGATTGAAGTTGTTTGATATTTTGATTGGTTGAAAGGCTTAAGGAAAATATTTGTTTAAAGTTTAAATATTATTATGTTTGAATTAATTTTAACATATCTTTTAAAGATTGATTGGTTACTACCTTTGTTGCTCACTGAGGCAGTGAAGTTTATTTCACCTTCCTTAAGGCTAACTTAATAGCCTCATAGGCCTGGGTTACTTAGTACTAACTAGTATAGATTAAATGTTTTGATTGGTTGAGATTTAAGGGGTTAGAAATTTTTAATTAACTTGTCAGGTTGCTAGATTTAAGATTAATTTATTTAAGTTTGCCATCAATTGGTTCATGGTGTTGTTTCACAGCTCAAGGTCCAGGCCTCCTTAAGACACGTAGCCCCGTAGCCCGAGGTAGTCCAGCCTAAAAACCTAATTGATATATTTAGATTAAGAATTTTAATTTGGTTAAATCATTAATAATCAATTGATTTTAAGATTTAACACTCCATTGAGTCTATTTGTGGCATTGTTTCATGGGCTAGAGTCTAGGCCTCCTTAGAACACGTAGCCCCTTAACCCGAGGTAGTCCAGCCCAAAAACTTCTTCTTTAGAGTATTTATTTTGTATTAAAGGGTTGGTTGATTGATTTTAACATTGATTTAATATTTTTTTGGAATTTAAAATTAATTATCCAATTTTGAATTTTTTATTATTTTAATTACCCTAAATTTAATTACACATAATGGACTTTTAGATTTAAAGAGATTTTTGAAGTTCTGATATTTTTATTAAATATTAGTCATTTTAATGAGTAATTAGACTTTGAGTTTGCTAGATTTAAAGTTTTCTATGAGAAGTTATAATTTTTTTGAAGTTTTGAGTTAATTTTGACTAAAGGTTGACTGGATTGTTGACTTTTTTAATTTGAATTATTTCTGTTAGTTTGATATTTTTAATAAATATTAGACCACAAATAGAGTCCAATGCCTTTGTGTTTACTCAATTTAGAATTTTTTGGAATTAGTTATAATTTTTAGAAGTTTGGGTGTTTAATAGAATTTTGAAAATTGTTTAATTAGAGGGGTTTTGATGATTTTGTTCCAAATGAACTCCAAACTTCTTGAAATCAACTCCAAAGGTCAAGAATGACCTAAAGAGAGATTCCCAAGTGCTTGGGATTTTTTTTTAATTTTTAATTATATTTAATTAATTAAACATTTTTTCAACTAAAATTAAATTAAGCTTAAATCTAATGTCAAATTAGGGGTTTTCTTTTTCTTAAGTTGGAAATTGAATTCTGGTCAATTTGAGATATTATGTATATTTTTTAGATTTAAATTTGATTTATTATAATTTTTGGAAGTTTTAATGCTTAATTAAGGGTTTAATATTAAGTAAATTAATTATCGGGCTTAATGAATTTTAAAATCAGTGGAAAATTTTCCTAAGGCAGTGAATGTCACTAAGTTTAGATGGTTTAAGTTTCATGCCTATGGGATGTATATTTTAATTTCTAAATTTTTTTAAAATTCTCTAAACGTATCCTTAATTGTTAACCTTCATGATGTCACTTGGTTATGTAGGTTTGAATCAAAGCTCTACTAACCCTTGATAGACATACACATGTAGATACACACAAACATAATTAATTCTTAAATCTATGATAGCCTAAACTAAGTGCGAGTGTGTGCGTCCTAAACATGTAAAGAATTAGAAGCAATTAACATATATAAAACTTTGATTAGTGAATAGTTGGAGTACAATCATTCACTAATCCTTCCTAATAAGTTGTATTCATCTAAACTCAATCAATGCTTAAAGTTTCAAGGGATCTCTTGAAGGCTCACAAAATTTAATATATATATTTAAAATATATACATATATATTTAAATATGAAAACATAAATCTTAAAATTAAAATTTTAAAATATCATTAAAATAATTTTAAAACAATTTTTGAAACATTTTAAAAATTTAAAGACCATTCAAAATAAAGGTTTTGGATTTTTTTTTCAAGAATTATTTAAGTTAAATATTAATTAAACATTCATTAAATATTTAAGTTTTTCAGTTATTTAAATTATTTAAAAATTTTAAGATATCTAAAATAAATATTAAATTTTAAAATAATTAAATTAGTTCTCTAATTTTAATAAAATAATATTAAATTGTTAATATTTTGAAAATATTTCATTTAATATTAAATTAGATGATATTTAATTAATCCTTCATTAGATAATTATTTAAAGTATTTAAATGTTAAAATTAGCAAAATTTCAAAATACTTTATATTCAAAGTAATTATTTATTACCTAAAATATTTTTAAAATAAATTTTTAATTTTGAAAAATGTTTGATTAAATATTTTAAATTAAATGACATTAAGTGTTAACTAAAGTTTAAATTAAAATATTTAGATTAAGTATGTTAAACTAATATTAATTTTAAAAAAATACTTAAATATTACTTTTTGATTTTTTTTAAATATTTAAAAGAAAAATTTTGAAATATTGGAAAATATTTAAATTAATATAAATAAATATATTAAAATTATATATGATAATTAAATAAAATATTTTAAATTAAATTAAATTTTAAATTGAATTAAATTTTAAAATAAAAATTAAAAAAATGAAAAACATTTAAATATTCATTTAAAACTTTAAATTATATTTTAAAATAAAAATTTAAATTTTATAAAATATTTTAATCATTTTTAATTAAATATTAATTTATAATACTTAAAGTTTAATATTTAAAAATAATTTAAAATGTATTTAATATTTTAAAATAATAATAACATTAAAATAGAATAATTAATTTTTTGAAAATTTTAATATATAATATGTAATTTAAATTTAAAATTATTTTTAATAAATTTTTAAACTTTTTTGGATTTTAAAAAAGTTTTAAAATAATTTAAAAACCTTTTAAAAGAATGGCGGTGCCATCGCCGGCGGTGGACACGCGTCAGGCCCCTACTGGCGGGTTCAAAATATGGAGGCAATTATTATCGGTGGTGTAATGATTGCGCCGCCAATACTGATTGGGTAATCACTTAACCGCTGGTGCGGTTCACTTAACCACGTCAACTCGTAGCGCAGGCCATTCGATCGAGTGTTATTTGAGCTAGACGGTGGAGATTGCGCCAGACGAAGACATTAATTATGGGATCAAATTTGTGGTTAAAAAGAGCTACGGAATGGCATGATCAGAGCTGTTGATCTCAAGATCAACGGCTCAAAAAACGTGCAGTTCAAGCATAGCCCAATCGAAGCCCTAGAATGGGTTTTTTTGAATCGTTCTCTCAATCTGATTAACCAAAAAGCTTAAAATTTTAAACCTGGATTACTAAGATGAACAAAAATTATGGGGCATAATTTCATGGTGTAATAATCACTTAATGAAAAGTTAAAAAGCCCTAAGTGTTCTAGGTTATGGTTAAGTTTTTCACCTTAGTTTAAGGATAGATTGACCCGTATATGCTAGCTATGCACTTGTAGTATATGCACACTAATTTTCCCTTCAAGAATCATAGTCTGGTAAGCTCTCTATCGAATGGTAAATCCCTTGGACAAATTTGGCTTGAGTTCACCGGAAAGCTCGTTGATGGTGAGGTTTTGATGGTGGGTTTTGGTTGGAGGATGAATAATGAGAGGTTTGGAGCTCAAACAAAAGCTTGAATGATTCTGGGAGGCTCAAGTATATGAGAGAAGGGTAAGGTTGTGAATGAGGGTTGTTTTTGATGATTTACCCTATTCAAGTGTCCTTGGATTGAATGGATGGCTAGGATCAGCTGGCTGGAGTCTCGGATGATTGCCAAGTGTCCTGGAGGTTATTGGGAGCAGGAGGTTCAAAGGACAATGATACATCTTAGGTGGAAAGCTCATTTTGTCTCATATGAGCTCTTAGGATGATTAGGGACCATTGGATCTTAATCTGGTGGTTAATAATGAGTTTAAGAAGGTTCTAGAGACTGTTTAAATAGCTGGAGTGATTTGGATTAGAGGGAATTAGGCTTAAGGTGGGTTTTGACTATCTTTGACCACTTTAAATCCTCATCTTGACTGTTTGAACTTGCCACATAGGCAGGCGAGATGGCATAGGGAGAAGCCTAGAGAGCTGGTTGGAGGAATTGAGGAAGGCCCAATACTTATACATTGGAATTTTAATGGTTTAAAGAGGATTCAAGGTGGTTTGACCAAGTCCTTATGGGTTGACTTAGTCAATTTGGGTTTGGTTTGATTAGCCAACATTTAAAGCCTATTAAAGCCACAAATGGAAGTTAATTTGGGATTTAAAGGGATTGGATGATTTGATTTTATGTGAGAGGACCTTAATGGATTAGTGGGTCAACCTAGGTTGACTTGGTCAACTAAGTTGACCCAAGACTAGGGTTTGGGCTAGACAATTTTGAAATGATAAATGGAGTCTAGTAGAGGTAGTTTCAGGGATCAAAATGATCACCTGTGTCAAATCACCTATTTGGGCCCTTAATGGGTCGTTGTTTCAACCTAGGTCAACTTGGTCAACCAGGTTGACCCTGGGGCTGGGTTTGAGCTCAAAAAGTTTGGTTTGATATTTTGAGTCTATGGGAGCTGGTCCCAAGGTTTGAGGAGATCAATTTAGTCAAATTGACTGTTTGGACCCTTGAGGGCCTATTTAGTCAACCTAGGTTAACTTAGTCAACCACATTGACCTAGGACCTAGGTTTGAGTCTAACAATTTTGTTTGATGTTTGAAATTAAATAAAAGTGGTCTCATACAATTTGGAGGCCATTTTGTTTGAAATGATTGTTCACACCCCAAAGGGGTATTTTTGTCATTTTGACCCCTAGTCAATTAAGGGTCAAAGTGGGTTCATAAAAATATAGTTTAATGTTCAAGAGGTCATGATCAAGGGTTTGAAAGTGATCAGAAGGTTTGGAGAAGACTCCAAGGTCAAGATCCACTTGATGGCAAGTCTAGTGGCATAGGCCATAAATATTTAAAAATTTTACAGCCTTTGGAAATATATTGAGTTTATGGGGTTAGAGACCTCAAATTTAGAGAGTTGCCTCTAGAGACATGTCCTATCAATATGTAATTAATAGACTCTAAATTGGAGGTCATTTTACTGGGGTTTAAAGTGTTTGAAAAATCACTAGAAAAGGCTTTCAGGACCTAAGCCTTTAGCCTTGAGATTTGGTTTGGAAATCTGGATTTACTCTGGATTTTAGATTTGATTGCTTGATTTTGGATTATCTAAATCAATGAAAATCATTTGAATGATTGTATATGATTAGATAGGGTTGTAGTTTGATAAGAAGCTGGATTGATTTAAAGTTTAAAAATTTTTGGAATCTAGATTGGTTTGAAGATTGGATTGATTTGAAGTCTGGATTGGTCCTAGAATCTGGAGGAATTTTAGGGTCTAGAATCTTGAAGAGTCCTAGGACCTGCATAGATTCTAAGGTCTGGAATGGTCTAGAAGAATCCTAGGGTCTAAATAGATCCTAGGGTCTGGATTGGTCTGGAGGCTAGACTGATCTAGGCTCAGGATTGATTTGGAGTTTGGGAAAAATCCTAATGACCTTATATAAAAATAAGGTCAACATTTGTACCCATCTCAAATTAATAAACATATTTATGTGGGAACACTGGCTTCTGATTCATGTGCTGGTAGGTCGGAAGGATAGATTGGTAATTATTGTTAAGCTCGAAGTTCAACATTCTTCTTCCTTATTTGCCTCCTTATAAGCAGATAATTTAGATAAGTTTTAAACCTTGCTTAGTGAATTTATTGAATGATCATTTTAGGATATCTGAAATTTTTATTTGTTAGATGATCATTTTGAAAAGTTTAGAATTTTAGCTCATATTATTTTGTTGCTACTATAACACTTAAACGACTAGCCGAAGATGGAAAGAGAAACCATCCCCAGGAGAGTTGCAAGAAATTGGTGGGCTCTAAAAATTCACACCCTGGCCTCCCCATAGACCCCCCCCCCCCCCCCCCCCCCCCCCCCCCCGCCTCCCATATTTTTCTTCGTTTTGGGTCCTCGAGGATAATTTTAACACTTATGTTCCAAGCCAAATTTTTAGAATGTATATTGGGTTTATAGATAAGTCACTACCTAGAGATTTCACTATATTTTATTAGAAGTTTATGATATGAGTTATGGTTTCTATAGGTGTAACCCTATGTAGTTAATTACTCCTCCTGTTAATGAGAGAGAACTTTTAATTAAGGATAGTCATCAAGCAGATATGTAGGGATACGTGGTATTTGGCATATGTAGCTCCATGGGTTTAGTATTTGAAATTTTGATATTTAAAATTAAAAATTTCACAATCTTACACTTAAAGTAGATGATGGGGGGAATGATGATGAGCCCGATCAAGATCCCATGGTTCTGTCATCTTGGGCCATCGTAGTCCCTAGTCTACTTAGTTAGAGAACGTAGTCGACCCAACTTGATAGAAGGATCTTTGTTGGCAGCCATGGATTGCTTCGTCCAAGGGTATCTTGTAGACTTGGGATGAATATTTATCTAAGAGAAAAAATTTAAATCCATCTTAGTTAACAGAAGGCTTTATGCCCTATCAATTATATCTTATTGATTCATATCTTAAGGATTTGAAGTCATTGGGGAGCAAATGGGTTATGACCCTAACCATAATGTAGTGGAGTCATTTGACCAAGACATTAGGCTAGGGTCGCAGTCATAATCATTGACCACATGAAGCCTTCTGGCTAAACCATGAGTTCTTTATGGAGCCATCCAGCCAAACCACTGATTAAAAGGATTAAAGCTACGTCCATACTGGCAGGGGACATATTGAGAATAAATCCTAGTGATATTCTCGACCAGATATTAACTCTTTGTGAGCTGTGTCTACCTTAGCAAACTGTTACAGAGGGTGGATGGATTTTGTTTTAAGTATTTGATGATTTATTTCAATTTTAAATATTTTAAGTTTTGATTTTTTTTTGGGATTTTAATAGGAATTTGGGAGGCATTTTAAATGCTTAAGGTCTCCTCTGGTCGTGATTTACATTCAACATGGCCATCATCAAGGTGTTATTGTAGTCATTTGGAAATATTTGCATTTCATAAGCATTTAAAGGCATTTGAAGGTGTAGAGTCCCCTTCGATTAATATAAATATTCAACAAGGCCATCATAAGGGTGTTATTATCATCATTTAAAAATATTTACATTTCATAAGCATTTAGAGGCATTTGAAGGTGTAGAGTTCCCTTCGTTTGATATAAACATTTAATGTGGTCGTCATTGGGGTAATTATGAGTGATTTCACTTGTTGATTGAACCTGTTGCAAATCTGGTTTAAGGATTGGAGTTTTGATGATAACAAATATTTCTATTTTTGGTTGATTGTCTAATCTTTCAAGTCCGCAGGATCAATTGCAATTTCAAGCCAGCCCTAGATCGAGTCAGTCTGTTTTGTAATTCATGTCCAATATACTTGTTTCATCTTTATTGAGTCAAATGTAATGTAAAGGATCTCCTAGCTAAGTAACCTTCCACACACACACTCAGGGGGGAGTTTTTGAGTGATTTAGTGTTTCTCTTAAAGACAATCGTACTGTATGATTTTTTCATCATACTGTATGATATATCATTAATTAATAGGCTTACGGCTAATTCTGAATGATTAGTTTTGAGAACTAATCATACTGTATGATCCATATTGTACGGTATGATTTGAAAAAAAACCCTAACCACTAGGACTATTTTGGTAAGATTTGAATTTTTAGTTTTTGAACTAATCATACTATATGATGTCAATCATACTGTACGATCATTTGAAATCTTGCCAAAATTATCCCCCATAATCAGGCAATTAAATCTTGGTTTCTTAATTATATTTGATCGTACTATACGATGTCAATCGTACGGTATAATGGACAAAGACGATTTTGGATCATCCCGTAGATCATACCAGATGAAACCATAATTTTTGTACTGATCATCCCGGATGATATTTATATCGTACTGGACGATGTACTGAAATGAACTAATCATACTGTATGAATGGTAAAGTACGAGATGATAGATAGAGATGAAATTCATTCATCCCATAGATCATCCCGTACAAATAGTTGTGAATAAGTTGATCGTACTGTACAATCTATGGATCGTATTGTATGATGTTCATAAAATTTGTGAACTATTCATTTACATTCGTACTGGACAAAACTATCTTTAAATTGATCGTATTGTACGATATTGGATCGTACTATACGAACGGAATCATCAAGTTGAAATTTAGGGTAATTTTTGAGCCCTCCTTTTTAGGATCTTTTTCTTCCAACAAGAAAAATCTTTAGCCACTTTTCATACCAAAGAAAATCTTGAGAGATAGAGAGAGAGAGAGCTTGGGAGAGAGAGAGGATCTTGTGAGGGGGAGTTTGTGAGGTGTTCACAAAGGTTACTCCAAGCAAGGATCTGAGTCGTCTACACCGTTCGTCGTCTCTTGTCTTGTCAGTATCTCTATGGGAGGATCGTTCATAAGAAGATCTGGGTTCTCTGCCTACTTCAGGAGGAAGCGAAAGGAGTCCAGGTTCTCTGCCTACTTCAGGAGGAAGCAAAAGGAGTCTAGGTTCTCTGCCTGCTTCAGGAGGAAGCAAAAGGAGTTCAGGTTCTCAGCCTCACCGAGTTGCGGAAAAGAGTTTTTGTATAGGCTTCTCCACCTTACTATGGGAGCAGAAGAAGAGTGACTTACTATTAGAGTAATACCCGGAGGGGAGGCTCTCGGGAGTGGACGTAGGTCAAGTTGACCGAACCACTATAAAATTTGATATGTTTTTTCTGATTATTTTTTGCACTTACTTTTCTGTTGATGATTGTGTGATTGTGATTATTATTCTGTTATCATTGAACATCTGCAAATCATCGCATAACTGTAAATATTTTTAAAACATCCAAAAAGATTTCCTAAATTGCTATTTGCTCACGAATTTTCAAAACCTACCAATTCACCCCCCCCCCCCCCTCTTGGTTAGCCTCGGGACTAGTTCATAAGGGCTTAACATCCCTATCGAACTTTCAAGTGGTATCAGAGCGGGATTCAAAAATTAAGTTTAAAAACTTTTGAATTTTGATCCATGATAAACTTTGGTAATCGTAATACTGTTGAAGGTTATTCAATTATCCGACCACCTTTATTTGATAACATACCTTTTAATTTTTGAAAAACTCGCATGTCCACCATTTTACAATCAATTTATTATCGCATGTGGATGCTTGTTAAGGATGGCTATGAAGTATCTTTTAAAATGATTAATAATGTTAAAACTAAACTTCCTTATACTGACTGGACATTTAATGATCGTGATTTAAGATAACTGAATACAAAATGTTTGAGCAATTTTTTATGTGCCTTAAAATCTGAAGATTACATGCGTGTTTCTACTTGTACAACTGGTAAGGAAATCTGGGATAGATTATGCATTACTTATGAAGCTACATCTGAGGTTAAGCAATCTAGATTGAACATCTTACATCATGACTATGAACTCTTTCACATGAAACCTAGTCAATCGATTTCTGAAATATATACTAGGTTTACTCAAATTATCACTTCTTTACATGCTTTAGGAAGAGAACTTACAAACTATGAAAAAGTGAATAAAATTCTGAGATGTTTGCCTTCTTTTGATGCCAAGATAATTGCAATTACAGAATCCAAAGATTTGAACATTTATTCTATTGATAACTTACTTGAGTCACTTATTGCTTTCGAGCAAGGAGTGAACCAACAACAAATTGATGTAGGTGAGAAGAAGAGGGAGAAAACTTTGGCCTAAAGGCCAACGATACTGACACTGACTCTTCTGGGTCTGATAGCGATGATATTAAAGGTTCATCTGATACTGTTTACTTTGAATGTAGGAAGCCTGGACATATAAAGGCTGATTGTCCTACACTTAAAGCTCACCCAAACAAGGAGAAGGGTGAGGACAAACCTAAGTTCAAAAAGGATAAGAAGCGGATTTAGAAGGTGTTTTGGGCAGATTCTGCATCCAACTCCTCTAAGACTGAAGCTGAAGAGGAGACTACTAACTTGTATCTGATGGCTGATAATCATCCTGGTCAGTCTGATCAAGAAGAGGTATGTGAGCTAATATATGATCAATTGCTAGAAGTTTCTGAGAAAATTCATTCATCGTATAGGAAACTTAAGAAAACCCATGCCAGTCTAAAATTGGATTTCTTGAATTTGCAAAAAGAGCATAATGTTGTGGTTAAAGATCACTTTATACTTGATAGCTATTGCAAATCTGATTTTGATGATGACAAATATGTTTCTATTGTGTTTTGCTTGGCTAACCCATTTCAAAAATAAAAGATCAAGAGCAACTCAAGCTAACTCAAGATCAGGTCCAAGTGTGTCTAAGTGTACTATTTTCCATTTCTTGAGTCAATTATAATGTAACTGATCCCCTAGCTAAGTAACCTTATACACACAAACTCAGGGGGAGAGCTTGAGTGAATTAGAGTTTCTGATCCTTTTTTGTTCAGATCGTCCTGGACGATATTCACATCGTCTTGGACGATCAAGTAAAAACAGAAACCCTAATTAGGGTGACTGTGTCTGATTAAGCAGATCGTCCTGGACAATCCCTACATCGTACGGGATGATATGCTCAAATTAGAAATTTTGAGCCGCCAGATCAAGTTAGGCAAGTTTTTATTTTAAGATATTTGGTCTGATTGTCCTGGACGATACGTGTATCGTCCTGGACGATCCAGTACAATCATGCCTAAATTAGTCTGGTAATTAAGGAAAGCAATTAATCTTTCATTTGATACGATCATATCGTCCGGTACGAGCGTAAGATCGGCCGGGATGATCCGGATCGTCTATTGTGTTTCAGCTGTATATCCAGAGCGGTCATCAGGATGATTTTTGCCCTTATTGAACTAATCATCCGGGACGATATCCGTATCGTCCTGGACGATCAAGTCATTTTTGGATCGTCCAACACAAGTTCCTCTGGATGACCAGAGCGGTCTTCTGGAAAAAATTCCTAGATTTACACTAATTATCCCGGACGATCGCAGAATCATACGGGACGATATGAACAACTTTTTCTATTAATCATCCAAAAGAGCTAGATCGTCTAGGCTAAAATAACTTTTTTTGAACTAATCGTATAGGACAATATTATGATCATCCTGGACGATTCTTACCGACCAGTTTAGATTTAGAGTAATTATAGAGCCCTCCTTTAAAAGAAATTTTTCTTTGAACAAGAAAAATCTTTTGTCATTTTCCTTTCAAGAGAAACCCTAGAGAGAGAGTTTGGGAGAGAGAGAGGATCTTATGATGGGGAGTTCGTGAGGGGTTCACGAAGGTTGCTCCAAGTAAGGATCAGAGTCATCTTCTCCGCTCGTCGTCTTTTATCGTGTTGGGGTTCTTTGTGAGAAGATCATTCCCAAGAAGATCCGGGGTTCTCTGCCCGCTTCAGAGGGAAGTGAAAGGAGTCCGAGGTTCTCTGACTGTTTTAGGAGGAAGCAAAAGGAGGTTGGGTTCTCTGCCCAACCGTGTCGGTGGAAAGGAAGTTTTTGTACAGGCTTCTCCGCCTTACTATGGGAGCAAAAGGAGAGACACTTTGAGTTAGTGCAATACTCGAAGGAGAGGCTCCAGGAAGTGGATGTAGGTCAAGTTGACCGAACCACTATAAAATTCTGGTGTGTTCTTTCTAATTACTTTCTGCACTTTAGTTTTCTATTATTATTTACTTGGGTGAAATTTGTGTTTAATCTTTTTGTTTGAGTATTTACTTGTTTCCGCTACATATCATAGAAAAGATTTTCACTGTTGCTCTCAAATTTTTAAATAACCAATTCACCCCCCCTCTTGGTTAGCCTCGGGACTAGTTCATCAGGGCTTAACATCCCTATCGAACTTTCAAGTAGTATCAGAGAGGGATTCAAAATTTAAGTTTAAAATCTTTTGAATTTGATCCATGGCTAACTTTGGTAATCGTAATACTGCTGAAGGTTATTCAATCACACGATCACCATTGTTTGATAATATTCCTTTTGATTTTTGGAAAACTCGCATGTCCACTTTTCTACAATCAATTGATTATTGCATGCGGATGCTAGTTAAGGATGGATACGAACCACCTTTTAGGATGGTTAACAATGTTAAAATTGAACTGCCCTTTACTGATTGGACTTTTGATGATCGTGACTTAGAACAATTGAATGCCAAATGTTTGAATTATTTTTTCTGTGCTTTAAAATCTGAGGATTACATGTGTATCTCTACATGTACGACTGGTAAGGAAATCTGGGATAGATTGTGCATCACGTATGAAGGTACAACTGAAGTCAAACAGTCTAGATTAAATATTTTACTTCATGACTATGAACTGTTTTGTATGAAACCTACTGAAACCATTTCTGAAATGTATACGAGATTCACTCAAATCGTTACTTCTTTGCATGCCTTAGGTAGAGAACTTACAAACTACGAAAGAGTGAACAAAATTCTTAGATGTCTACCTTCTTCATATGATGCTAAGATAACTGCAATCACAGAATCTAAAGATTTGAATACTTACTCTATTGATAGCTTACTTGAATCACTCATTGCTTACGAGCAAGGGGTGAACCAAAGACAGCTTGATGCAGGTGAGAAGAAGAAGGAGAAAACAGTGGCACTGAAGGCCAACGAGAGTGAAACTAGTGCTTCTGGGTCTGATAGCGATGACATTGCCTTGATCACTAGGCAATTCAAAAACTTTCTAAGGAAGAAACACAAGAACTTTCAGAAGTGGAACAAGGGTAAGTCCAATAAAAATTTTAAGGGTTCATCTGACACTGTTTGTTTTGAATGCAGGAAGCCTGGACACATTAAGGCTGACTTTCCTACACTTAAAACTCACCCAAGTAAGGAGAAGGGTGAGGAGAAACACAAGTTAAGGAAGGACAAGAAGTGGATTCAGAAGGCATTCTGGGCAGACTCTGCATCTGACTCCTCTGAGACTAAAGCTGAAGAGGAGGAAACAAATTTATGTCTAATGGCTAATGATCACCCTGGTCAGTCAGACTAGGAAGAGGTATGTGAGCTTACGTACGATTAATTACTTGAAATATCGGAGAAAATTCATGCATCGTATAGGAAGCTTAAGAAAACCCATGTTAGCTTGAAACTAGATTATTTGACTTTGCAAAAAGAGCATAATGTTTTGATTAAGGATCATTCCACTGTTGATAGTAATTATATATCTTTACTTGATGAATTTGATGAACTGAATAAAAAGTATTCTGATTTAATTATTGAGCATGATGCATTAAAAATATCGCATGTTGAATTAGAAGCTGCCTTTAAGAAATTGAATGATATGGCATGTGACCTAGAAAGTAATGAAAGTGCAAGGACTTTTGAAATTGCTAGTCTTAATAAGAAAAATGAATTTTTAAGAGTGAAAATTGCTGCCTTTAAGAAGAATAAAAAACCACCTACTTTTGAAGAGTTTTATGCACCGCCACCTTTTAAAAAATCTGTTGCAAATTCATCAAAGCATGTTTCATACACACCTAGGAAGAGACACTATCACCCACGTAGATTAGTTAACCCTTTTCCTGGTGTTAGATATTTTTCATGTGACATGTTAGGACACATCTCCCACACCTGCACTGTTCACCGTAGTACACATTGGGTGTGGAGGCCCAAAATGCCTGTTTCACAGCACAACACACATGCATTGCATTCTTCTTTTCATAAGAAGGAACCCAAATTTGATTGGGCTCCTAAAACTGACATTTGATGATTTTGTAGGTGTGCTCTCACACAAGACCTCGTGAGAGCATGTGGTACCTGGACAGCGGATGTTCTAGACACATGACTGGAGATGCAAATCAGTTCATTCGTTGGAAGCCAGGGCTAGAGGCAACGTTACACTTGGAGATAACACCACTAGGAGGGTGGCAGGTTCAGGTATAATTGGTGATTCAAAGAATTTTATGATTGACAATGTTTTGCTTGTAGATGGATTGAAACACAACTTGCTGAGCATCAGTCAACTTTGTGACAAAGGATACAGCATCAAATTCCTGCCCACTTGCTACATTTTAAGCTTAAATAATAAAGTTGTTTTACAGGGACAAAGGATCAACAACGTCTACAAGCTGGACGTAAGTTGCATTAAAGTTGAAAATTCAATTTGCTTAAAAACTGTAGCTGATGAGTCTTGGTTGTGGCATAGGAGATTGTGTCATGCCAGTATGAAAACCCTTAGGAGAGTCACCCAAAAGGACTTAGTTAAAGGTATGCCCAAGCTTAGTTCACTAAGGATCACCTGTGTGATACCTGTCAGTTAGGGAAGCAAGTCCAGTCCTCTTTTCACTCTTTTAAAGACATTAGTATCTCTAGACCTTTAGAAGTCCTTCAGATGGATCTCTTTGGACCCATTAGCACTGCCAGCTTAGGGGGAAAAGTCTATGGGTTTGTGATTGTAGATGACTACTCGAGGTTCACTTGGATTAAATTTCTGTCACACAAATCTGAGTCATTTGATGAGTTTAAGCCCTTCTCCACTAGGATTCAGAG
This sequence comes from Dendrobium chrysotoxum, assembly GCA_019925795.1. NCBI lineage: Eukaryota > Viridiplantae > Streptophyta > Magnoliopsida > Asparagales > Orchidaceae > Dendrobium > Dendrobium chrysotoxum. Next base: position 54,593,907 of record CM034305.1, on the reverse strand, counting down.
GAAGTTAGGTTGTGAGATCTTGACTATTCATAGTGATCATGGTGGAGAGTTTGAAAATGTAAAGTTTGAAAGTTTCTGTGAGGCGCAAGGGATTAGTCACAATTTTTCAGCTCCTAGGACCCCTCAGTAGAATGGGGTAGCTGAAAGGAAGAACAGGACCTTAGTAGAAGCCGCTAGAGTCATGCTTGTTGAGTATTCACTTCCAAAATACTTTTGGGCTGAAGCGGTAAATACTGCCAGTTATGTGCTGAATAGGGTGAATGTGAGATCAAAACTGAACAAGACAAGTTATGAGATCATTAAGGGTAGAACTCTAAACCTGTCCCACCTCCATGTCTTTGACTGTAAGGTTTTCATTCTGAACAACGGGAAGGAAAATTTTGTCCCAAATCTGATGAAGGAGTGTTCTTAGGCTATTCTAGTGTGGGAAAATCCTTTAGGGTGTTTAATAAGAGGACTTTGGTGGTGGAAGAGACAACTCATGTGGTGTTTGATGAATCTGATCCTAAGGTGACTAGAGTTGAGGAAGAAGAAGAGGTAGAGGAGATTACCCAAGGGGTTGGAAATGCAAATCTGGAGGAAAGGGTAGAACCTCAAACCACACTGCCTAGAGATTGGAGATATTCTTTGAGTCATCCTAAAGAACTGATCTTAGGAGACCCTTCTGAAGGTGTTAAGACTAGGCATGGACTTAGGAAGGAAGTAAACCACTCTACCTTTATCTCAATGACTGAACCCATCAACATCAATCAAGCCCTTTCGGATGAGTTTTGGATCGTAGCTATGCAAGAATAATTGAATCAATTTATAAGGAATGATGTTTGGGAGTTAGTAGAAAGACCTAGAAATCTAAGTATTGTGGGAACCAAGTGGGTCTTTAAGAATAAGATGAATAATTCTGGTGTGGTGGTTAGGAATAAGGCAAGATTGGTGGCTAAGGGGTATAATCAGATTGAAGGGATTAATTTTGAGGAGACCTTTGCCCCTGTAGTTAGATTGGAAGCCATTAGAGTGCTACTAGCCTTTGCCTGTTATAAGGGATTTAAGCTGTTTCAAATGGATGTCAAGTGTGCCTATTTAAATGGGGTAAAAAAAGAAAATATTTTTGTAGAACAACCCCTAGGTTTTGAAAGTTCCCAATACCCAAATCATATTTACAAATTAAAAAATGCCTTATATGGATTAAAACAGGCACCCAGAGCTTGGTATGAGAGGCTTAGCACATTCCTGTTAGAAAGAGAGTTTGTTAAGGGGAGCGTAGACACCACCCTTTTTTTGAGGAGAATAGGGGATGACTTACTCATTGTCCAGATCTATGTTGATGATATAATTTTTAGATCTTCTGATAAATATTTATGTGATGAGTTTTCTAAAATAATAAGTAAGGAGTTTGAGATGAGTGTGATGGGACAAATGTCCTACTTTTTGGGGTTTAGCAAAAAGGCAAATAGATGATGGAACCTTTCTCAATCAATCTAAATATACTAAGGACATTTTGAAGAAATATGAAATAGACAAAGCCAAGCCAATCAATACTCCCATGAGCTCCTCTGTTCAATTAGATAAGGATTCAAGTGGAAAATCTGTTTATCAGAAGAAGTATAGAGGAATAATTGGATCACTGCTTTACCTGACTGCTAGCCAACCTGATATCATGTTTAGTGTCTATCTTTGTGCTAGGTTTCAAGCTGATCCTAAAGAGTCCCACCTGACTGCTATTAAGAGAATTCTTAGATATCTTTTAGGGACCCCAAACCTAGGAATCTGGTACCCTAGGCACAGCACCTCTTTTGAGATTATTGGATATTCTGATTCTGACTTTGCAGGGTGTAGGGTGGATAGAAAGAGCACTTCTGAAACTTATCAATTCATAGGACAGTCTTTAGTCTCCTGGTCCAGTAGAAAATAGAACTCAGTTACACTTTCTACTGCTGAAGCTGAGTACATTGCCTTAGGGAGTTGTGTGGCCCAAGTTCTTTGGTTGAAGCAACAAGTCTTGGATTTAGGATTACCTGTGGGCACAATTTCTATTATGTGTGATAATATCAGTGCCATCTATATCTCTAAGAATTCAATCCAACATTCTAGAATCAAAAATATTGATATAAGGCATCACTTCATTAGGGACCATATTACGAAAGGGGACATTGAGCTACATCATGTAGCAACTGAAAATCAGCTGGCTAAAATATTCACTAAACCACTGGCCTTTGACTCATTCAGCATTTTTAGGACCAGATTAGGAGTGATTGATATAAATGCTTCATTTCTATGATTGCTGATTTCTGATTTCTCTGATTTTTATTTTGCTTCTGTTAGTTAGCTGTTTGATTTGATTATTTGCTTTCTGTTATTTTTATTCTACTGGTTTCTATTTTAGCTTTGGTGTTAGTTTGATTTGAGTATTTCTTTTGATGTAATTTTCTACCTATTTTTATTTACTGGTTTATCTCTGTTATTTACTATTTTATGCTTTTCAAAATCCGATCACTACTCGCTACTTCTAATAAATTGGATTTCTGGCTAAGAGTTTTGCCTTGTTTTTATTTGGAAGCTTATAAGTAGTGATTGATTCCACTGGATCTGTTAAAGGGAAGAAACGTTGATGATTATTTCTCTTCCTCTAACTCCCTTAAATGGTGTATTATTTCTTTTGGATAAAAATATTCTTCAAAATTAAAAAGTTGGTTTTTGAACTAGAGATCTATTTTATCTTCCTACAGTAATCTACCTCATATGATTAGTGTTTTCAAAATTTTAAGTCAATGTTATGATTTTCTGAACCAAGTGATTGCACTTATCATATGATGTATGGTTTTTACTTTGTGAATTACTCTTCCTTATTGTAGAGTGAGTTTTGTCGTCTCTTATGTCTGGAAGGTAATTTCACAGCTGAGATTTTATAACGATTTTGAAAGGAAGAAAGCTTACAAAAGATGCGCAGTGCGCCAAATAAATTGAAAAAGAGGCACAAAATGAGCCCAAAGCTGAAAAGATGCGAAATGTCGTAAAACTGAAAGATACACAAATTGAATGATTTTTGGTTTATTACTTTGTAATACTATTATATCAGATATTTTTCTGGAACGAGACTTGAAAGGATCTCTTTTCAAATCTAATTTCTTTTCTTCTGAATTAGATTTTTGACTTGAAAGGGATTTGCATCTATAAGGTGTCCAAGGTGGGAGTTATGAAAGTCGATTTTCCAACTTTTTTTCTGAATTTCTACGCTGTCAATCATCTTCTTATTGGTTTTTGAATTGAAAATTAGGGGAAAGTCTTTTTACTGGAGTAGATTGATCAAAAGAAAAAAAGAAGGATTTGTTGTTTCTATTTTTTTTCCCTCCTCCTTTTTGTGATGTCAAAAGGGGGAGTCAGTTGTAGTAGTTTTTGTTCTTGATTTCAGTTTATTTTTCGATCTCCTACTTCTTTTATTTTTTAAACTACTGCACATATGTTTGCCATCATCAAAAAGGGGAAGATTATTGTAAATCTGATTTTGATGAGGACAAATATGTTTCTAATGTATTTTGCTTGGCTAACCCATTTCAGGAACAAAAGTCAAGAGCAATTAAAGCCAACTCATGATCGGGTCCAACTGTGTCTAAGTGTATTATTTTCTTTTTCTTGAGTCAATTGTAATGTAACTGATCCCCTAGCTAAGTAACCTTCCACACACACTCAGGGGGAGAGCTTGAGTGAATTAGAGTTTCTGTTCATTTTTTATTCAGATCGTCCTATATGATATTCACATCGTCTTGGATGATCAAGTAAAAATAGAAACCCTAATTAGTGCGACTAAGTTAAGTGTGTCTGATTAAGCAGATCGTCCTGGACAATCCCTACATCGTACGGGACGATATGCTCAAATTAGAAATTCTCAGCCGCCAGATCAAGTTATGCAAGTTTTTATTTTACGATATTTGGTCTGATCGTCCTGGACGATACGTGTATCGTCCTGGACGATCTAGTACAATCATGTCTAAATTAGTCTGGTAATTAAGGAAAGCAATTAATCTTTCGTTGATACGATTATATCATCTGAAACGAGCACAAGATCGGCTGGGATGATCCGGATCGTCTACTGTGTTTCAGCTGTATGTCCAGAGCGGTCATCAGGATGATTTTGGCCCTTATTGAACTAATTATCCAGGATGATATCCGTATCGTTCTGGACGATCAAGTCATTTTTGGATCATCCAACACAAGTTCCTCTGGAAAAACAGAGCAGTCTTCTGGATGAAATTTCTGGATTTACACTAATCGTCCCGGATGATCGCAGAATCGTACGAGACGATATGAACAACTTTTTCTACTGATCGTCCAGAAGAGTCAGATCGTCAAGGCTGAAACAGCTGATTTTGAACTAATCATACAGAATGATATTATGATCATCCTGGACTATTCTTGCCGACCAGTTGAGATTTAGGGCAATTTTAGAGCCCTCCTTTAAAAGAAATTTTTCTTTGAACAAGAAAATTCTTTTGCCATTTTCCTTTCAAGAGAAACCTTAGAGAGAGAGAGTTTGGGAGAGAGAGAGGATCTTATGAGGGGGAGTTCATGAGGGGTTCACGAAGGTTGCTCCAAGTAAGGATCAGAGTCGTCTTCTCCGCTCGTCGTCTTTCGTCGTGTTGGGGTTCTTTGTGAGAGGATCGTTCGCAAGAAGATCCGAGATTCTCTTCCCGCTTCAGGAGGAAGCGAAAGGAGTCCGAGGTTCTCTATCTGCTTCAAAAGGAAGCAAAAGGAGGTTGGGTTCTCTGCCCCACCGTGTCGGTCGAAAGGAGGTTTTTGTACAAGCTTCTCCGCCTTGCTGTGGGAGCAAAAGGAGAGACACTTTGAGTTAGTGCAATACCCGGAGGGGAGGCTCTGGGGAGTGGTCGTAGGTCAAGTTGACCGAACCACTATAAAATTCTAGTGTGTTCTTTCTAATTACTTTCTGCACTTTAGTTTTCTGTGATTATCTGCTTGGGTGAAATTTGTGTTTAATATTTTTATTTGAGTATTTACTTGTTTCCGTTATAATCATAGAAAAGATTTTCACTGTTGCTCTCGAATTTTTAAATAACCAATTCACCCCCCTCTTGGTTAGCCTCGGGACTAGTTCATCAGGGATTAACATCCCTATCGAACTTTCAATAGCAATCACATATGTTTACGTGATGAATTTGATGAATTGAACAAAAAGTATTTTGAACTAATTGTTGAGCATGAATCATTAGAAACATCACATGTTGACTTAGAAAAAGCTTATAAAGAACTAGACACCATAACATGTAACTTAGCTAGTGATGAGCATTATTTGAAGTTTAAAATTACAAGTCTCAAAAAGGAAAATAAATTTCTAAAACTAAAAATTAATGCTTTTAAGAAAAATGAGACACCTCCTACTTTTGCACAGTTTTATGCACCTCCACCATTTGAAGAATCTAATTCAAAATCATCAAAGCATGTTTCATTCAAACCTAGGAAGAGGCACTAGCACTTATATAGATTAATTAACCCTTTTTCTGGCGTTAGATGTTTTTCTTATGGCATGTTAGGACACATTTCCCACACCTGTACTGTTCACCATAGTACACATTAGGTGTGGAAACCCAAATTGCATGATTCACAGCACAGCACACATGCATTAAATTCTTCTTTTCATAAGTCAACTCTGTGACAGCAGATGTTCAAGACACTTGATGATTTTATAGGTGTGCTCTCACAAAAGGCCTCGTGAGAGCATGTGGTACCTGGACAGCAGATGTTCAAGACATATGACAGGAGATGCAAATCAGTTCATTTAGTTGGAGACTAGAGCTGGAGGCAAGGTTACACTTAGAGATAACACCACTAGGAGGGTGGTAGGAGCAGGTATAATTGGTGATTCAAAAAATTTCATTATTAATAATATTTTGCTTATAGATGGATTGAAACATAATTTGTTGAGCATCAGTCAACTCTGTGACAAAGGATACAACATCAAGTTCCTGCCCACTTACTGTATTATAAGCTTAAATGATAAAATTATTTTGCAGGGACAAAAGATCAACAATATCTACATGTTGGATGTAAGCTGCTTTAAAACTGATGTTTCAATTTGCTTAAAAACTGCTGCTAATGAGTCTTGGTTGTGGCACAGGAGATTATGTCATGACAGTATAAAAACCCTTAGGAGAGTCACCCAAAAGGATGTAGTTAGAGGTGTCCCCAAGCTTAAGTTCACTAAGGACCACCTGTGTGATGCCTGTCAATTAGTGAAGCAAGTCCACTCCTCTTTCCACTTAATTAAAGATATTAACACCTCTAGACCTTTAGAAGTCCTTCACATGGATTTGTTTGGACCCATTAGCACTGCCAGCTTAAGGGGTAGAGTTTATAGATTTGTGATTATTGATGATTACTTGAGGTTCACTTGGATTAGATTTTTGTCACATAAATCTGAGTCATTTAATAAATTTAAACCTTTCTCCACTTGGATTCAGAAGAAGTTAGGATGTGAGATTGTTACCATTCATAGTGATCATGATGGGGAGTTTAAAAATGAGAGATTTAGAACCTTATGTGAGGATCAAGGGATTAGCCACAACTTTTTAGCTCCTAGGACCCCTCAGTAGAACAGGGTAGCTAAAAGAAAGAACAGAACCTTAATGAAAGCCGCTAGAGCTATGCTTGCTGAGTATTCATTTCCAAGATACTTTTGGGTAGAAGCAGTAAACACTGCCTGTTATGTGCTGAATATGGTGAATGTTAGATCCAATCTGAATAAGACACCTTATGAGATCATTAAGGGTAGAACTTCAAACTTGTCCCACCTTCATGTCTTTGGCTATAAGGTTTTTATTCTGAATAATGAGAAATCATCCTTAGAAAAATTTGACCCCAAATCTGATGAAAGAGTGTTCTTAGGCTATTCTAGTGTGGGGAAATCCTTTAGGATGTTTAATAAGAGGACTTTGGTGGTGGAGGAGGCAACTCATGTGGTGTATAATGAATCTGATCCTAGGGAGACTAGAGTTGAGGAAGAAGAAGATGTAGGAGAGATTACCCAAGGAGTTAAAAATGCAAATCTAGAGGAAAGGGTAGAGCCTCAAAACACTTTGTCTAGAGATTGGAGATATTTTTTAAGTTATCCTAAAGAACTGATCTTAGGAGACCCCTCTAAAGGTGTTAGAACTAGGCATAGACTTAGGAAGGAAGTAAACAATTCTGCCTTTATTTCAATGACTGAACCCACCAACATCAATCAAGCCCTTTCTGATGAGTTTTGGATCTTAGCTATGCAAGAGGAATTGAATCAATTTGGAAGGAACGATATTTGGGAGTTAGTAGAAAGACCTAGGAATCAAAGTGTAGTGGGAACCAAGTGGGTCTTTAAGAATAAGATGAATGATTCTGATGTAGTGGTTAGGAATAAGGCAAGATTGGTGATTAAGGGGTACAATCAAATTGAAGGGATTGGTTTTGAGGAGACCTTTGCCCCTGTAGCTAGATTGGAAGCCATTAGGGTGCTCCTAGCCTTTGCTTGTTATAAGGGATTTAAGCTATTTCAAATGGATATCAAGAGTGCCTTTTTAAATGGGGTAATAAAAGAGGATATCTTTGTGGAACAACCCTCAGGTTTTGAGAGTTTCCAATATCCAAATCATATGTACAAATTAAAAAAAGCCTTATATGGATTGAAACAGGCACCCAGAGCTTGGTATGAGAGGCTTAGCACATTCCTACTAGAAAGTGAGTTTGTTAAGGGGAGCGTAGACACCACCCTTTTCCTTAGGAAAGTAAGAGATTATCTACTCAATGTCCAGATCTATGTTGATGATATGCTTTTTGGATCTTCTGATAAAAATTTATGTGATGATTTTTCTAAGACAATGAGCAAGGAGTTTGAGATGAGTATGATGGGAGAATTGTCGTACTTTTTAGGATTTAGCATAAGGTAAATGGATGATGAAAACTTTTTGAATCAATCAAAATACACTAAGGACATCTTGAAGAAATATGAAATGGATAAAGTTAAGCCAATCAATACTCCCATGAGTTCCACTATTCAGTTAGATAAGGATTCAAATAGAAAATTTGTTGATCATAAGAAATTTAGAGGAATAATTAGATCACTGCTTTACCTAACTGCTAGCCGACCTAATATTATATTTAGTGTTTTTCTTTACACTAGGTTTCAAGCTGATCCTAAAGAGGTCCCACTTGACTGTTGTTAAGAGAATTCTTAGATATCTTTTAGGGACCCCAAACCTAGGAATCTGGTACCCTAGGCACAGCACTTCTTTTGGGATTATTGGATATTCAGATTCTAATTTTGTAGGATGTAGGGTGGATAGAAAGAGCACTTCTGAAACTTGCCAATTCATAGGATAGTCTTTAGTCTTCTAGTCCAGTAGAAAATAGAACTCCATTGTACTTTCCACTGTTGAAGTTGAGTACATTGCCTTAGGAAGTTGTGTGGCCCAAGTCCTTTGGCTAAAGTAATAAGTTTTAGATTTATGATTACATATTGGCACAATTTCAATTCTATGTGATAACACCAGTGTCATCTGCATTTCTAAGAATCCAATCCAACATTCTAGAACCAAACATATTGATATAAGACATCACTTCATTAGGGCCATGTTATAAAAGGGGACATTGAGCTACATCATGCAGCAACTGAAAACCCACTTGCTAACATTTTTACTAAACCACTGGCCTTTGACTCATTCAGTATTTTGAGGACCAGATTGGGTGTGATTGACATAAATGCATGAATCTGGTGACTACTAATTTTTTATATTTTTTATTTTTTATTTTTGTTTCTCTTAGTTTTTATTTGATTTGATTATCTACTTCTTGTTTATTTTTTTATCTCTGCTGTTTCTTTTTATTATTGCTATTTCTCTAATTTGAGTATTTATTTTGATGTGTTTTTCTACCTGTTCTTGATTTACTATTTTTTATTAGATCATTGCTAACTACTGCTGATAAACTAGATTTCTAACTGAAAGTTTTGCCAGAATTTTGTTTGGAAGCTCGTAAGTAGTGATTGACTCCTCTGAATATGTTAAAGGGAAGAAACGTTGATGATTGTTTCTCTTCCTCTAACTCCTTTAATGGTGTATTATCTCTTTTGGATAAAAATCTTTTTCAAAATTAAAAAGTTGGTTTTTGAAATAGATATCTATTTTATCTTCCTATAGTAATCTACATCATATGAACAGTATTTTCAAAGCTTTGAATCATTGTTATATTTTTCTTAATCAAGTGAGTGCACTTATAATATGATGTATGGTTTTTATTTTGTGAATTACTCTTCCTTACTATAGAGAATAAGTTTTGTCGTCTCTTATGTCTGAAAGATAATTTCACAGTTGAGATTCTTAAACGATTATGAAAGGAAGCAAGCTTATAAAAGATGCACAATGCGCCAAACAAAATATAAAAGAGGCATAAAATGAGCCCAAAGCTGAAAAGATGCGCAATGTCGTCAAATTGGAAAGAAACACAAAGTGTATCAAAAATTAAAAGATGCACAAAGCGCCAAATAAATTGAAAAAGAGGCACAAAATAAGCCCACAAAGAAATAAGCTTTCTTCCCTTTCAAAACCTTAAATGTCTTAGAAAAATCTATGCGCCACTTAATATTTTTAAAAGCTTGAGACGAAAAATCATGATTTCTGATTTCTTACTTTGTAGTACTATTATATCAGATATTTTTCTGGAACGAGGCTTGAAAGGATCTCTTTTCGAATCTAATTTCTTTTCTTCTGAATTAGACTTTTGTTTGAAAGGAATTTGAACTGGTAAGGTGTCCGAGGTAGGAGTTATGAAAGTCAATTTTCCAACTTTTTTGGATTTCAGCATCATCGATTTTCTTCTTATTGGTTTTTAAATTGAAACTCAAGGGAAAAGTCTGATTTACTAGAGCTGATCGATTCAAAAAAAATTATTATTTTTACTCTTATTTTCTTATTTCTCTATTTTATTGTATCTATTTTTTTTTCTTTTGGGTTTGTGTGTTTTTGGGATCCCTGATCTTTTCTCTCCATTCCTCATCTTTTTTTCATTTTCTTCACATCATCCTGGACGATCCTTATAACGTCCTGGATCAGGATCCGACTCTTTATTAGTTTTTTGTATTGTGATGTTTCTTATTTGTGTTATTTTATTTGTTCTTCCTCCTTTTTATGATGTCAAAAGGGGGAGTTTGTTTTATGAGTTACTAGTAGTTTATTTTAATGTTTTTGTGTTGTAGTTATTTCTTTTGTTGTGTTTAGTATCACTGTTTGTCAATGTTGAGTAAATTTGAGATGAAAAAGTTTCTCTCATATATGCGTTGATTACTCCTATTTGTTTTATTTGATACTACTGAATAAATGTTTGCCATCATCAAAAGGGGAGAGATTCTTACAAATCTGGTTTAAGAATTGGAGTTTTGATGATAACAAATATTTCTATTTTTGGTTGATAGTCTAATCTTTCAGGTCCGTAGGATCAATTACAAATTCAAGCCAGCCCAAGATCGAGTCAGTCTATTTTATAATTCAGGTCCAATGTACTCGTTTCATCTTTATTGAGTCAAATATAATGTAAAGGATCCCCTAACTAAGTAACCTTACACACACACACCAAGGGGGAGTTTTTGAGTGATTTAATGTTTCTCTTAAAAATAATTGTACTGTATGATTTTTTTATTGTACTGTATAATATATCATTAATTAACAGGCTTACAACTAATTGATCTGAATGATTAGTTTTGAGAACTAATCATACTGTATGATCCATATCGTACGATACGATTTGGAAAAAAGCCCTAGTCGCTAGGACTATTTTGGTAAGATTTAAATTTTGAGTTTTTAAACTAATCGTACTGTATGATGTCAATCGTACTATATGATCATTTGAAATCTTGCCCAAATTCTCTCCCGTAATCAGGCAATTAAATCTTAGTTTCTTAATTATATTTGATCGTACTATATGATGTCAATCGTATGGTGCGATGGATAGAGACAATTTTGGATCGTCCCGTAGATAATATTAGATGAAACCATAATTTTTGTATTGATCATCCCAGATGATATTTATATCATACTGGATGATAGATTGAAATGAACTAATCATACTGTATGAATCGTACAGTGCGGAACGATGGACAAAGATGAATTTTATTCGTCCCACAGATCATCCCGTACGAACAGTTGAGAATAAGTTAATCATGCTATACGATCTATGGATTGTACTGTACGATGTTCATAAAATTTGTGAACTGTTCGTTTGCATTCGTACTGGATGAAACTATTTTTGAACTGATCATACTGTACGATATTGGATCGTACTGTATGTATGGAATCATCAAGTTAAAATTTAGGGTAATTTTTGAGCCCTCCTTTTTAAGATCTTTTTCTTCCAACAAGAAAAATCTTTTGCCACTTTCCTTATCAGAGAAAACCTTTAGAGAGAGGAGAGAGCTTGGGAGAGAGAGAGAGAGGATCTTGTGAGGGGGAGTTTGTGAGGTGTTCACAAAGGTTGCTCCAAGTAAGGATCTGAGTCATCTTCTCCATTCGTCATCTCTTATCTTGTCGGTGTCTCTGTGGGAGGATCATTCGCAAGAAGATTCGGGTTCTCTTCCTGCTTCAGGAGGAAGCGAAAGGAGTCCAGGTTCTCTGCCTGCTTAAGGAGGAAGCAAAAGGAGTCTAGGTTCTCTACTTACTTCAGAAGAAAATGAAAGGAGTTCAGGTTCTCTGCCTCACCAAGTTGGTGGAAAGGAGTTTTTGACAGGCTTCTCCACCTTATTGTGGGAGCAGAAGGAGAGTCACTTAGTGTTAGTGTAATACCGGAGGGGAGGCTCCGAGGAGTGGACATAGGTCAAGTTGACCAAACCACTATTATTCTTTCTGATTATTTTCCGCACTTACTTTTATGTTGATGATTGTGTGATTGTGATTATTATTCTGTTATCATTGAACATCTATAAATCATCGCATAACTGTAAATATTTTTAAAATATTTAAAAATATTTCCTAAATTGTTGTTTGCTCATGAATTTTTAAAAGCTACCAATTCACCCCCCCTATTGGCTAGCCTCGGGACTAGTTCATAAGGGCTTAACATCCCTATCGAACTTTTAGAACCATGTCGACTATCTACTTATCGATAAAAGATCAGGTTCTTTATTGACTATATGCTTTTATTAGTGAATTTTTCTTTATTTTAAACCTTAAAGGCCAAACATAAATGTATAAAATAAATATCACAATCAGTGTTGTAATCATATATTTATTTAATAGTTCAAACCATGTTAACTCCTATTAACTCACATAGAAGGATTGGGTTTGAACATAATTTCACTTATTGACCCACGCAGCATCCTCAGATGGCATGTGAGTGCCTACAACATGATTATCGGGGCCCATATGGGTGTATGCTTTTGTATGCATTTGGTATAATATGTTTGGGTGAATTATTATGCCTGCTATAATGCATGTATAGAGGTATTATTGAAGCTCAGTAGATTGTTAAACCTAAAGCTAATGTCCCAAGGCTAACCAAGAGGGGGGTGAATTGGTAATTTTAAAATTTTTTGGTTATTTCTGAAAACCGTTTGATTAAATATTATCACAATACTAAATTTTTAAAAGTAATTTTCAACCATAGAAAAATTAAAGTAAATGCGGAAAAATAAAATGCAGTAAAAGTAAGAACATAAAACACTAAATTTTATTGTGGTTCGGTCCAACAAGACCTACGTCCACTCCCTGGAGACTCCTTCTCCAGGTATTGCACTATATCAAAGTGACTCTCCTTTAGCCCCCACAGCAAGGTGGAGAAGCCCTTATAGTTTTCCTCTCTTCCACTAAACTCTAGTGCAGCAGAGAACTGTCATCCTTTTTCACCCTTCTGAGGAAGGTAGAGAACCTACTGTCCTTTCTCAACCTCCTAGTGATGGCAGAGTATCAATGTCCTTTTACACCCTCCTAGTGTCGGTAGAGAATCGGACCTTCTCTTAAAAATCTTCTCTCAACAGCCTCTAAAGGAGATGGGCAGAAACTTGAAGAAGATAAAGAGATCCTCGCTTTAGGAAACCTTATGAAACCCTCATAACTCCCCCTCACTAGATCTCTCACACTCCACTCTCACAGGCATTTTAAAATATTTGGCAATAGTCCATTGTATAGGTAACTACCATTTGAATGCACCTAACATTCTATTTAGAAGCTTACGGATGCCTTCTATTTACTTTTATGAGTATTATAGATCCGGTGGTGTGGCGATGCACTGTGCATTATTGTTGCTTTATACAGGTAGACTATCACGCACTAATGAATCTCCTGTGATTGCTTGGAGCACATTTAGCTCATCTGAAAACCTCTTGTGATTGCTGCTTTATAGATGGTTCGTATTTGCTTTTGTACTGACTCAAAGAATGCTTATAGATTGAGTTTTTAGTCAATGTTGCCTTCTTAAGTACACCTAATGAAATGTTTCTTTCTAAGGTACTTAAGAAACATTGTGTAAATTATGTTCTATATCTCTTAGCTTGGAGCACATGTAGCTCATTAAAATATTAATATAATTAGTGGTCTCTAAGGAACTCTATATGTTTTGTTCATTCCCAAGTTTTTAGTGATTACTCATCAGCTTACTCCATATGATATAGTCATGTAAATACTTCAAAAATAGATAGAGAGCTTTGTTAATTAGGTTTAGGAGCAAAATATAGGATATGTATATTAACCTCATTTTTGTATGAGGTCATTAGGATCAATCCAGATCCTATGATCTATCTAGACCCAAGATCAATCCAGACCCTAGGATCAATCTAAATCTTAGATCAATCCATATTCAAATCAATCCATACTTTTGATCAATCCAAATTCAAGCCAAGCCACACCTCAATCTATCCAGAATTCAATCAAATCCAGACCTCTATTAAACACGGTTTCAATCCTTCAAACTTTAATTATCCTTTGATCCAGCCTCTAATCAAGCCTTAATCAATCTATTCACTAAAAATCATCCAGTTGATTATTATTGATATAGATATTTCAAACTTAAATCAATCAAATCCAAAACCTAGTTCAAACCCAAAAATCTAGACCAAAATCAAAGGCTAAAGGCCCAGGTCCTAAAAGCCTTTTTCAGTGATTTTTCAAACCTTTCAAACCCCAATCAAATGACTCCTGATTCATGATCTATAATTTGTATATTTATTAGGCATGTCCCTAGGGTCTACCCTCCAAATTTGAGCTTATTCTGAGGTCTTTCATCCCAAAAATTGAATTGAAATCCAAAGGTTGTAAAACCTTAAAAAATTTATAGCCTATGTCATTGGACTTGCCATCCAGTAGAATTTGACTTTAGAGCTTTCTCCAAATCCTCTAATCACTTTTAAATCCTTGATTATGATATGTTGAGTAATAAACTGTATTTTGGTGGACTCACTTCAACCCCCAGTTGACTAGGGGTCAAAATGACCAAAATGCCCCTTAAGGGCAAATTTGAAGTTCCCTTTAAACTTCAACATGGCCCATTCAAATCAAATCTTGGAATCTCCTCCAATGCATCCTAAACATCATTAGAAGTGCATAAGACTCAAACCAAGTCTTGGGTCAACCAAGTTGACCAAGTCAACATAGGTTGACCTAATAGTCCTTTAAGGTATAAATGGGTCATTCCAACCCATTTAGTCATTCCAACCCATTTCAAACTTCAAATTAACTCTAATTCATAGCCTTGATACACCCCAAGCATTGACCAATCAAATCCAAATCAAGTTGACCAAGTCAACCTATCAAAACTTGGTCAAACCACATTTAAACCCTCTCTAATTCATCCAAATTCCAATCCTTAAGCATTAAACCCCTCCCAATTCATCCAACAAGTCAAATACACCCTCTTGAATGCCACATCAGCCCTATTGATGGGTTTGACTAGTCCAATGGTCAAACTAGCTTTCATGAGAGCTTAGGTGGCCATGCCACCATGGCAATTCATATCTCTTTAAACTCCAGCCATCACCTCTAATTTTAAGCAATCCTAAAGACACTTGGAAATTATCCATGCCTCCCTCAATCGATCATAGACATCCAAACCAAGGGGATAAAGGGACAATATCAAACTTAACTGAAAGCCTTGGATTTTATTTCAACTCACTCAATACTTCTTCTACAGCATCCTTCAGCCCATCTCATTCATCATCCAACCTCTCCAACTAGTTTTAAGGCTTTCCCAAGTTTTCCCTCACCACTTCCAAGATCCAAAACCCTATTTTGGTGAAGAGAGAGAGAGAGATAGTGAGAAAAACTCAATTTTCTTTAGTATTTTTTAATCCAGCCATCAAAAACTTTTGGTGTCTTCCCGGAAGTTTAAGAGGACATCTACATCTTTCCAACAAGCCTAAGAAATCAAAAAACTAATGGTTGGATTGTAAGTTGTTCCCATTTTTAGTTAAACTTTAGATTTAAAATTTCTCTCAATCTATAATGCATGGAGCCACCAAACTCTATGTATCAGAAGAAGAGGATATCAAAAGCTTATGTTTCAAATTTCATGAAAATCTAACAGTTAGACTGAAAGTTATAGGCATTTGAAATTTCTAGTTCATTTTGAACAAGATTGGCTCTGGATCAATCAGAGTCGTCTGATCATGCAGTATGTGTGATCGGACAGCCTAGAAAGTGCCACATCACCCTATCTAGAATGGCATGTCTTCGATGGGATTCAACCTCGACCCGTTCAGAAATGTGCTAGGCGATGTGGCGCAATCTCGTGCATTCGTTCAAATCGCAACAGATTGGACGGCTAATCTGGCCATCTAATTGGGATAAGTGGTGCACCATTGTGCGTCATGTGTCCACCACGTGTCATGATACGTGTCAACACCAGAAATGGGGGTGCCGTCATTTTTTTCATTTAAATTGAATAAAAAATCAATTTAATAGCTAGAACTTCTAAAATTCATAAAAAATATATATTTTTTACCAAATTCAGTGTTCTTAGGCTCCTTGGAAAGGGCTTGAGCCTTACTATTTATTAAAATTAAAATCAAAGTATTTAGATCACTAGATTATGAGATATTTAGGTTTGTTCAAAATCTAATTTTATTAATTTTCTCACAATCCACTGGTCAAATTGGACACAACTTTTTGTGAAATATTTTTTAGCATCTTAGGCATTCCCAGTATTTTTCCTAGGTCCAAATGCTCAATGGATTACTATAGGCTAAATTTACAAAGTGATAGGTCCATTTTAGATCCAAAGCTTTAAAAATTCATAACTCTCCAAATTGGCAGAATTAGGCTATTTGATTACTGTGGTGTGCTTACATATGTCCCAGGTTAGGTGCCAAAGTTACAAACCCAATTAAACACTTGTGATACCTAGGAAAAATAATTAAGGATAAGATTTAGACAACATAGAAAATTTTTAGGAAATTCTACACACACACAATAGGGGAGAAACTTGAGAGCATTAAACTTAGTGAAATTTTACAACTTAGTTCTAAATTTCACCGAATTTGAAGGTTACTAGGTCAGAAAATTAAGCAAGTCAAAATTCAGCCTTTTTAGGGACCCAAAAACTTCAGAAAAATGTAACAAATCTAAATTAAATCTAAAAAATATAAATAATACATCAAACTGACCAGAATTTAATTTTATATCTAAGAAAAATAAAATCCCCATCACTAGACCTTTAATTTGACTTTAATTTAAGTTTTTATGGAAATTAACATTTAATTAAATTAAATCATTAAAAATTATTAAAAATTCCAAAAAAATTATAACATTTGAAAACACTCCCATGGGTTATCTCTGACCTTTGGGAGTGATTCCATGCAGTTTGGAATGAGTTTGGATCAAAACAATCAAAACCTTCCTAATTAAATAATTTAAGAAATCCATTAATTAATCAAACTTTGAAATATCATAAGTAATTCTATAAAAATCCAAATTGACCAAACTTAGTATTATTCAACTTCATTTAAGGTCTATTTTTTTTCTGAAAATGATAAATTAATAGAAATAGGTCAAAGTCAAAAAATCAACTTTTCAGTCAACTCTAGTTCAAATTTCAACTAAAACTTAAAAAAATCATAATTAAATGTAGAAAATTCTAATTCTGGCAAACCTATAGTCTAATTACTCATATGAAGGTCTAGTATTTAAGAAAAATATTGAAACTCTAATAATCAACCTTAATCAAAAAGTTTAAATTTGACCCCTACATTAATTTATTTAAATAATTCAAATAATTCCAAATAATCAATATTTAATTTAAAAATCTAGAAAAATTTTATCCAACATTAAAACCAGTATCCAATCATTTTAATTAAAATTTATCAACCTTCAAACCTTTAATCAATCAAGCTACTTAATTCATATCGATTACTACTAGGTAACTCGAGCCTATGAGGCTATTGACTTAGCCCCAAGGAAGATGAAATAAACTTCATGATCATGATTTAATAAAGATAATTATCACTTAACACTGTAATACACTTTAAAATAAATTCCAAAATATTAGGACTTAAACTTGAATCAAAATCCCCCTTCAACCCTTCATAGAATATTAAACAACTTTAATAAATTATCCTATATAGGACATATCTAAACCACACAGCCTACCTTACACACTTTAGATAGTTTGCTAGGACAACAAACTCTAATCTTAGGCTAGGCCAGTATTTTACTTTCTTGCTTTTGTGTTTCGAGCTTTTTGAGTTTTCACTGCATGTTGTTTGAAAATTGATTGATTGATATGATTGTTTATTTAGTTTCTATAATCTATGAATTGATTTGATGAATGCTAAATTAGCCTTAAGTTAAAGGCAATTTAAATGCTGACATAATCTTATGCAAGTAGTTATGCTCATACAGGGCATTAAAATAAAGGGGGCAAAATTAAATTTAAACAATTAAGTTTCTACAGGTGTTTTTCTATGCTAAGTCCCCCTTTAAATCAAAAGAATATGGTCAAGTGTGGCTGGTTTGAGTACTTTTAATTTTAATATATAACTATTTGAGATGTGATTTTAAATTATAACTGTTTAGGATAACCATACAGGATGTTTGAGTCTAGAATTTTCTATTTTCAAATGTAATTTGATTTGAATCAAGAGTTGTAATATTTAAAGTGATTTGAGATGCGATAAAAATAAAATTTGGAATCCAAAGAGGAAAGAATAGCCCCTAGGGGAGAGTTCTTATCTATTTAGAGATCCAAATCTGGATAATTTTCAAATATCTAAAGAGAAAAGTGTGGACCTCCGACAGGACAACAGAAACCATTGCCCCGTAAGGGGAGATAGTATCTGGCCAATGGAAGGGCAGATTCGATCATGTATACGATTAACCATTGAGGATAGCGGCTCTCACCAGCACACCCCGATGGGTAATAATATATATGATCTGATCGTCACAACGGGTTTCCCCCACCCGATACATTAGCTCGAATGGGGTTTATTTGAGAGTGGGATTCGGTTTCCCACGGGCGTAAGCCCCCGTGGTTAATTACATCTCAAGCCGGAGCCTGAGAATACTCTCGATTAAGGATTCTATATTATACTTTCTGAATTGGGATTGGCACATAGGGGGAAGACTAGGAAGTCCTACTCAAAGGGAAAGAGAGGTTCAACTAGGCTTAGTCAACATGCACGGCTCACATCAGCATCCGGAGAGACTAAGGTAGTGAGAAGAAATTGAAAAAAATAAATAAATCATGCACTCGAAGCATGCAGGAGGGAAGGATGGAGGTGGCGTCATCCGTGTGATGCGGATATGTAGGGTTTAGGGTCTCTGGAAGACAGAAGACTTACCTACTGATGAGGCATACTACGAAATAATAATAGCCTTGAATCCTAAATCTAATGGGTTTAGTGTTCAACACAACACTAACACTCGTGTCCTAACTAATGTAATGCAAAATCTGGACTTACCCCGGCCTGGAAGGGGGAGCCAGCTAGCCACCTAGTCGCTTTAAAACCATGCTGTCCAGTCATTTATGAAAGATGGGTAGGTGGGTTATAGTTCTCGGAAATAGGGCCGATATCTAGAGGATTTCCTAATTGGCCTCGGACTGATGTCGGGTAAATGCTCCTATGACTAATACAATTAAAATTTTAATTTAGTTGATTTCTAATGCAATGCATGCTGGGTAAAGTATCCAAATCAGGTATGCACAGAACTTTAAAAAGGCTTATAAAATAATTTTTAGAATTAGATTGGGCTTCCCCAGGTCCGGCACCTCATCCTCATAGGTCAGATTATCCGGACTCTACCCGCAGGCGGGGAAGTGTCTTATAGAAGGAAAGAGAAATGCATTAATATGCATGCGACCCCGGATGATTTCGGTAATTCCCTAGGTCGTTAAGTTTCTAAATTGTTTAAAACTTATAATTTTAAATATTAATTACGAGTAGAAAAGGTTTTGGTCCTTAGAGAGCCTAACGAAATCCAGGCTAAAACAAAAGCGGCATGCAGATCGCCAATAAACTATGAAAAGCGTACAACCTATACGCAATCATCATCAAATCAAGCATAATACATAATTAAACAAATCAATTAAATGTCCATAGGCCAACTGCCCTTAATTACAACCCAGGGTCTGCAGAAAATTAAAGTGGCCGGGCACCACTGCCAACAACCCGGATTTCTAATCCTAAGACTGACGCAAGTTATTTTGAGTGGGATACACTTGGTCTTCATCTTCTTGATCTTTTCTTTCTTAGACTCCTTGGATCTGAGCTTCCTCGGACTCCTTGGACTCCTCGGGTAGTAGAATAATCCAAATTTGGATTCCCAAATAGAAAAGGACTATCCTCATATTGGGTGTCCTTTTCTCTTTGGGCATCCAACCTTTGGGTTTCAGCATCCCCACTCAAAATAGACTTTCACAACTCTCAACCAATATTACAAATAGTTACATTAAATGAAAACAGTAAATCTAGACTCTCCTGCAAGGTTATCCTAATGAAAATCATCCCAAGCAGTTTATATTATCCCAAGCAATTTATATAAAAATAAAAGTACTCATCACAGCCACACTTGGCCATGCTCTTAATTATTTGAGGGCTAAGCAAGCTCTGGAGCACCTGTAGCAATTTACAATGATGATTTTAATTAGCCCTCATTTATTTAGGGGGGCTGAGCAATTTCTGGAGCATCTGCATGAAACAATGTTAGTATTTAAATCATGAATTTTGCCCCCCTTTATTTTAGCATGGCATGAGCATGGCCACCTGCAGAAAGTATCATTAGTATCAAGATCGATCCTAACATATGGGTAGTCTATCGTGCAATCACATCAATTCCCAGAGTGCAGTAAAAGTAAACAAACACACCAGCATCATCTCAATCACAACATACAATGAAATCTCAGAAATCTCAGCACACAATAGAAAGGTAAACACCGGCCTAGCCTAGGTCTAGAAGTGGTGCCCTAACAAACCATCTAGATGTGTGTGAAAAGCTGTGTAGCTGAGGTAGATCCTAAGCTGAGTAGTTAGTTACAATTGCCTACTGTCCAGGTTGGTTGTAGGTCTAAAAAGAAATTTTAATTAAAGTATAAATATTAGCAAATTAAGATCCATTTTATTTAATTTGGTATGTAGGTCAGTTTTAATTCTTAGGGTAATAATATTTAAAGTTTAAATTGCATTAGTGAGTTTTAGGGGGTTCGGGGTCCACCTATACACTAAGGAAAATGGGGTCCAAAATTGACTTTTTAATTAAAGGGTATTTATGACCAGCTAATATTTCTATAAAATACTAGGCCTTAACTTGATCAGTTAGACAATTAGTATGCCCGATTTGGATTCTTCTATCCAAAGTTATGAATTTCTGAAGTTTTGGTCTCGTTTTGAACAAAGTTTGACCGGATTGTTGACTTTTTTATTTAAGTTGATTTCTGGAATTTTAATATTTTTAATAAATACTAGACCCTAATGTGAGTTGAGTGCCTTTGAGTTTGCTGGATTTGGAGTTTCCTACGCAAAGTTATGAATTTTAGAAGTTTCGGGCCCTAGACTATAGGCTACGGTTGACCAAAGAGTTGACTTTTTATTTTAGGTTGATTTATGGACACCTAATATTTTTAAAAAAAACTAGACCTTAATTAGAGTTAGTTGCCTTTTAGTTTGCCCATTTTGGAGTTTTCTGTAATTAGTTATGATTTTTAGAATTTGGGGCAATTAAATGAATTATCGGAATTGCCTAATTAGGGGTACTTTGGGGGTTTTGGCCCAAATTAGCTCCAAACTGATTGGAATCACCCCCAAAGGTCAGAAATGACCTAAGAAGGTGTTCCTGAGTGTTTGGAGAAAATTTGGGATTTTTAATAATTTTTAATGATTTAATTAAGACAAAAAGGTGATTTTTTATTAAGGTTGAATTAAAGTCTTGATTAAGGTCCAATTAAGGGGTGCCCTAATTATCTAAGGTTGGGGACTGAATTCTGGAGAGTTTGAGGTATTATGGGTATTTTTCTGATTTAAAATGGATTTATTATATTTTTCTGAAGTTTCTAAGGCTTAATTAACGAGTAAATTAGGGTTTGCCAATTAAGTGTTTTAAAGAGTCCAGAAAATTCTTAGAAAATTCTAGGGGGTTTCAGATGTCACTAAGCACTAGTGTTTAAAGTTTCATAGCAATCCGGGATCTATCCTAGCTCCTAGAAATATTCTAAGTTCGCTAGACAATCCTTAATTATTGTCCTTAGTGTGTCACTACACTAAGCAGGAATAAAGTGAGTTAGCTAACCCTTAGGCATAACATAAAGAGGGTAAATGCAGCAAATATAAACACACCAATCAAGTCCTTAGATCTAAGAGAGCCTAGGCTAAGTGCTTGTGCAACCTACACATGCAAGGACTACGAAAACACTAAGTAAAGAAACCTAATGAAGTGATTAGTGAATGATTGGGACACAATCACCCACTAATCCTTCTTGAAAGTTCGAAAGGGATGTTAAGCCCTACTGAACTAGTCCCGAGGCTAACCAAGAGGGGGGGTGAATTGGTTATTTAAAAATTTCACGATAACAACAAAAATCTTTTCGATACTTAGCAGCGAAAACAAGTAAACAATAACGAAAAGATCAACCAACGATAATCACCCAAGCAGTTTATATTGAAAAGTAAAGTGCAAAACTGAATCAGAAAAGCAAACCAGATTTTATAGTGGTTCGGTCAACTTGACCTACGTCCACTCCCCGGAGCCTCCCCTCCGGGTATTGCACTAAACGAAAGTGACTCTCCTTTTGCTCCCACAGCAAGGCGGAGAAGCCTGTACAAAATACCTCCTTTTCACCACACGGTGAGGCAGAGAACCTGACCTCCTTTCGCTTCCTCCTGAAGCAGGCAGAGAACCTTCGAACTCCTTTTGCTTCCACCTGAAGCGGGCAGAGAACCCCGGATCTTCTTGCGAACGATCCTCCCACGAAGAACACCGACTAGACGACAGACGACGAGCGGAGAAGACGACTCTGATCCGTGCTTGGAGCAACCTTAGTGAATCCCTCACTAACTCCCCCTCACAAGATCTCTTCTCTCTCTCCCAACTCTCTCTTCTCTCTAGGGTTTCTCAGGGAAGGAAGGCAGCAAAAGATTTTTCCAAATCTAGGAAAAAGTTCTTTTAAAGGAGGGCTTAAAACTTGCCCTAAATCTCAACTTGTCGGCCAAGATCGTCCAGGATGATCGGTAGATCGTCCTGTACGATCAGTTCAAATTCAGCTGTTTCAGCCTGGACGATCTGGCTCTTCTGGACGATCAGTAGAAAAAGTTGTTCATATCGTCCCGTACGATCCTGCGATCGTCCGGGACGATTAGTTCAAATTGAAGGAAATCGTCCAGAAGACAGTTCGGGTCGTCCAGAGGAATCTGTGCTGGACGACCAAAAAATGACTTGATCGTCCCGGACGATAGGGTAATCGTCCGGTACGATTAGTTCAAAAAGGCCCCAAATCGTCCTGTACATAGTTCTGGACGTACAGCTGAAATGCACAAGACGATCACGATCGTCCGGGACGATCCTGCGATCGTCCAGGACGATGTGATCGTATCAATTAAATATTAATCGCTTTCCTTAATTACCAGACTAATTTAGGCATGATTGTAGTGAATCGTCCAGGACGATACACGTATCGTCCGGGACGATCAGACCAAAATACTTAAAATAAAACTTGCCTTAAATTAATCTGGCGGCTGGAAATTTCTGATTTGAGCATATCGTCCCGTACGATCCAAAGATCGTCCAGGACGATCTGCTTAATCAGACCCTCTTAACTCAGTCGCCCTAATTAGGGTTTCTGTTTTAACTGGATCATCCAGGACGATGTGGATATCGTCCAGGACGATCCGAACAAAATTTTAACAGAAACTCTAATTCACTCAATCTCTCTCCCTGAGTGTGTGTGTGCAAGGTTACTTAGCTAGGGAATCAGTTACATTACAATTGACTCAATAAAAGAAAAAATCATACATTTGACACACTTGGACCCAATCTTGAGTTGGCTTGAGTAGCTTGCGGTCTTTTGTGCCTGAAACTGATTAGCCAAGAAAAACACACTGGAAACATGTTTGTCATCATCAAAACCAGATATGCAACAATCTCCCCCTTTTTGATGATGGCAAACATTTGTAAAGTAGTCTGAAAATAAAATGAAACTAAGATGAAAATAAAATGAAACTAAGAAATCAAACAAAACACACATTTTTTAAATTTTCATTTAACAGCTCAAACAATACAGAAAACATGACTCAAGAAATAGAAACAGACACGACTACAACCTGACTCCCCCTTTTGACATCACAAAAAGGAGGAGGGAAAAACATAACACGGAAATAAAATATAAAATAAAACATACACAGAACAACAACAAAACAGGAAAATCAGAATTTCTCCTTGATTTTAGATTCAAAAACCAATGACAGGACGATTGACAGCGCTGAAATCCAAAAAGGTTGGAAATAATCAACTTTCGTAACTCTGACCCCGGGCACCTTATCGATGCAAACCTCTTTCAAAACAAAAATCCGATTCAGAATAAAAGACATTAGATTTGAAAAGAAATCCTTTCAAGCCTCGTTCCAGAAAAATATCTGATATAATAGTGTTACAAAGTAAAAAATCAGAAATCGGGATTTTTAAAACTCAAGCTTTTGAAAATATTAAGTGGCGCACAGATTTCTCTAAGATATTTAATAATCTGAAAGGAAAGAAAGCTTGTGTTGGGCTCATTTTGTGCCTCTTTTTCAAATTGATTGGCGCTTTGCGCATCTTTTGATTTTTGATACACTTTGTGTATCCAACTTGGCAATTTTGCATCTTTTCAATTTTGGGCTCATTTTATGCCTCTTTTTCAAATTATCTGGCGCACTGCGCATCTTTTATAAGCTTTCTCCTTTTCATAATCATTAAAGAGTCTCAGCTGTGAGATTATCTTCCAGACATAGGAGATGACTCTCCGCAGTAAGGAAGAACGATTCACAAAACAAAACCCATACAACATATGATAAATGCAATCACTTGATTTAGAAAATCAAACTAATGACTCAAGACTTTGAAAAACACTATTGATATGAGGCAGATTACTGTAGGAAGATAAAATAATCTCTATTTCAAAAACTAACATTTTAATTTTGAAAAGGATTTTTATTCAAAAGAAACTGCACACCAGAAAAGGAGTTAGAGGAAGAGAAACAATTATCAATGTTTCTCCCCTTTAACAGATTCAGCGAAGTCAATCACTGCTTATCAGCTTCCAAACCAAACCAAGGTAAAAACTCTCAGTCAAAAATTCAGATCACCAGAAGTAGTGAGCGGTGATCAGATCTTGAAAAGCATAAAACAATAAGTGCAAGATATGAACCAGTGAATAAAAAAAGTATAAAATCATTTCAGAGTAAATACTCAAATCAAACTAACAATAAGGCTAAAACAGAAATCAGCAAAAACATAAAATCAACTGAAAGTAAATAATCAAAGCCAAAAACTAACTAATAGAAATCAGAAATAAAAAAAAACTAAACCTAACTAACAGAAATCAGAATACCAATCAGAAAGATAATACATCAGCAGTCATCAGAATCAAGCATTTATATCAATCACTCCTAATCTGGTTCTCAAAATGCTGAATGAGTCAAAGGCCAGTGGTTTAGTGAATATGTCAGCCAGCTGATTTTCAGTTGCTACATGATGTAGCTCAATGTCCCCTTTTGTAACATGGTCCCAAATGAAGTGATGCCTAATGTCAATGTGTTTGGTCCTAGAATGTTGGATTGGATTCTTAGAGATACAGATGGCACTGGTATTATCACACAGAACAGAAATTGTGCCAACGGGTACTCCTAAATCCAAGACTTGTTGTTTCAACCAAAGAACTTGGGCCACACAACTTCCTAAGGCAATGTACTCAGCTTCAGCAGTGGAAAGTGCAACTGAGTTCTGTTTTCTACTGGACCAGGAGACTAACGATTGTCCTATGAATTGACAAGTCCCAGAGGTACTCTTCCTATCCACCCTACACCCCGCAAAGTCAGAGTCAGAATATCCAATGATCTCAAAAGAGGTGCTGTGCCTAGGGTACCAAATTCCTAGGTTTGGGGTCCCTAAAAGATATCTAAGAATTCTCTTAACAGCAGTCAGGTGGGACTCTTTAGGATCAGCCTGAAACCTAGCACAAAGACAGACACTAAACATGATATCGGGTCGGCTAGCAGTCAGGTAAAGCAGTGAACCTATTATCCCTCTATACTTCTTCTGATCAACAGATTTTCCATTTGAATCCTTATCTAACTGAACTGAGGAGGGCATGGGAGTATTGATTGGCTTGGCTTTGTCCATTTCATATTTCTTCAAAATGTCCTTAGTGTATTTTGATTGATTGAGAAAAGTTCCATCATCTGTTTGCCTTATGCTAAACCCCAAAAAGTAGGACAATTCTCCCATCATACTCATCTCAAACTCCTTACTCATTGTTTTGGAAAACTCATCACATAAATATTTATCAGAAGATCCAAAAATTATATCATCAACATAAATCTGGACAATGAGTAAGTCATCTCCTATTCTCCTCAGAAAAAGGGTGGTGTCTACGCTCCCCTTAACAAACTCTCTTTCTAACAGGAATGTGCTAAGCCTCTCATACCAAGCTCTGGGTGCCTGTTTCAATCCATATAAGGCCTTTTTTAATTTATAGACATGACTTGGATATTGGGAACTCTCAAAACCTGGGGGTTGTTCTACAAAAACATCTTCTTTAATTACCCCATTTAAAAAGGCACTCTTGACATCCATTTGAAACAGCTTAAATCCCTTATAACAGGCAAAGGCTAGTAGCACTCTAATGGCTTCCAATCGAGCTACAGGGGCAAAAGTTTCCTCAAAATCTATCCCTTCTATCTGATTATATCCCTTAGCCACCAATCTTGCCTTATTTCTCACCACCACACCAGAATCATTCATCTTATTCTTAAAGACCCACTTGGTTCCCACAATACTTTGGTTTCTAGGTCTTTCTACTAACTCCCAAACATCATTCCTTACAAATTGATTCAATTCTTCCTGCATAGCTAAAATCCAAAACTCATCCGACAAGGCTTGATTGATGTTGGTGGGTTCAGTCATTGAGATAAAGGTAGAATGGTTTACTTCCTTCCTAAGTCCATGCCTAGTCCTAACACCTTCAGAAGGGTCTCCTAAGATCAGTTCTTTAGGATGACTCGAAGAATATCTCCAATCTCTTGGCAAAGTGGTTTGAGGTTCTACCCTTTCCTCCAAATTTGTATTTCCAACTCCTTGGGTAACCTCAACAATCTCTTCTTCTTCTACTTCAGATCTAGACTCCTTAGGATCAGATTCATCAAACACTACATGGGTTGTTTCTTCCACCACCAAAGTCCTCCTATTGAACACCCTAAAGGATTTCCCCACACTTGAATATCCTAAGAACACTCCTTCATCAGATTTGGGGTCAAATTTTCCTAAGGGTGACTTCCCGTTGTTTAGAATGAAAACCTTACAGCCAAAGACATGGAGGTGGGACAGATTTGGAGTTCTACCCTTAATGATCTCATAAGGTGTCTTGTTCAGCTTGACTCTCACATTTACCCTATTCAGCACATAACAGGCAGTGTTCACCGCTTCAGCCCAAAAGTATTTAGGAAGTGAATACTCGGCAAGCATGGCTCTAGCGGCTTCCACTAAGGTCCTGTTCTTCCTTTCAGCTACCCCGTTCTGCTGAGGGGTCCTAGGAGCTGAAAAATTGTGACTAATCCCATGATTCTCACAAAAACTTCCAAATCTTTCATTTTCAAACTCCCCTCCGTGATCACTATGGATGGTAATAATCTCACATCCTAACTTCTTCTGAATCCAAGTAGAGAAAGATCTAAACTCATCAAATGACTCAGATTTGTGTGACAAAAACTTAACCCAAGTGAACCTTGAATAATCATCAACAATCACAAAATCATAGACTCTCCCCCCTAAGCTGGCAGTGCTAATGGGTCCAAAGAGGTCCATGTGAAGAACTTCTAAAGGTCTAGAGGTGCTAATGTCCTTAACAGAGTGAAAAGAGGACTGGACTTGCTTCCCCAACTGACAGGCATCACACAGGTGATCCTTAGTGAACTTAAGCTTGGGCACACCTCTAACTAAGTCCTTTTGGGTGACTCTCCTAAGGGTTTTCATACTGGCATGACACAATATCCTATGCCATAACCAAGACTCATCAGCAGCAGTTTTTAAGCAAATTGAATTATCAGATTTGATGCTACTTACATCCAGCTTGTAGACGTTATTGATCCTTTGCCCCTGCAAAACAACTTCATCATTTAAGCTTAAAATGCAGCCAGTGGGCAGGAATTTGATGCTGTATCCCTTGTCGCAGAGTTGACTGATGCTCAGCAGGTTGTGTTTCAGTCCATCTACAAGCAAAACATTATCAATCACAAAATTCTTTGAATCACCAATCATACCTGTTCCTACCACCTTCCTAGTGGTGTTATCTCCAAGTGTAACCTTGCCTCCAGCTCTGGCCTCCAGCGAAATGAACTGATTTGCATCTCCAGTCATATGTCTAGAACATCTGCTGTCCAGGTACCACATGCTCTCACGAGGTCTTGTGTGAGAGCACACCTACAAAATCATCAAATGTCAGTCTTAGGAACCCAAACAGGTTTGGGTTCCTTCTTATGAAAAGAAGAATGCGATGCATGTGTGCTGTGCTGTGCAACAGGCAGTTTGGGTCTCCACACCCAATGTATACTACGGTGAACAGTACAAGTGTGTGATATGTGTCCTAACATGCCACATGAAAAACATCTAACACCAGGAAAAGGATTAACTAAACGTCGTGAGTGATAGTGCCTCTTCCTAGTAGTGTATGAAACATGCTTTGAAGAACTTGCAACAGAATTTTTAAAAGGTGGCGGTGCATAAAATTGTTCAAAAGTAGGCGGTGTTTTGTTATTTTCAAAAGAACTGATTTTCACTTTCAAAAACTCAATGTGTTTGTTTAAACTTCCAATTTCAAACGTTTTTGCACTTTCAATACTTTCTAACTCAGATGCCAAATCATTCACTTTCTTAAAAGCAAGTTCTAATTCAACATGCGCTGTTTTTAACAAGTTATGCTCAACAATTAAATCAGAATGCTTTTTATTCAGTTCATCAAACTCATCTAGTAAAGACATGTGATTGCTATCAATGGTGGAATGATCCTTAATCAATACTTCATGCTCTTTTTGCAAAGTCAGATAATCTAGTTTCAAACTAGCATGGGTTTTCTTAAGCTTCCTATATGATGTATGAATCTTTTCAGAAACTTCAAATAACTGATCGTAAGTAAGCTCACATACCTCTTCCTGGTCGGACTGACCAGGGTGATCATCAGCCATCAAACACAAGTTTGTTTCCTCCTCTTCAGCTTCAGTCTCAGAAGAGTCGGATGCAGAGTCTGCCCAGAACGCCTTCTGAATCCGCTTCTTGTCCTTTCTGAACTTTGGTTTCTCCTCACCCTTCTCCTTGCTTGGATGAGCTTTAAGTGTCGGACAATCAGCCTTAATGTGTCCGGGCTTCCTGCATTCAAAACAAACCGATTCAGATGAACCTTTAAAGTTTTTATTGAACTTACCCTTGTTCCACTTCTGATGGTTCTTATGTTTCTTCCTTAGAAAGCTTTTGAATTGCCTTGTGATTAAGGCAACATCATCGCTATCAGACCCGGAAGTGCTAGCATCTGAATCTTTGGCCTTTAGTGCCACTGTCTTCTCTTTCTTGCGTTCACCTGCATCAAGTTGCCTTTGGTTCACCCCTTGCTCGTAAGCAATGAGTGATCCAAGTAAGCTGTCAATAGAGTAAGCATTTAAATCTTTGGATTCAGTAATAGCAGTAATCTTAGCATCATAAGAAGCAGGCAAACATCTAAGAATCTTGTTCACTCTTTCGTAGTTGGTAAGTTCTCTACCTAAAGCATGCAAAGAGGTAACAATCTGGGTGAACCTTGTGTACATTTCTGAAATAGTCTCACTAGGTTTCATGCGAAAAAGTTCGTAATCATGTATCAAGATGTTTAACCTAGACTGTTTGACTTCAGTTGTACCTTCATATGTTATACATAATCTATCCCAAATCTCTTTTCCCGTTGTACAAGTAGAAACACGCATATAGTCCTCAGATTTTAAAGCACAAAAGAAACAGTTCAAACATTTGGCATTTAACTGTGCTAAATCACGATCATCAAACGTCCAATCAGCAAACGGCAATTCAGTTTTCACATTGTTAACCATTCGAAAAGGTGGTTCGTATCCGTCCTTAACTAACATCCACATGCGATAATCGATAGACTGAAGAAAAGTAGACATGCGTGTTTTCCAAAAGTCAAATGGAATGTTATCAAACAACGGTGGTCTAGTTATAGAATAACCTTCAACAGTATTACGATTGTTACAGTTAGCCATGGATCAAATTCAAAAGTTTTTAAACAGAAATTTTGAATCCCTCTCTGATACCACTTGAAAGTTCGAAAGGGATGTTAAGCCCTACTGAACTAGTCCCGAGGCTAACCAAGAGGGGGGGTGAATTGGTTATTTAAAAATTTCACGATAACAACAAAAATCTTTTCGATACTTAGCAGCGGAAACAAGTAAACAATAACGAAAAGATCAACCAACGATAATCACCCAAGCAGTTTATATTGAAAAGTAAAGTGCAAAACTGAATCAGAAAAGCAAACCAGATTTTATAGTGGTTCGGTCAACTTGACCTACGTCCACTCCCCGGAGCCTCCCCTCCGGATATTGCACTAAACGAAAGTGACTCTCCTTTTGCTCCCACAGCAAGGCGGAGAAGCCTGTACAAAATACCTCCTTTTCACCACACGGTGAGGCAGAGAACCTGACCTCCTTTCGCTTCCTCCTGAAGCAGGCAGAGAACCTTCGAACTCCTTTCGCTTCCACCTGAAGCGGGCAGAGAACCCCGGATCTTCTTGCGAACGATCCTCCCACGAAGAACACCGACTAGACGACAGACGACGAGCGGAGAAGACGACTCTGATCCGTGCTTGGAGCAACCTTAGTGAATCCCTCACTAACTCCCCCTCACAAGATCTCTTCTCTCTCTCCCAACTCTCTCTTCTCTCTAGGGTTTCTCAGGGAAGGAAGGCAGCAAAAGATTTTTCCAAATCTAGGAAAAAGTTCTTT
Organism: Dendrobium chrysotoxum; assembly: GCA_019925795.1. Lineage (NCBI taxonomy): Eukaryota > Viridiplantae > Streptophyta > Magnoliopsida > Asparagales > Orchidaceae > Dendrobium > Dendrobium chrysotoxum. The sequence goes on along the minus strand of CM034305.1, from coordinate 54,563,237 downwards.
TAAAGGAGGGCTTAAAACTTGCCCTAAATCTCAACTTGTCGGCCAAGATCGTCCAGGACGATCGGTAGATCGTCCTGTACGATCAGTTCAAATTCAGCTGTTTCAGCCTGGACGATCTGGCTCTTCTGGACGATCAGTAGAAAAAGTTGTTCATATCGTCCCGTACGATCCTGCGATCGTCCGGGACGATTAGTTCAAATTGAAGAAAATCGTCCAGAAGACAGTTCGGGTCGTCCAGAGGAATCTGTGCTGGACGACCAAAAAATGACTTGATCGTCCCGGACGATAGGGTAATCGTCCGGTACGATTAGTTCAAAAAGGCCCCAAATCGTCCTGTACATAGTTCTGGACGTACAGCTGAAATGCACAAGACGATCACGATCGTCCGGGACGATCCTGCGATCGTCCAGGACGATGTGATCGTATCAATTAAACATTAATCGCTTTCCTTAATTACCAGACTAATTTAGGCATGATTGTAGTGAATCGTCCAGGACGATACACGTATCGTCCGGGACGATCAGACTAAAATACTTAAAATAAAACTTGCCTTAAATTAATCTGGCGGCTGGAAATTTCTGATTTGAGCATATCGTCCCGTACGATCCAAAGATCGTCCAGGACGATCTGCTTAATCAGACCCTCTTAACTCAGTCGCCCTAATTAGGGTTTCTGTTTTAACTGGATCGTCCAGGACGATGTGGATATCGTCCAGGACGATCTGAACAAAATTTTAACAGAAACTCTAATTCACTCAATCTCTCTCCCTGAGTGTGTGTGTGCAAGGTTACTTAGCTAGGGAATCAGTTACATTACAATTGACTCAATAAAAGAAAAAATCATACATTTGACACACTTGGACCCGATCTTGAGTTGGCTTGAGTAGCTTGCGGTCTTTTGTGCCTGAAACTGATTAGCCAAGAAAAACACACTGGAAACATGTTTGTCATCATCAAAACCAGATATGCAACACTTCTCCCACATGAATTTCTCTTCACATACATAACCTAGGTTTAAGATTTCACCAAGTGGATCTCCCAAGATTAAGGATTTAATAATATATGTAGTTTTAAAAATGTTTAAAATATATATACGTATTAAGTACACAAATATATAATTTTTAAAATAAGATAGTTTGAAAATGATTTCATGTTATATCCCTAGGAGATCCACTGGCCAACACCAAGGGGTTTCAAAATATTTTCATATTTAAAATTAATTTTTAATTTTAAAGTAATTAAATAATAATCAAATAATTAAGTAGTTAGATAGCACAGAAAATAATCCAAACAATACAGAATTGAATCCAGAAAATAATTTTAAATAAAATTTCATATTTTTCTGAAAAATTTAAGGTATTATACACAAAAATCTGATTTAAAATGAATTAGTTATGAATTTTTGAAGTTTAATGTATTAAAAAGGATTTTTAAATAATTTCAAAATAATTAATATTTAAAAATAATTATCAAATTAAATTAAATTAAGTATTAAAGTTTCTGGAATTTAAAGTAATTTAATAAAAATAATTTTCATAAGTTTTAAAAAATAAATGAATTTTAAATTAATTAATTATTAATTAAATAATCTAAGTATTTAATTAATTATAATAATCTAAAATGGAAAAAAATATTTATTAATAAAAAAAATAAATAACAAAAATAATTATCTAATTTTGAAAATTATTTAATAAAATTATTTATTATAAATTTGAAAAATATTTAAATTTTAAATTAATTAATTATTAATTAAATAATTTAAGTAATTAAGGAAAGTATTTAAAATAAGGTATATTTATTAAATTTAAAAGAGTAAATAAACAAATAAATAAATAAAATCCCTGATATGTTAATATAATTGGAATAAGAGATTCTTTACAAATTTGGAAAATAATTAAATTTTAAATCAATTAATTATTAATTAAGTAAATTAAGTAATTAATAATTAAGGAAAGTATTTAAAATAGAAAATATTTATTAAAAATAAAAAAAGGTAAATAAATTTATAAAAAAAAAATTAATCTGATTTTGAAAATAATTAAGTAAAATTATTATTTATAAATTTAGGAATAATTAAATTTTAAATCAATTAATTATTAACTAAGTAATTAATAAACTAAAATAATTTTAAAAAAATAGGAAAAATCATTAATAATTCAAAATTAAATAATAAAAAAATAAAAATAATAATAATAATTTTCTTATTTTAGAATTATTCAATAAAAAAAATAATTTTTATAAATTTAGAAAGTATTTAAAGTTTAAATTAATTAATGACTAATTAAGTAATATAGGTAATTAATCAATTAGAATAATTTAAAAAAAGAAATTAATTATTAATTCGAATTAAATAATAAAAATAATAATAATTTTTTTGATTTTAAAATAATTTAATAAGAAAATAATTTTTATAAATTTAGAAAATATTTAAATTTTGAATTAATTAATGACTAATTAAGTAATATAGGTAATTAATCAATTAGAATAATTTCAAAAAGGAAAGTAATTATTAATTCAAATTAAATAATTAAAAAAATAATAATTTTTCTGATTTCAAAATAATTTAATTAGAAAATAATTTTTATAGATTTAGAAAGTATTTAAATTTTGAATTAATTAATGACTAATTAAGTAATATAGGTAATTAATCAATTAGAATAATTTAAAAAAGAAAAGTAATTATTAATTCGAATTAAATAATAAAAATAATAATAATTTTTCTGATATTTCAAAATAATTAATAAAAAATATATTTTTTTTAATTTTAGAAAGTAATTTATTAATTTTTGATTGAATATTAAGATATTTAAACAATTAAATAATTAAGAATTACTTAAAATAATATATTTTAACACAATTTTAATAATTAAATTATTGAAAAGTAATAATAAAATTTTTCTTATTTTTATTTATTTATTTTAAAATAAAATAGATAAAAAAATATTTAATATTATCATTTTAAAACTATTTAATAAATATTAGTATTAACTAAGTGTTTAGATTTTAAGTAATTAAAACTATTTAAATAATAATAAATACGTCATAAAATAGATTTAATTTTAAATTAATGTATTTAAAATAATTATTAAATTATTTAAACATATTTTATAAAAAAAAAATGTATTTAATCTTAATAAAATATTTATAAAAAAAGAAAGAGAAAATCAACGACTCATACTATTCATGTACGCCGAATTTTATAACCCTAAAATTAAGAAAAGATTTCGTTCTCAAGAATGGCTTTATTGATTTTGATAAAATTTTAAATGTAGATTAAGAACATGAATAAAAGTCATGGGGAGGTATTTGAAAGCTCTAAAAAGCACTTATTAGAAAGATATACGGATCTAAGTGTGGTGACCTAGATCTAAAGTTTTGATAAAATCTTACCGTTAGATCTTCTAGATTTTGAAATATCTGAGCTTGTAGATTGTCCTCGTATATTCCTCCAGTTGAAGTTGAACTCCAATTCACCTTGGATCGGACGGTAGAAGCTTTGGAAGGGGAATGACTCGGGTCGCCGGAGATCTCGCGGCTGGCAAGATTTTACCAATGAATTTGAGTGGAGGAAGATGTGGAGATGTTGGAAGAGCTCTCACACTAAGAAAATTAGGGTTGAGAGCGGCTAGGAAAAAGAAAAAGAAGCAAGCCCGTTTCATGAAGCCTTAAAAGAGTATTTAAATGATTAAGGCCTTAGATCTACGGCTAGGATTCATCCTAAGATTAATTAGGAGGGAATTAAGGTGATTTAATTAGCCATCCGTTTGATTGCTTGATTTAGGAATAAATTTAAGCTCATGAGAATGAAAAAATAAATAAATAAATAAATAAGTAAATTAAATTAAGCATATTAGATTAAAATCAAGCCTACAGTCAGCTCCGATTTGGGTCAATTTGGGATTCAATTTGATTTACTCAAATTAACCCAGTTAAATTTAAATAAAATGAACACTCGAATCAAATTAACCTCGACGGGCCTAAGGCAAACTAATCGGGCCCAATCGGATATGGTCGAGTCTACTTTGACTCAATTCAAGCTAATTCGAGCTCGAATTGGACTCGACGGGGGTTGATTAAATTAATTAAAGGCCCTCAAGGGCACTCGAATGAAAATAAAGGTCAACAAACGGACCCCCAACAGGTGCGGCGAACAAACTAGTGAACCGCTCGTGTTGGCGTTGACCGGATGTAACAAAATGAGTGAAGTAAAGACTTAAGTAAAGTAGCACCAAAAGATGTGAAAGAGAGCGAAGGGGGATCTTCTCCTGGCCTTACCTTATAGCAAGGGCAGAGCCGAGGAGAGAACAAAGGGTAAAGTAATAACAGGCCACCAAAAGGCGAGAGAGTGGGGGAGATCTTCTCTTTGCCTTACCCTATAGTGAGGGCAGAGCTGAAGAGAGAAAGCCCCAGAAAAAAGTAAGGTAGTAAAGCAAACCGACTATCTGTCTGGCCGTATCGAAATAGTAGGATAGACGGTGAAAAGGTGATCATCTCCTGACCTTACCCTGTAGCAAGGGCAGAGCCAAGGAGAGAGCAAAGAACAAAGTGGTAGAGTAAACCAACTACCTGCTTGACCGTGTCAAAACAACAGGGTAGAAGGTGAAAGAGCGGTGAGGTATGCCTTCCAAGGACACTGTCAGGCTCACTCGACCGAGTAAAGTCTGATGTCTGCTTGATCAGAGCAAAACAATCAGGGAGGAAGTAGTGGTGAGGAATGCCTCCCAGGGACACTGTCGGGCTCACTCAACCAGGTAAGTAAAACCAACTACCTGACTGTTCATTTCAAATAGTAGGATAGAAGGTGAAAGGATCTCGTCTCCTCCTGCTCCTTTCGGAACAGCGGATAGGGGTGACTCAATACTTCTGTCTGACCTCAACAAAAGTAAATAAGCCACGAAATTGGAGTCTACGTAGTCTTTTACAGAACATCCAGAGTAAAGGGGTGGTAAGGAATGCCTCCCAGGGACTCTGTCGGGCTCTCTCAACCGGTAAGTAAAACCAACTACCTGACTGTTCATTTCAAACAGCAGAATAGAAGGTGAAAGGATCCCGTCTCCTCCTGCTCCTTTCGGAACAGCGGATAGGGGTGACTCAATACTTCTGCCTGACCTCAACAAAAGTAAATAAGCCACGAAATTGGAGTCTACGTAGTCTTTTACAGAACATCCAGAGTAAAGGGGTGGTGAGGAATGCCTCCCAGGGACTCTGTCGGGCTCTCTCGACCAGTAAGTAAAACCAACTACCTGACTGATCATTTCAAACAGCAGAATAGAAGGTGAAAGGATCCTGTCTTCTCCTGCTCCTTTCAGAACAACGGATAGGGGTGACTCAATACTTCTGCCTGATCTCAACAAAAGTAAATAAGCCATAAAATTGGAGTCTGCGTAGTCTTTTACAGAACATCCGGAGTAAAAGTGGTGGTGGGGAATGCCTCCCAGGGACTCTATCGGGCTCCCACTCAACCGAGTAAAGTCTGATGTCTGCTTGATCAGAGCAAGACGATCAGGGTAAAGGTCTGATGTCTACCAGAGCGGCAGGACAGTCAGGGTAAAGGTGTGGTGAGCTATGCCTCACAGGGGCTCTGCGGGGTGCTCCCAACCAAGTAAAGCCTGATGTCTACTCGGCACATATGCCTGCAGCAGAGCGATCAAGGGAAAGTCATCTCAACCATACCCTAACACGTATATGTGTAGGGATGGGAAGAGGAGTAGAAAATGGAAAATTTCAAAGAGAGAAGGGTCGTCTAAGGAGTTTCAAACTAGTGTTTTGGGTACCACATGGTAGAGGATAAGTCGTCGTGGCCACGAGTATCCAAATGCCAGTGAAACTGCCTAGGCGAAACCAAAATCATACAAACCTGTAAGCACCAGAATGATGCCTCGAGAGACCATAGGGAAAGGTACGCCCTCAACAAAGTGTGAGAGGGGTAATCTCATTCCCAATGAGTAGCTAAGGAAGACACACTTACTACAAAGAAAAGAACTATATCAATGAGAAATAATTATAAAAGACTATAGTGGTACATCCACATAAGCTAGTGGGACCCTGTAGGGGTGGAAAGCAACATAAACACATCCAAGGGACCGCTCCACAGCCAAGAGTCGGGTCACGGTGGGAAAGTATGTCACTCTAAGACAAGTGAAATGATTTTCTGCTAGAAAATCAAAGTTTACTAAGAAGCGACTCTAACATCTGAGACTTGATGTACTGCATCACAACTAGGAAAGCACACAAGAGTAGCGAGGGGACACACTCGCCACTAAGGGAAGTAACATTGCATATGAATGATATTTATGAAAGGCTCACAGTGGTGGCACCCACACAAACTGGTGGGACCCTATGGGAAGTGGAATAATATCAGTGCATCCGTAGAGCTACCCCAGCAGCTGAGAGTAGAGTACGAATGAGAGAGAGAGTAAAGTAGAAAATGAGTTAATTTTCTACTAGAAAATCAGAGCTCTCAAGTCAGTGATGCTAACGCCGGTAACCAGGCGTACTGCAACACTACTGGGGAAACAACTCAAGATGGTGAGGAGACACACTCGCCATTGAGGGAAATGATTTATGAGTAAAATCAATAAACATCAAACATCACAGCGGTAACACTCACCCTGACCGGGGGGACCCTGTGAGAGGCGGGAGCAACACTACCAGACCCATAGGACTGCTCTAGTAGCTGGGAGCAGGGCAAGGGTGAAAAAGTAGGTCACTAAAAGAAACTAGAGAGTTGATTCCCTGCTAGAAAATCAGAGCTCGTGAAGGTGGGATGTTAACATCTTGAGCAAGATGTATCACATCACTAACAAAGACTATCATGATTGTAAAAGATCATAATAATCACAAGTGCAAACTCATCCTTGAAGCGATCACTCAGACGCTTCGTAGGAGAAGAAAAGAAAGACTTTGGGGAATTTGAGCTCTTAGAGAGTATTACCGGGTTCCACCTGTGACAAGGGCAACCGATTTTGCTCTGCTGAGAGCTTCCCTCTTTTATTGTATAGGTGCATATTTTCTTTATATGTTTACAATCATAAACTAAATATGTCTCGTACTGTCGAAGATAACATCCGGTAGAGGGAACGTTTACCATATCCGTGTGTTACTCCTAGTATGAGACATCCTCTAATGATTGGAACTCAAAGAGGGAGATAGGATTGGCTTTGATAACCCAGGCCACATCCGCCACATGAATAAAACTGGGGGCACAATCATAACACAATTGATATGTGAATGAAATTTAGATTAGGATAGTGGATCAACATTACCCTCCCTAGCTAGCATAGGTTGGTATGGACCCAGTACAAAAGAAGTCTGAATTGGTTTTGATATTCTAGACCACACTTGGGAGCACCAAGTAAAACTGGGGGAACAGAGAGGGGGAAACTCCCAAATTACCAGAACTCAGAAGAGGAAGGTACAATAAATGCGAGACTCTTATCAGTCCTTAAGAATGGTCTATAATCAGATGGTGGGGTCAAAATATTTTTGTGCACGAATTTTTAAAAGAATATGGCAAGCATTTAAACAAACTCAATAGTGTGACCACTAAGAGATGTTTAAGCACTCACCAATTAATCTGAGATAATTCTGATTCATATATTTCCTAAAGAGTGAAAATTTCATCAGAGAGTGAAAGGATTATTTTTAGAAATGAAAAATTAACCTCTGAATCATCTTGAACCTTAGAAAAGGTTCAGAAAGTTCAGCAATATGGGTTGACTCCATCTAGACCCGAGAAGGTTAGGGATTTAAATTTTGCTAACCCAGCTTAAGCTCCCTACAAGCTAAGCTGGGCTTTCTCCCTTACATATTCTGAATAAATATCTAATTTAAAAGGGTATAAATTAGAGAGAGAAACTGAATCCTCTCAATCTTCTCGCATGAAAATATTTTTATATCTAATAGAACATTCTTGCACGATGATAAATCCAAAATCATGATTTTTAAACTCAAGTATCACAAATATCAAAGGGTATGGATTTTCTGAGACTTAGAGATTTATGAGAAAGGGAAGCCATTTACTTATCCACTTTGGGCTCATTTTGAGCCCCTCAACTTGATTTGGCACACTGCGCATCTTTTAATTACTTGATACACTTTGTGTATCCTTGACTTTATGGCGCATTTTGCGCAACTTTCCACTTTTGATACACTTTGTGTATCTTTGATTTTTGGCGCACTGTGCATCTTTTCACTTTTGATACACTTTGTGTATCTTTCATTTTGTAATTGGCTCCCTTTCCAAATCCCTAAAAGAAAACTTTCTCAGTTGTAAGATTATCCTTCAAACATAAGAGAAGGAAAACTCACTCTCTTGTGCAAGGAAGAAAAATCCACAAACCAAATCCAATCCTATGGTAAGAGTGAATAACTTGAGTAAGGAAATTATGAGGTAGATTCATTAATATGCGAAGGACGCCTGTGAGATAGAAAACTGCAAGACGACTGGAAAAATATTTATCTCTAAATCTAATTTCAATTTGATACAGATTTTAGTTCAAAATAGGAAATCATCCCTAAGCAAGGGATGAGAGAGAAGGCATATATTTTTTTTTTGAATCATTATAATCGTCCTTCAAGCGTTTAGAGGAGTCAACCACCAATTACTTAATTTTCTAAAGAAGATAGGGGTAAATCTTTCATTAGGAAAAATAAATTCTGTACTTTCTAAGGAAAAATTCTCTAAAAAGTCCACTTCGTGTTTAAGCTCTCAGACTTTTCTCAGATTAATCTTTCTTTTAAAAACTTTGCACATTAAATTTAAAGATCCCACTATTGAAAATAGAACTTGAATTTGTATTTGGACTGATATGGGTCAAAATCTGGCCTAGAAGAGTTCAGACAAGGGAGATGATAGAGACTAGAGTTTATGTCAATGTACGAATCATATCATCTCACCTCATCACCCCTAAGGATAGCCTCATACTTCTCGTAACAAACATCATGTGGTAGAGGACAAATCGTCGTGGCCACACAGACTGTCGAAAAATGAAGAAGCCTCTCCAAAGGGGGTACATATATAGGGGAGTATTTGCAGGCGGTAAGGAGACCCCTTCCCTCTCGAAGAGCGAACTCAGGCATAGCACTTTTTCAAGTACTGCCCGTTGATGACAGGCATAGGGTGAACACCATTGGCATCAATGAGTAGGTAGGCACCACCTTCGTAGACTTGCTCTACAGCAAAGGAGCCTTCCCAGACAGGCTCGAACTTACCACTTCGGTGACGGTGCGAAATGATAGGTCTGCGTAAAACAAGGACTAACTCGCCAACCCGGAAAGCACGGGGTCGGACAAGGTGATCATGCGATCGAGCCATACGGGCCTGGTATATTTTGAGGTTCTGATAAGCTTGTAGGCGAAGCTCTTCTAAACCATCAAGCTCTTCCATCCGTAGTCGGGCGTTATCTTCGTGGGAAAGATTGTGGCTGACTGCCACACGCAACTAGGGGAGCTCGACCTCAAGTGGGAGGACGGCCTCGACCCCGAAAGCCAAAGCATATGGGGTAGACTGAGTAGGAGTACGGTATGTGGTCCTATAGGCCCATAGTGCTTCGGGAAGTCTATCGTGCCACTCTCGTTTGTTTGCAACCAAGATTTTTCTTATTAATTGCACGAGAGTTTTATTGAATGCCTCTGCCAAGCCATTGGCCTTGGGATAGTAAATTGAAGAGTATCACCAATTGATGTTATGGCGGTGGACAAATCTGGCAATTTTGGTGCTTCTAAACGACGGGCTGTTATCTGAAATGATACAGCGCGGGACACCAAAACGATAGACAATATGATCACGAAAGAAACACATCACATCTTCTGATTTGACTTCTTTAAGTGGCACAGCCTCTGCCCACTTAGAGAAGCAATCAGTGGCAGCTAAAATGAACCTATGACCCTTAGAGGAAGGAGGGTCGATAGGACCCACCACATCTGTGCCCCAGCCCTCAAATGGCCAAGATGATATGGTAGTGTGCAGCGGATTAGGGGGTTGGTGAATCACCGTGCCACGAATTTGGCACTGGTGGCACTTTCTAGCGTGCTCCATACAATCACGGATCATAGTCGGCCAATAGTAACCGAGGCGTTTAATTCTGCCTTTCATTTTTGGTCCGGACTGATGAGCACCGCAAAGACCTTCATGTATCTCGCCCATGACCTTGCGAGCCTCTTCGTTGTTGAGGCAACGCAACCACATTTGGTCGAAAGAGCGTCGATACAAGGTGTCGTTCACATAAGTGAATGATAGGGCTCTCTTTTTGATCTGGGCAGCAAGAGATCTATCATCTGGAAGCCTGCCATGCTTCAAATACTCTATAAAGGGTATTCTCCAGTCTGATTCTTCCTCAACTGAGAACACTGTGAGGGTCTGATCGAGAGAAGACAGGTCTGTGGGGTATAGGGCTTGACGGCACTGGACAACAATAGACAGTGGGTTGCCAGTTGGGTCAGCCAGTTCCTTTGCTAACTTAGCTAATGCATCTTCCTTGCCATTGGCCGATCTAGGGATTTTAGCTAAGGTCACTTCAGGAATCAAACACAAGAGCTCCATTGCTTTGTTGTGATAGGGCAAGAGCTCCGGCTTAAGTATTTTGTAGACTCCCGCTACTTGATTTATAATCAGTTGTGAGTCTCTAAAGATTTTCACCCGCATGACATTCATCTGAATGGCCAACTCTAGTCCTAAAATCAGAGCTTCGTACTCAGCTTCATTATTGGTACGAGATTCTGAAAGACTGTAGGAATATCTCAGAGTGTGACCTTCAGGGGATACGAAAATGAGGCCCAGACCTACCCTAACTATAGGAGTTTCGTTCGGGCTCAAGGCTCTAACGGATGACGCACCGTCAAAGTAAAACTCCCAAGTAGGGGACTCCTGCTCATCCACACTCATGATCAGCTCGTCAGGCAGCTCATCATTGAGTGGGGAGTCTGCAGGGATCGGGTGAGCAGCAAGAAAATCAGCTAGAGCCTGTCCTTTGACGGCCCGCTGAGGGACAAAAGTGATGTCAAACTGTAGTAGGATCATAGACCATCGTGCCAGACGACCTGAGAGGGTCGGACGGGTCATCAGATACTGCAAGGGGTTGACTCGAGAGATTAGGTTGACCTTGTGTGAAAGCATATAATGCCTGAGCTTCTGTACCGCAAAGATCAAAGCTATACATTGCTTTTCCACTGCCGGGTACTTCAGCTCTGCGGGTATCAACCGTCTACTGAGGTAGTACAAGGCATTCTCCTTGCCTTCCTCATTCTCCTGAGCCAACAATGCACCCAAGGACTCATCCAAGGCCCTAGTGTAGAGAATTAACGGCCTCCCTGAGATGGGTGCAGCTAAAACAGGGGGGTTTACCAGGTAGCGCTTTATACTCTCAAAGGCCTCCTGACAACGCTCATCCCAGTGAAAGCGGGCGTCTTTCTTTGCTAGGGCAACAAAGGGGTGACACCTACCAGACAAATTGGAGATAAATCTCCGCAGGAAGGCTAGCTTTCCTTGAAAAGACCTTAGCTGGGTAAGACTTTTAAGGGGTTTTAGCTCTACTATGGCTTTAATCATGGACGGATCAATCTCAATGCCACGGTAGCGAACTATAAACCCTAGGAAATTTCCTGCACTAACTCCAAATGCACATTTTAGAGGATTCATTTTCAAATCATATTTGTGTAGGCGTTCAAAAATGATTCGTAGATCTCGAAGGTGATCTCCACGGACCTTGCTTTTGACTACCAGATCATCCACATAGCATTCAACTTGCTCGTGTATCATCTCGTCGAAGATAATAGTCATAGCACGTTGATAGGTGGCCCCGGCATTCTTGAGACCAAAGGGCATCACCTTGTAGCAGAACACACCTATAGGTGTGCGAAATGCCGTAAACTTCTCCTCCTCGGGGTCCATCTTTATCTGATTGTAACCAGATGAACCATCCATGAAGGAGAAAATGCTATGGGATGATGCTATATCCACCATAAGCTCGGGGATAGGAAGAGGAAAATCGTCCTTAGGACATGCCTTGTTTAAATCACGGAAGTCGATACAGACACGAATCTGCCCATTCTTCTTCCGGACTGGAACAATGTTGGCAAGCCAAGTAGGGTACTTCTCTTCACGAATGAAATCGGCCTCTATAAGCTTCTTAGTTTCAGCGATCACCTGTTGTTCTATTTCTAACCTCATCCTATGAGGTGCTTGTTTAACAGGGACTGCATCAGACTTAATGGCTAGTTTATGGACTGCTACATCTGGATTTAGACCAGGCATCTCGGTGTAGTTCCAGGCAAAGCAATCTCTAAACTCTGAGAGTAGCTCGATGTATTCTTGAGCCTCTGAGTCAGATAACAAGACACTATGAAAAATAGGTCTAAGATCTGATTCAGTGCCTAAGTTTACCTCACATAATTCATCCATGGCAGAAGTGATGCCATCTTCAAATTCTTGAGGAGCATCAAGTACTCTATCTTCGTCATCACCCGGGTCTTCTTTATCGGTAAGAGAAACAACCGGATATGAGTGGAAAACCGCTTGAATGTTAGCATGGCTAGGTGAGCTTTGCTCGACATAACCTAAACCCTGCTTAGTTTGAGGCATATCGGTCCGCCAAACACAAGCCTGTCGTAGAGCTTGTTCATCTGACCAAGTCGAGATAACTGCACCCCGCTCTACACAGTCTTCCACGAAAGGGGAAAAATAACGAGGAGCAATTGTGACTTTGTTATCCATAGCGGTCTCCGTTGAACCCTGACTCTCAGGACCCAGTGGGGCACCTACACTATGGGATAACGAGGCGCACTCACTAGCTCGTGGTGGCACAAAGGTTTCGTACAGAGGAGGCGGAGGGCGACCTCTAACTTATAGTGTACCACCATCACTAGTGGAGGGGGTGACCAAAGATCTTTGGTGAGACTTCTCAACTCTTATTCCACGTATCTGATGGGAAAGGGATTGTTGACTAGTGGTCTGACGTCGGGGGTCTACTTCCTCGTCTGAACCACTGTCAATAACTAAACCACCCTCGGGTATCAGGTACCTACAAAAGGTAGGTAGTGAACTATAATCAGTGAAGTCCGGGGCTGGTGAGGGAGCTAAGCAATGAGGAGTAATGATCATCTCATCGTCAGAGGAGTCGGACTCGACAGTCAAAGGAGAAGCGTAAGGATATAAGGGAGGAGGAATTTGAGTGTCGTAGTTTCGAGGCGGGCGAGTCGACCCTCTGCCTCTACCTCTACCTCGCTCGCCCCTACCTCTACTAGGGGGAACATCGTGCTCAACTGCAAATTGGAAAGGAGATCCAACAGGATCTGCAGTGGCGGTATCTGCCTCAATACTAACCTGTGATGGACCTCGCGCAGGTAGCTGTACAGGACCCTGTACAGTACTGGCAGGGATCACTGGTGACTGGGCAGAAGGAGGTTTACTCTTCTTACGAGGTATGTAATGCTCAGCATCATCGTAAATAGAGATCTCGTGCACGGAAAAGGGTTGGGTATCCCCGGGAATGGAGTACTCGACTTCATTCCTCATATACTTCATATATTGGTGCAGGGTAGAGGGCACCATTCCATACTCATGAATCCAGGGCCTTCCTAGGAGAGCCCTGTATGAAGTATCGGCCTCGATCACATGAAATTTTGCCTCAGTAAGGAAATTTCCAAACTTCAGGGGTAGGGTGATAGACCCTAGGGCACACTGTCCTTGGTCGTTGAAGCCTTTCAACATAATCTTGTCAGAGGTTAACTTCAAATGACCCAGGGAGAGGCTCTTCAAAGTTTCATAACTCAGGATGTTTACTGAAGCTCCTTGGTCAATGAGGACCCTGTTCAACTCATAACCATTGACTTCAGCGGTGACATACAAAGGACGATTGTGATCAGAGGTACCCAAGAGGAGATCACGATCTTAAAAGGTAATGCATGGCATCTCTCTCAAAAGGCATACATCTCCAACAGATTCAGAAGCAAAGAAGGCTTGATAGGACTCTGGTTCGAGTAGTGCTTTTACCAGGGTCTCTCTCAAGTCAGAAGACATCATCAAAGCGTCATAGACACTGAGAAGGGCAGGAATTTTCCTTAAATGAGCCAACACATTGTAATCGACCTCCAGCTGAGGGCCCTTCCCTTTCTCCTTAGACTGCTCTTAGGAGGAAGGGATAGGATCGTCCTGCTGGGTAACAATGTTCTTATCTTTTTCTTTTGTAATCTTAGCCATTCTAGGTGGAAGAACCTTCCCTGAACGCAAGTGAACTTCCTGTATCGTGTCATCTTTGACAGGAGATTCACTTGGTTCAGCGGTGATGGCATGTGTTGGCTCCAAGGAAAGTGACTGGAGTGGGTTCTCGGATTCATCTTCTGAATCCATGTAACAACCACCCTCCGAAATCATAAAGACCGGTTCCTCATCACACTCAGACTCTTCATCACATACATAATCATCACAAGAAACATGTGAAATATTGAAAGAGCGAGTGCTAGAAGAAATAAAAGTAGGAGCAGAACACCAGAAGTAGCCAGAATCACTTTCTTCTATTATTTCATCATCAGTTGAAGGGAGAACGAAATCCTTCAGCGTAAGTGCTGGAAGGCGTCCCGTCTTCCCCTCAGAAGTTACAACAAACTTTTCCTTTTCATACATCTTTTTATTACATAAAACAGGAAAAGAAATGTGCTCAGTAGGCACTACAACAGAAGAAGAAAAAGATGCTGGCGAAGAAACTGGGCTGGCAACTGTCGACTTGGCCTGGGTAGGCCTCCTCTCAACTGCCTCTGAACTCTGAACTGTCTGCCGGATCATCTGCCTCGTCTTCTGAGAGAGTGCTAGCTGCCACTCCCCCTCAGAACCTCTGGGTGATCTGCTACGACTGCTCCGTCTGCCACTCTGGCTGTCACTACAACTACTGGAGCCCGAGATCATCTGAACTGTCTGAGGTGTCTTACCCTTAGGCTGAACCAGGTCGCTGTCCTGTAGGTGGATCTGCCCACTAGCCATGAGCTTCTCAACTCTGTCCTTGAACACATAGCAGTCTTCTATAATATGCCCGATATGTCTATGAAATGGACAATAGAGTGGGTGTTCTGTCTGCCCCTCCTCTTCTACTATATTGTTGTTTGGGAATGTTAAGATGTTTCTCTTAGTAAGGAACTTGAAGATCTTCATCACACTTTCCCTCTTAAAGGGATATTCCTTACTAAGATTCTCCCGTAGGTACTGCTGACTCTCTAGGGTCCTACGGGAGGGTCTAGACTGCACTGCTGACTAGCCCGGTGTGTGAGACTGCTGAGGCGGTGCTGAACTGACTAAGGGTTTCTTGCCCTTATCTGATGGTCCATAAGTACTGTGTACCTCCCCTCTCCTAGGTGGAGGTGCCCCTGACGACTCCTGCCGCTGAGGTCTACGTGAAGGTTGACTCTCAACCTTAGGAGGGACTGCATCGGGTATGCTGTCCTGCAAACTGATCACCTTTGTCAACAACTTCTGAAAGGTTCTGATGTTGAAACCCTTCAGATAAGGTGCTATCGGACCATCTATGTTTTTCAATAAAATTTCTACTGCATGCTGCTCCTGTAACTGGGGCTCACACTGTAGGCTGAGGTTCCTCCATCTGACTATATAATCTGGGAGAGGCTCTCGGGGCCGCTGTCTAGTCACAACTAGCTCTCCAACTGTAACTCGGTGCTCTGCACTGACAAACCTCTGCACAAACAACTGCTCCAACTTCGCAAAGGTGCGTACTGAATCGTTGGGGAGGTCGGTGTACCAGGCAAAGGCCACCCCAACTAAACTACTGACAAAAAGCCTCAACATCAGTGCATCGTTCCCTCCTATGTTGCAACAGATGGCTCGGTACTGGGCCACGTGCTGCCTTGGGTTCCCAAACCCATCAAAGACTCTGAACCTAGGAGGGATAAAACCAGGGGGGTAGGGCTCGTGCTCGTACTATACTGGGTAAGGATGCCCCCTGCTAACTACCTCTCCAGACTTCCTGGAGGAAATGGCCTGCTCGACCTTCTGGGCAATCAGATCCTGAATCTGTCCGACTAACAACTGAACTGACTGACTCTGGACTGGGGTAGTAAAATCAACTACTGTAGGTGCCACTGGAACTGCTCTCTGGGCCCTGTCTACTCCCATAGGACCTGGTGCTACTACAGGTGGTGCTACTGGCTCATCCCGGGACGTAGCAGGAGTGCCTACGCCCGTCATCTAGGGCATCGCCCCCAAAGCTGTCAACTGAGCTGTCATCGCTGCCATGGCCCTGGCCATCTCTGCCATCTGAGTCTGTAACTGTAGCACTGTGGCATCTATCTCAACTGACCGGGGAGATCCTCCTACCTCAGCTTCTCCCTGCTCATCATCATCATCTGCCTCTATCTGCTCGTCTGAGTGGCCACATCTAGTAACCACGCATACTCTGTGCACCGGTATATCTCCATCTGACTCCTCCTCGAGTAAATCATCCTCAAGTGCATCATCCTCGTAGAGGGTCTGATGGAAGTCCTCCGCATACGGACTCAAAGGGGAAGAAGTCTCGTAAGGGCTAAGGGCTGGCTCTGCCCGAACCGGTGAACCACTAGGAGAAACTGTAACATCATCGTCCGTCGCTGCATCACAGACCATCAGAACTACCTCTGATCCGGAAGGAACAACTGCCTCTAACTGCTCAACTGCCTGAACTGGCTGTACTGCATCGACAGGGGACTCTGCCTGTCGTCATCTCCACACCCATCTACTGTGACGGGACCCAGTAGGGGCAACTGACTGCTGCGGGGCTACTACAACTGAAGGGAGCTGGGGTCTGGGAGGCTCCAACTGCTGCCTCTGTCCATGACGACGTGGGCGTCGTCCAACAACTGAAGTAACTGTCTGTGGTCTCGCCAATGGAACTGAACTGACAGGCTGCCTGGGTGGCTGTCCTCTCTGCCACCTATACCTCTGCCTAGCAGTCTGTCTCTGTAACTGAACGGACGCCTGAGAAATCTGGTGGAGTAACCTCTCCCGATTGACAGGGCCTCGACCCCGCGCTAAGCGGATAATGCTTCGAATCCTCTGAGAGAGGGTTCGAGCGGCATCATCCCTGGGGACCCTAGCGCGTGGTAAAGTAGTAGTGACAGGAGGGGCCGCCGCAATGCGGGCAATATCCTCCTCATCACCACTGTGTGTCAGTGGAGAGAAGCGTCCTCCCTGAACCGCTGCTATCTCAGGGGCAACTGTAACGTCCGGGGTAGGGGAAACTGCAACTGGTCGTGGTGCCCGCTGCCTAGGGACCACTCTCCTCTGAACTTGCTCCTGGTGAGCCAACTAATCTGCCATCCGCTGTCTATCTGCCTCGGATGTAGCCAACCGAAGTCTACGGTTTCTATTCCTCCGGGCCCTTCTCCCAAGGCCGGAGGCGGAAGACGAAGCAACATCTGAACCCACTACCTGAGTGGCAGGGGGAACAGGAAGTATGGGAAGTGTCGGGGTCTACACGAGGGTCTCTGGGTGAGACAGTCGAGCGAAAGCTGAAACCCGACGGGAGGAAGGCGAAGGAGCCTCAGTCTGGGCACCCCTTTTCCTGGAGGAAGAAGGAGGGGGAACCCGAACACGAGCTGCCTCTGCCGGAGTAACAACAGGGGTAACTACTGCCTGCCGGCACTGAGTGGCCGGGGCAGTCTGAATAACAAGTGCGGTAGGCACTGGTCGCCTAATCGCTGGACGAGTGGGCTGAACTGGGAGTGGTCTAGGCACTGGCTGCCTAACCACAGGGTGTGCCGGCTGCACACGAACAGGAGTAGGACGAGCAGGTGCCCGGGCTGTCCATCGTGCAACTGGATGTCCAAAAGGTCGCATGGCTGTGCGAGCTCTCCACTGGGGAGGAGAGTAGGCAGCAGCCTCAGCAGGGGTCGGCCCGCCAAGAGTGACGAAGGCCGAGTCAGTGAAGGAACCAAAAGTGATTCCTCCAGTGGGAGGACTGGCTAGCAGGGACTCAGGAAGTGTCACCCACGCGTCAGAACCAAAACTGAAAGTAACGGAAGGCACGAAGGAAGCCATGGCACTGTCTGCCAAGAAGAAGAAAAGAAGTTTGAAATAATTAGTAAGAAATAACGAGAAGATGAATGATAGATAAGGGATGGAATGACCTAGAAGGTCCGAAGGAGGAAAGCTTAGCTAGGGGGAAACCCTAACTAAGAAGAACGGAAAGAAAGAAACCTAGCTAGGGGGGAACCCTAACTAAGAAAAAGAAGAACGATCCTAACTAAGGAAGGACCCTAACTAAGAGTGGGACGGACCTAATCTAAGGAGTACCAATCCCGGAGTACACACAAGAGAGAATAATATAGAATCCAAAGATGGAGAGAGAAACCTGTCCCACCGTGGTCGCCAGAAACCTGTGGACCTTCAAAAGGATAACAGAAACCATCACCCCGTGAGGGGAGACAGTATCTGGCCAATGGAAGGGCAGATTCGATCATGTATATGATTAACCATTGAGGATAGCGGCTCTCACCAGCACACCCCGATGGGTAATAATATATATGATCTGATCGTCACAACGGGTTTCCCCCACCTGATATATTAGCTCGAATGGGGTTTATTTGAGAGTGGGATTCGGTTTCCCACAGGCGCAAGCCCCCGTGGTTAATTATATCTCAAGCCGGAGCCTGAGAATACTCTCGATTAAGGATTCTATATTATACTTTCTGAATTGGGATTGGCACATAGGAGGAAGACTAGGAAGTCCTACTCGAAGGGAAAGAGAGGTTCAACTAGGCTTAGTCAATATGCACGGCTCACATCAGCATCCGGAGGGACTAAGGTAGTGAGAAGAAACTAAAAAAAATAAATAAATCATACACTCGAAGCATGCAGGAGGGAAGGATAGAGGTGGCGTCATCCGTGTGACTCGGATATGTAGGGTTTAGGGTCTCTGGAAGACAGAAGACTTACCTACTGATGAGGCGTACTACGAAACAATAATAGCCTTGAATCCTAAATCTAATGGGTTTAGTGTTCAACACAACACTAACACCCGTGTCCTAACTAATGCAATGCAAAATCTGGACTTACCCCGGCCTGGAAGGGGGAGCCAGCTAGCCACCTAGTCGCTTTAAAACCATGCTGTCCAGTCATTTATGAAAGATGGGTAGGTGGGTTATAGTTCTCGGAAATAGGGCCGACATCTAGAGGATTTTATAATTGGCCCCGGACTGATGTCGGGTGAATGCTCCTATGACTAATGCAATTAAAATTTTGATTTAGTTGATTTCTAATGCAATGCATGCTGGTTAAAGTATCCAAATCAGGTATGCACAGAACTTTAAAAAGGCTTATAAAATAATTTTTAGAATTAGACTGGGCTTCCCCAGGTCCGGTACCTCATCCTCATAGGTCAGATTATCCGGACTCTACCCGTAGGCGGGGAAGTGTCTTATAGAAGGAAAGAGAAATGCATTAATATGCATGCGACCCCGGACGATTTCGATAATTCCCTAGGTCATTAAGTTTCTAAATTGCTTAAAACTTACAATTTTAAATATTAGTTGCGAGTAGAAAAGGTTTTGGTCCTTAGAGAGCCTAACGAAATCCAGGCTAAAACAAAACGGCATGCAGAACGCCATTAAAATATGAAAAGCGTACAACCTATACGCAATCATCATCAAATCAAGCATAATACATAATTAAACAAATCAATTAAATGTTCATAGGCCAACTGCCCTTAATTACAACCCAGGGTCTGCAGAAAATTAAAGTGGCCGGGCACCACTGCCAATAACCCAGATTTCTAATCCTAAGACTGACGCAAGTTATTTTGAGTGGGATACACTTGGTCTTCATCTTCTTGATCTTCTCTTTCTTAAACTCCTTGGATCTGAGCTTCCTCGGACTCCTTGGACCTCAGCTTTCTTGGACTCCTCGGGTAGTAGAATAATCCAAATTTGGATTCCCAAATAGAAAAGGACTATCCTCATATTGGGTGTCCTTTTCTCTTTGGGCATCCAACCTTTGGGTTTCAGCATCCCCACTCAAAATAGACTTTCACAACTCTCAACCAATATTACAAATAGTTACATTAAATGAAAACAGTAAATCTAGACTCTCCTGCAAGGTTATCCTAATGAAAATCATCCTAAGCAGTTTATATTATCCCAAGCAATTTATATAAAAATAAAAGTACTCATCACAGCCACACTTAGCCATGCTCTTAATTATTTGAGGGCTAAGCAAGCTCTGGAGCACCTGTAGCAATTTATAATGATGATTTTAATTAGCCCTCATTTATTTAGGGGGGCTGAGCAATTTCTGGAGCATCTGCATGAAACAATGTTAGTATTTAAATCATGAATTTTACCCCCCTTTATTTTAGCATGGCATGAGCATGGCCACCTGCAGAAAGTATCATTAGTATCAAGATCGATCCTAACCTATGGGTAGTCTATCGTGCAATCACATCAATTCCCAGAGTGCAGTAAAAGTAAACAAACACACCAGCATCATCTCAATCACAACATACAGTGAAATCTCAGAAATCTCGGCACACAACAGAAAGGTAAACACCG
Source organism: Dendrobium chrysotoxum (assembly GCA_019925795.1). Classification (NCBI taxonomy): domain Eukaryota; kingdom Viridiplantae; phylum Streptophyta; class Magnoliopsida; order Asparagales; family Orchidaceae; genus Dendrobium; species Dendrobium chrysotoxum. The sequence continues at coordinate 54,542,715 of CM034305.1, read as the reverse complement.
GCCTAGCCTAGGTCTAGAAGTGGTGCCCTAACAAACCATCTAGATGTGTGTGAAAAGCTGTGTAGCTGAGGTAGATCCTAAGCTGGGTAGTTAGTTACAATTGCCTACTGTCCAGATTGGTTGTAGGTCTAAAAGGAAATTTTAATTAAAGTATAAATATTAGCGAATTAAGATCCATTTTATTTAATTTGGTATGTAGGTCAGTTTTAATGCTTAGGGTAATAATATTTAAAGTTTAAATTGCATTAGTGAGTTTTAGGGGGTTCGGGGTCCACCTATACACTAAGCAAAAGGGGGTCCAAAATTGACTTTTTGATTAAAGGGTATTTATGACCAGCTAATATTTCTATAAAATACTAGGCCTTAACCTGATTAGTTAGACAGTTAGTATGCCCGATTTGGATTCTTCTATCCAAAGTTATGAATTTCTGAAGTTTTGGTCTCGTTTTGAACTAAGTTTGACCGGATTATTGACTTTTTTTATTTAAGTTGATTTCTGGAATTTTAATATTTTTAATAAATACTAGACCCTAATGTGAGTTGAGTGCCTTTGAGTTTGCTGGATTTGGAGTTTCCTACACAAAGTTATGAATTTTAGAAGTTTCGAGCCCTAGACTATAGGCTACGGTTGACCAAAGAGTTGACTTTTTATTTTAGGTTGATTTCTGGACACCTAATATTTTAAAAAAAAACTAGACCTTAATTAGAGTTAGGTGCCTTTTAGTTTGCCCATTTTGGAGTTTTCTGTAATTAGTTATGATTTTTAGAAGTTGGGGCAATTAAATGAATTATCGGAATTGCCTAATTAGGGGTACTTTGGGGGTTTTGGCCCAAATCAGCTCCAAACTGATTGGAATCACCCCCAAAGGTCAGAAATGACCTAAGAAGGTGTTCCCGAGTGTTTGGGGAAAATTTGGGTTTTTTAATAATTTTTAATGATTTAATTAAGACAAAAAGGTGATTTTTGATTAAGGTTGAATTAAAGTCCAGATTAAGGTCCAATTAAGGGGGGCCCTAATTATCTAAGGTTGGGGACTGAATTCTGGAGAGTTTGAGGTATTATGGGTATTTTTCTGATTTAAAATAGATTTATTATATTTTTCTGAAGTTTCTAAGGCTTAATTAACGGGTAAATTAGGGTTTGTCAATTAAGTGTTTTAAAGAGTCCAGAAAATTCTTAGAAAATTCTAGGGGGTTTTGGATGTCACTAAGCACTAGTGTTTAAAGTTTCATAGCAATCCGGGATCTATCCTAGCTCCTAGAAATATTCTAAGTTCGCTAGACAATCCTTAATTATTGTCCTTAGTGTGTCACTACACTAAGCAGGAATAAAGTGAGTTAGCTAACCCTTAGGCATAACATAAAGAGGGTAAATGCAGCAAATATAAACACACCAATCAAGTCCTTAGATCTAAGAGAGCCTAGGCTAAGTGCTTGTGCAACCTACACATGCAAGGACTACGAAAACACTAAGTAAAGAAACCTAATGAAGTGATTAGTGAATGATTGGGACACAATCACCCACTAATCCTTATCCCACATGAATTGCTCTTCACATACATAACCTAGGTTTAAGATTTCACCAAGTGGATCTCCCAAGATTAAGGATTTAATAATATATGTAGTTTTAAAAATATTTAAAATACATATACGTATTAAGTACACAAATATATAATTTTTAAAATAAGATAGTTTGAAAATGATTTCATGTTATATCCCTAGGAGATCTACTGGCCACCACCAAGGGGTTTCAAAATATTTTCATATTTAAAATTAATTTTTAATTTTAAAGTAATTAAATAATAATCAAATAATTAAGTAATTAGGTAGCACAGAAAATAATCCAAACAATACATAATTAAATCCAGAAAATAATTTTAAATAAAACTTCATATTTTTCTAAAAAATTTAAGGTATTATACACAAAATTCCGATTTAAAATGAATTAGTTATGAATTTTTGAAGTTTAATGTATTAAAAAGGATTTTTAAATAATTTCAAAATAATTAATATTTAAAAATAATTATCAAATTAAATTAAATTAAGTATTAAAGTTTCTGGAATTTAAAGTAATTTAATAAAAATAATTTTCATAAGTTTTGAAAAATAAATGAATTTTAAATTAATTAATTATTAATTAAATAATCTAAGTATTTAATTAATTATAATAATCTAAAATGGAAAAAAATATTTATTAATAAAAAAAAATAAATAACAAAAATAATTATCTAATTTTGAAAATTATTTAATAAAATTATTTATTATAAATTTGAAAAATATTTAAATTTTAAATTAATTAATTATTAATTAAATAATTTAAGTAATTAAGGAAAGTATTTAAAATAAGGTATATTTATTAAATTTAAAAGAGTAAATAAACAAATAAACAAATAAAATCTCTGATATGTTAACATAATTGGAATAAGAGATTCTTTACAAATTTGGAAAATAATTAAATTTTAAATCAATTAATTATTATTTAAGTAAATTAAGTAATTAATAATTAAGGAAAGTATTTAAAATAGAAAATATTTATTAAAAATAAAAAAAAGTAAATAAATTTATAAAAAAAAAATTAATCTGATTTTGAAAATAATTTAGTAAAATTATTATTTATAAATTTAGGAATAATTAAATTTTAAATCAATTAATTATTAACTAAGTAATTTAAGTAATTAATAAACTAAAATAATTTTAAAAAAATAGGAAAAATCATTAATAATTCGAAATTAAATAATAAAAAAATAAAAATAAAAATAAAAATAAAAATTTTTATATTTTAGAATTATTCAATAAAAAAAATAATTTTTAAAAATTTAGAAAGTATTTAAAGTTTAAATTAATTAATGACTAATTAAGTAATATAGGTAATTAATCAATTAGAATAATTTAAAAAAAGAAAGTAATTATTAATTTGAATTAAATAATAAAAATAATAATAATTTTTCTGATTTTAAAATAATTTAATAAGAAAATAATTTTTATAAATTTAGAAAGTATTTAAATTTTGAATTAATTAATGACTAATTAAGTAATATAGGTAATTAATCAATTAGAATAATTTCAAAAAGGAAAGTAATTATTAATTCAAATTAAATAATAAAAATAATAATAATTTTTCTGATTTCAAAATAATTTAATAAGAAAATAATTTTTATAAATTTAGAAAGTATTTAAATTTTGAATTAATTAATGACTAATTAAGTAATATAGGTAATTAATCAATTAGAATAATTTAAAAAAGGAAAGTAATTATTAATTCGAATTAAATAATAAAAATAATAATAATTTTTCTGATATTTCAAAATAATTAATAAAAAAAATATATTTTTTTTAATTTTAGAAAGTAATTTATTAATTTTTGATTGAATATTAAGATATTTAAACAATTAAATAATTAAGAATTACTTAAAATAATATATTTTAACACAATTGTAATAATTAAATTATTGAAAAGTAATAATAAAATTTTTCTTATTTTTATTTATTTATTTTAAAATAAAATAGATAAAAAAATATTTAATATTATCATTTTAAAAGTATTTAATAATTATTAGTATTAACTAAGTGTTTAAATTTTAAGTAATTAAAACTATTTTAAATAATAATAAACACGTCATAAAATAGATTTAATTTTAAATTAATGTATTTAAAATAATTATTAAATTATTTAAACATATTTTATAAAAAAAAATTTATTTAATCTTAATAAAATATTTATAAAAAAAAGAAAGAGAAAATCAACGACTCATGCTATTCATGTACGCCGAATTCTATAACCCTAAAATTAAAAAAAGATTTCGTTCTCAAGAATGGCTTTATTGATTTTGATAAAATTTTAAATGTAGATTAAGAACATGAATAAAAGTCATGGGGAGGTATTTGAAAGCTCTAAAAAGCACTTATTAGAAAGATATACGGATCTAAGTGTGGTGACCTAGGTCTAAAGTTTTGATAAAATCTTACCGTTAGATCTTCTAGATTTTGAAATATCTGAGCTTGTAGATTGTCCTCGTATATTCCTCTAGTTGAAGTTGAACTCCAATTCACCTTGGATCGGACTGTAGAAGCTTTGGAAGGGGAATGACTCGGGTCGCCGGAGATCTCGCGGCCGGCAAGATTTTACCAACGAATTTGAGTGGAGGAAGATGTGGAGATGTTGGAAGAGCTCTCACACTAAGAAAATTAGGGTTGAGAGCGGCTAGGAAAAAGAAAAAGAAGCAAGCCCGCTTCATGAAGCCCTAAAAGAGTATTTAAATGATTAAGGCCCTAGATCTACGGCTAGGATTCATCCTAAGATTAATTAGGAGGGAATTAAGGTGATTTAATTAGCCATCCGTTTGATTGCTTGATTTAGGAATAAATTTAAGCTCATGAGAATGAAAAAATAAATAAATAAATAAATAAGTAAATTAAATTAAGCATATTAGATTAAAATCAAGCCTATAGTCAGCTCCGATTTGGGTCAATTTGGGATTCAATTTGATTTACTCAAATTAACCCAATTAAATTTAAATAAAATGAACACTCGAATCAAATTAACCTCGACGGGCCTAAGGCAAACTAATCGGGCTCAATCGGATACGGTCGAGTCTACTTTGACTCAATTCAAGCTAATTCGAGTCCGAATTGGACTCGACGGGGGTTGATTAAATTAATTAAAGGCCCTCAAGGGCACTCGAATGAAAATAAAGGTCAACAAAAAGATAATACACATTTCTAGGGAGAGTTTCTTTTCATTTGGATATCCAGACCTAACGGATCCAAGGAGCTTGCAGCAGTACCTAGCCACTTGAGTCTCAAATTCACTTGAGTCTTAAGATTAGAATCCGTGCTATTGTTAGTGATACTCGGCCACTTTATTTTTTTTATAGACCCTGGGCTATAATATTAAGTGGTACTTGTCATATGGACTCTTGAATTTATTTAATTAATTTAATTTGATTTGATTGAGTATTTACTTTAATGACCATTAGGATTACCTATTTTTCTTAGTTTTTGGCGATTGCATATCATATTTTGATTTAGCTTGGAACACAATTGGAGGCTTGTAAGGGAACGTTAAAAACTTTTCTACTTTAATTAAATTAAAAAATTTAATCTTAAATAGAAACTCTAACAATTTTAAGAAGTAAGCTCGGGCCCACTGAGAGTTCACATGTATCATATTTCAATCTTCTCTTCTATGTTAGGCATGTCCCCGCCTGCGGGTTCTCAGATAGAAACTCCATTTATTGACCTCATTTTTGTATGACGTCATTAAGATCAATCTAGATCCTAGGATTTATCCAGATCTTAGATCAATCTAGATTCAAATCAATCCAAACTTTTTATCAATCCAAATTCAAGCCAATTCATACCTCAATTTATCCAAAATTCAATCAAATCTAGACCTCTATTAAACAAGGTTTCAATCCCTCCAAACTTTAATTATCCTTTGATCCAACCTCTAAATAAGCCTTAATCATATCTATTCACTAGCAATCATCTAGTTGATTATTATTGATATAGAAATTTTAAACCTAATCAATCAAATCCAAAACCTAATTCAAACCAAGAAATCCAAACCAAAATCCAAGGCTAAAGGCCTAGGTCTTGAAAATCCTTTTTAGTGATTTTTCAAACCTTTCAAACCCTAGTTAAATGACCATCTATTCATGATCTATCAATTAAATATTGATTAAGCATGTCCCTAGGGTCTACCCTCTAAATTTGAGCTCATTCTGAGGTCTTTAACCCCAGAAACTGAATTGAAATTCAAAGGCTATAAAACCTTCAAATATTTACGGCTTATGTTACTAGACCTGACATCTAGTGGAATTTGACTTTAAGTTTTCTCCAAAGCCTCTAACCATATTAAAATCCTTGATTATGATATGTTGAGCAGTAAACTATATTTTGGTGGACCCACTTTGACCCCTAGTTGACTAGGAGTCAAAATGACCAAAATGCTCCTAAAGGGCAAACATGAAGTTCCCTTTAAACTTCAACATGGCCCATTCAAATCAAACCTTGGAATCTCCTCCAATGTATCCTAAATATCATTAGGAGTGCATAGGACTCAAACCTAGGTCTTGGGTCAACCTGGTTAACCAAGTAAACCTAGGTTGACCCAATAGTCCTTTAAGATTTAAATGGGTCATTCCAACCCATTTCAAACTTCAAATTAACTCTAATTGATAGCCTTGATATACCCCAAGCATTGGCCAATCAAATCCAAATCAAGTTGACCAAGTCAACTTATCAAAACTTGGTCAAACCACCATTAAACCCTCTCTAATTCATCCAAATTCCAATCCTTAAGCATTAAACCCCTTCCAATTCATCCAACCGATCAAATGCACCCTCTTGAATGCCACATCAACCCTATTGACAGGTTTGACCAATCAAATGGTCAAACTAGCTTTCATGAGAGCTTAGGTGGCCATGCCACCTTGGCAATCCATATCTCTTTCAACTCTAGCCATCTCCTCTTATTTTATGCAATCCTAAGGACACGTGGTAAGCATCCAATCCTCCCTCAATAAATCATAAACATCCAAACCAAGGGGATAAAGGGATAATATCAAACTTAACTCAAAGCCTTGGATTTTATTTCAACTCACTCAATACTTCTTCTATAGCATCCTTCAGCCCGTCTCATTCATCATCCAACCTCTCCATCTAGTTCTAAGGCTTTCCCAAGTTTTCCCCCACCACTTCCAAGCTCCAAAACCCTATTTTGGTGAAGATATATATATATATATTAAGAGAAACTCAATTTTCTTCAGCATAATTATATCCAGTCATTAAAATCTTTTAGTGTCTTCTAGGAAGTTGAAGAGGACATCTCCAGCTTTCCAACAAGCCCAAGAAATAAAAAATTTGACTGTTAGATTATAAGTTATTCCCATTTTAAGTTAAACTTTAGATTTGAAATTTCTCTCAATCTATACTACATGGAGCCACCAAACTCTAAGTATTTGAAGATTAGGATATCAAGAGCTTATGTTTCAAATTTTATGAGAATCCAACGATTGGAATAAAAGTTATGGGCATTTAAAATCTCTAGTTCATTTTGAACTAGATTGGATCTAGATCAATCAGAGCCGTCCGATCATGCGTTATACGCGATCAAAGGGCCCAGAAAGTGCCACGTCACCTTATCTAGAATGGTGCATCTTCGACGGCATTCAAACTCAGCCCGTTCAGAAATACGCTGGGCGATGTGGCGCAATCTCATGCACCCATTCAAATCGTGGCAGATCGGAGGGCCAATCTGGCCGTCTGAAGTGAATAAGTGGCGCACCGTTGTGTGCCACATGTACACCGCGTGTCATGACATGTGTCAACACCAAAAATGTCGGCGCCACCATTTTTTTCATTTAAATTGGATAAAAAAATTTAATTTAATAGCTAGAACTTCAAAAATTCATAAAATATCTATTTTTTCACCAAATTGAGTGTTCTTAGGCTCGTTGGAAAGGGCTTGAACCCTACTATTTATTAAAATTAAAATAAAAGTATTTTAATTATTGAATTGTGAGATATTTGAGTTTATTTAAAATCTAATTTTATTAATTTTCTCACAATCTAGTGGTCAAATTGGACACAACTTTTTGTGAAATATTTTTAAGCATCTTAGGAATTCCCTGCATTTTTCCTAGGTCCAAATGCTCAGTGGATTGCTATGGGGAAAATTTATAAAGTGATGGGTCCATTTTGGATTCAAAATTTTAAAAATTTATAACTCTCTAAATTGATAAAATTAGGCTATTTGATTGCTATGATGTACTTACATATGCCCCAGGGTTAGATATTGAAGTTTCAAATCTAATTGAATACTATTGACACCTAGGAAAAATAATTAAAGATAAAGTCTAGACAACTTAAAAAAATTTTAAGAAATTCTACACACACCTAATAGAGGTAAAACTTGAGAACATTAACTTAGTAATATTTTACACCTTAAGTTCAAATTTCACTGAATTTGGAGGTCATTAAGTTAGAAAATTAAGCAAGTCAAAATTCAGCCTTTTTAGGGACCAAGGAACTTTAAAAAATTGTAATAAATCTAAATTAAATCTAAAAAATATAAATAATACATTAAATTGACCAGAATTAAATTATATACCTAAGAAAAATAAAAACCCCATCACTAGACCTTTAATTTATCTTTAATTTAAGCTTTAGTAAAAATTAATGTTAAATTAAATTAAATTAAATTATTAAAATTATTAAAAATCCCAAATAAATTCTAAACATTTGAAAACACTCCCATGGGTCATCTTGACCTTTGGGAGTGATTTCATGCAGTTTGGAATGAGTTTGGATTAAAACAATCAAAACCTTCCTAATTAAATAATTTAAAAAATCTATTAATTAATCAAACTTTTAAAAATCATAAATAATTCTATAAAAATTTAAATTGACCAAACTAAGTATCATTTAACTCCATTTGAGGTCTATTTTTTTTCTAAAAATGATAAATTAATAGAAATATGTCAAAGTTAAAAAGTTAACTTTTAATTCAACTCTAGTTCAAATTTTAACTAAAACTTCAAAAATTCATAACTAAATATAGAAAATTTTAATTCTAGCAAACGTATAGTCTAAATACTCACCTGAAAGTCTAGTATTTAAAAAAAATTTTAAAACTCCAAAAATTAACCTTAATCAAAAAGTAAAAATTTGCCTTATTTAATTAATACATTTAAATAATTCAAATAATTCTAAAAAATCAATATTTTTAATTTAAAAATCTGGAAAATTTAATCTAATATTAAAACCAGCATCTAATCATTTTAATTAAAATTTATCAACCTTCAAACCTTTAATCAATCAAGCTACTTAATTCATATCGGTTACTACTAGGTAACTCGGGCCTACGAGGCTATTGATTTAGCTCCAATGAAGGTAAAATAAACTTTATGGACCTGGTTTAACAAAGATAGTAATCACTTAACACTTGAATACATTTTTAAACTTGAATCAAAATCCCCATTAAACCTTTCAACCAATTAAAACATCAAATAATTTTAACAAATTATCATATATAGGATATATCCAAACCACACAGCCTACCTCACACACTTTAAATGGTTTACTAGGAGAACCAACTCTAGTCTTAAGCTAGGCCCATATTTTACTTTCTTATTATTGTGCGCTGGGCTTTTTGAAATTTTATTGCATGTTGTTTGAAAATTGATTGATTGATGTGATTGTTTATTTAATTTCTACAATCTGTGAATTGATTTGATGGACATTAGATTACCTTTAGGTTAGAGGTGATTTAAATGCTGACATAATCTTATGCATGTGGCCATGCTAATATAGGGAATTAAAATTAAAGGGGTAAAATTAAATTTAAACTGATCAAGTTTTTGCAGATGCTTTGCTATACTAAATCCCCCTTTAAATCAAAAGAGCATGGTCAAGTGTGACTGATTTAAGTACTTTTAATTTCAATATATAACTGTTTGAGCTGTGATTTTAAATTATAACTACTTAGGATAACCCTGTAAGATGTTTGAGCCTAGAATTTTATATTTTTAAATATAATTTGATTTGACTCAAGAGTTATAATATTTAAAGTGGTTTAATATGGGATAAAAATCTAATTTAGAATCCAAAGAGGAAAGAACAACCCCCAGGGGAGAGTTCTTATCCATTTGGAGATCCAAATCTGGATAATTTTTAAATATCCAAAGGAAAACGATAACACCACTTTTGAGGAGAGTTTCTTTTCATTTGGATATCCAAACCTGATGGATCCAAGGAGCCCGCAGAAGGATGAAAAAGCGAAGATCGAGAAGAATCTCATTCTTAAAGTCACTTGAGTGTTAGGAGTAGAATTCAGGCTGTTGTTAGTGGTACCCGGCCACTTTACTTTTTTTGCAAACCCTAGGTTATAATATTACGTGGCACTTGCCATATGGACTGTTGAATTTATTTAATTAATTTGATTTGATTTGATTGATTATTTACTTTGATTATGATTAGTATTATCTACTTTTCTTAATTTTTTAGCGATTACATGTCGTATTTTGATTTAACCTGAAACTCAATCAGAGGCTCATGGAGGAATGTTAAAAACTTTTCTACTTTAATTAAATTAAAAACTTTAAGCTCAGATAAAAACTCTAATAATTTTAAGAAGTAAGCTCGGGCTCATCGAGAGTTTACATGCATCATATTTCAATCTTCCTTATTAGGCACCTCCCCTCTTGCTAGTTCCGGCAGGTCACCTGACCTATTAGGGTGCAGTTCTGTCAAGAAAAAGTTGTGCAATCTCTAGGAAAAAAATCTATTTTTAAGCTTTTTAAAAATTGCTTCATATTTAATTTAAGCATTTATCAAGTCGACTTGCATACATTGCATTAGAAATAATTTTAAAAGTATCTAAAAATTTAAATGCATTTTATTTTAAACTTTATTTCACCCTACATAAGTTAAGGGGCCAATTAGGATCTGCTCTAAATGTCAACCCCATTTTCTTAAACTTAACTAAACTATATCCCTACCACTCTTTCATAAATGACCAAACTCATGATTTTAAAGCGATTAGGTGGTTAGCTGGCTTCCTAATCTAGGCTGGGGTAAATCCAGATTTGCACTGTATTAGTTAGGTTTGGATTACTGATTTTCAGTGCCCAATTTTGACTTAGGTTCTAGGACAGGTTCAGACTATAAGACCTCAACCTTCGGGAATTGAATTTCAACTTTTTAATAAATTTGACAATTTAAACTAAAACTTCACCTCAAATCAAAATTTAAGCCTAACACTTAAGATAGTCTGGAGTGTTTTTGAAGTGTTTCAGAATCTTAAACACCTCCTACTTTTCTTCCTTTGACCTCCAGAAATAAATGCTCAATTTTGATCCATTACAATTTGAAATTCCAGCTCCAATCCTTTGATATCAATCTTTGACAAATTTCAAATAAACTGTATACCATTATTTTAATCGAGAGTATTCGTAGGAAATTCAACTTTCCTACGATGTAATTAATTACGAGGGCTTGCGCTTGAAGGAGATTTAGAAATTTAGATCAAAATTTTTAATAATCAATTGTTGTCAAAATTTAATTAATTATCTTTGAGAAATCAAATTCAATGATCATTATCATCATATTCAAATAATTCAAAGTAAATGATATATTTTTTCTCCTGGAAAATATATCATTCTATTATCATGACTTTTAATTATAAAATTAATGATTCTTTATCTAGATTATTATAGTAAAGCACTAGATCAAACCTCATTTTGATCCTTCAAGATCATATGTTATTTTTCCCTGAATTGACTATGATAATTAGGATAAATTTAAAGTTTTGTAATCCGAACCTATTAGGAAATAATATTTTTTGCTTCCCGAGGCGATATATTATTCATAATGAAGTGTTCAATTTTAAAACTAAACTTTCAGAAATTAAATTCTCCCAAAGGTAATTAAGCCTTTTCAAAACTCAATTTTTTCACTCAAATAAGGTACCAGGACAAAAGACAAATAATAGGGGTTACAAGTTTAGAATTTGAGTGCCTATAACAGTGCAAGACTCTTTTATCAATACTTATTTTTCTTTGGGAATGGATGTAGTGCTTATTTTAATTACTTGAAATTAGAAAATACATTTAAGAAAAAGAAAATTTTGAGTGCAAATATGATGATGGATTTAAAATTTTAAGATTTATTTTAAAAAATTATAAAAATGAGTGACCAATCAAAATTGTATTGCATTTATTTCAGTAAGTTTGAGAATCATTCAAATCATAAATTTAATGAAGATATTTTCATTCATTTATTTGACAAATAATAGGTATAATTCCATGGGATGAAGTTCATTTTTTACATTAAAGAAGATTACTCTCTAGGATAAGTTGATGATTGATGATTATGTTCAGGATAATATTAGGCTAAAAAGGATTCTATAATTACTTAATTGTAATTGATAATTATGGTAGATTGTGCTAATGGTGTTGAGGAGGTTTAGTTGGGTAGGAATTTTAGCAATGCAATAGCACAACTAATGTTTTTGGGCAATTCAACCTTTTGAAGGAAAACCATCATGTAACCTCTGAACAAATCTATCTTCAATTTTATGTACTAATATCTTGCATTATTTATGTTATACTGTGTTCAAGTCTTCTTGCCAATCATCATTCCATACAATAATATTTTGAAGTAAATGATAGTCTAATTCATTATTATGTGATGCTTCCTATAGGTACAACACGAGCTATCTACTAAAAATGGTGAAGAAAATTATTATAATATAGTGTAGATATATAAAAGTGGTTATCATTTAACTTCATAAGTTTCACTTAAATGAATATTTCATAATAAAAAATGTGTGCTCATGTGCTTAGTATATGATAATAATGAATTTATTTCATTATTTTTTATTAGTTTATTTTTGATATAATGATTATAATAATATTTATAAACATTTATAAAATTAGTACTAACATTTATGATCAAGTTGACAACTTATTTTCATCGTCACTAAATAAAAAATAAAATTAAATTTAGTAAACTATCCATATTAAAATAAATCAGAAAAAATTAATAACTTAAGGAAAGATAAGTAGTTGAAAATGCAAACTAACAATATATAATAATAAAAATATCAACAATTTGTGGTTTTTTATTACTAAAATTAAAATTATTATTTCAATTTGCACTCATTTGTTTTATTTTTTTTAATTTGATCTTATAAATATTTTATATTAATTTAAATAATTTCCTAACATGCACAAAATATATTTTATTAGTTTTTAAAATTCTATTAATGTTAAAAAATATGCACCTATGTTGACTTAATTGTCCAAATATTTAATTAAAATATAAAATTATAAATTAATATTTTTTATTTATATTTAAATTTATAGCAAGTACTTAAAATGTCCTACAGTGTCAAGCTTCAGATGATTTATTATGCCTGAACTTTTAATATTTAAGATTAAAAAAAATCTTTGGTTGCACAAAATAACTAAATAAATCAATTATATTTAAAAAAAATAAAAAAAATCAATTATATTTTCAATTTGTCATAGCCAAATTTCCGTGTTCTTTAGCGTTTGCATTCTCTGGCAATAGCCTCTGACCCTATACCCTTCCACTGCGCGGCAATGAATCACCTTGCGAGGTCTCTAACGTACTCACTCACTTTCTTCCGGAGGACGGTACTGCCGCCGCCGGAGGCTCATGGCCACCAGATGCAGTGGATTCGCGGGATTAGGGTTAAGGTATTTAATGATAATTTGGAACAAGCGCTGAATATTTTGGAAAGGAAGATGAAGTCTAGCGGAATGGAGAGGCTTATCAAGCGCCATACTGACCATCACATAAAGAACTCGGAGAAGCGCGTTCTTGCTCGCAAGAACCTCGAGCTCCGGATCCGTTCCGAGGAACTTTCCCGCAAACTCCGCGCCATCCTAGTCAAGAAGATCAGGTATGCATCCAAGTGCACCCCAGAATATTTAATATAAGTTCTTGTTTTAATAATTTGATTCTTTCTATTTACCCATATATAGAAGCCTATTTTATTGTAGCAAGAAGAAAGCCTCTGAAATTGTATCAAGCTATGGCTCATGGGGGGTGGGAGTTTGATTTCTTGGGCTCGTTTGATATGTGCATGAATAGGACAGGCAGTCCTTGAAAAGAGAATGGATTCGTTAAAAGATGCGCTTTTGTGGAGATTGTGAGATTTTGTTGTGTTCATTTTAAGAAATTTCTTTAAAGAAGATGAATATGGTAACTCATGGTAATTTTTGTATCAAGAGGTTAGTTTTGGAAAAATTGCCTATCATGACTAGTGATTCGAGACTGCGTTGATAATTAGAGTACTATTTTAGGTAGCATCCCCTGTTATGATAAGGCACACAGCTTTGCATGAGAAAATTTTGTCAATTTTATACTTAAGATCAAATTGTTGCGGGTGAATTATCGTTGGTGGTGATCAATAGAAAGATTATGTTTTACTTTCTATTAGATGTAGAAAGGAAAGCCCTTCTGAAAGCAATATATTTTGTCTAGTTCATTATCATAAATATTCAACTATCAATTAGTAATGTTTTGGTTTGGTTGGGTTGTTTGAAGATAACAGAGACAAATAAATGATATTGCATGCAATTTCTGATGTCATTGGCCAAAAAACTTTTCAATAAAAGATTAATTTTCCTAAGCTCATAGTGAAAACCTTGGAGAATGATGTTTTATTTGCAGGGGGACCAGTATAGTGAGCACTAGACCAATATAGTGAGCACTAGACCAATATAGTGTGCACTAGGTTATCCTTTCTTCTTATTGACACTTTATATGTTGGATTATGTGGTTTATTGATTTCTAGAATACAAAGGATTTTTGTTCCTTAAGGAAGTACCTTGTCCACCCATTTAGTCTTTTGATATTTTATCTCCTTCATCGAAGACCATACCATACGTAGTTACTTGAGTTTACATGTTTAAATTTTAATCTGAAGTCCTCTATTCAAACCATTCTATTAAAAAATAAAAAATAAATTTCTATTTAAATTAAAATTCTTCACACTGATAATGCTTTTGAATATATATATATATATATATATATATATATATATATATATATATATATATATAATCTATTTTTTGCTTGTTTTATGCTGAAAGTGATATTTTTCATAGCATAACAGCTTAATGGAGTAGATGAACATGAGCATCTTCATGTTCTTAATGTTGCTTGCACCTGGATGTTTCAGATGGACGTTTCTTACTAATTTTTGGAGGATGCCATTCTTCCTATTAATTGTATAATCATGTGTCGTTATTAGTCTGAGCTATGCTACTCCATTATATATTATTTATTCCCATAAATCTCTTTTTTACCCAACCCATTATATCTTTGACTATGTGTGTTTTATTAATTCTTTCCCCCAGATCGTGTTAAACTCTTCTTGAGCCATTCAATACATATTTCTCTATTATTTTTGTACCAAAAAAGATTATTGGTGTTACGATCCTTTTATAGGAAAGTTGTATGTATATTTTGCTGTTACCTTTCATGAGCATCTCACTGTTTCACTACTACTTTATCTCCAATAATAATACCCTCTTTTTGTACCTCTACCTCCTTTATCCATAATGCATGCATTTATCTTACATGTTTATACTCGCAATCCTTGACTGTCATTTTTTGAAGCACCTCCTCCATCTCGTTTAATATGGTTGAGTACCTGACTTCTACTGAGCCTTCAGTTCTACATCATCCTATTACCCTTCATAAAGGTAAACACATACTCACTGATCGTCTACCTCACTCTTTTATATCTTCTGATCATTTTTCCCTTTCTTCTCATTGCTTTTCCTTGTCTTGTCTGCTATTTTTATTCTAGGACATCCTAGAGGCTCTTCTTAACCTTAATTGGAAGCGTTTCATGGATGACAATCAGTGCTATTGATCATGGAACTTGTTGCACTCCCTCTATGTTTAAACCCATTTTTTGTTGATGGTACCTCATAGTTATTTTCTATCTAAACTGCTCCATTGATCACCACATTACTTACTTGGTGGTGAAAGGATGTACTTAAATCCATAGTGTTGGTTACTTTAAAACTTTTTCCCTAATTACTTGACTTAATTTTGATCACCTTCTCTTTATTATTGTTAATCAAGTTCAGCATATGCTTCAAATGAATCTTAGTAATACTTTTATTTATCAAATTCTTATTGAAGTTAATATGGAACAAACCTTCGTAGCATGTCGCTCTGGAGGAATAAAATATGTAAAATTTCAAAATCTATATGTGAATTGAAACAAAGCCCTTTTACTTTGTCAAATTTTGTAAGATTTTTGTTGGTATTGTATTATCAAGTAGTTCTACTAATGTTCTATCATTAGTCAGCTCTCCTCCTTAAGCCCATAGATTTTTGTTATGTATGTTGATTATTTTTTTACTTACTAGGAGTAATATTTTAGGCAATACATTAAATATAAAATGGTATTTTTAGAAGATTTGTCTATAAAGATCTAGGGAGTCCCAAGGAAGGCTTTTCTAAGCATCAAGTTTGCATATATCAATGGAGGCTTTTCTCTTGAAGAAAATATGCTACAAGCTTTCTTAAAGAAACCAGTTGATTGGGACATCAGCAGGAGATTCCATCGCGTCTATTATCGGAGGAATTGTAGATCGACGGCTACGATTTGGAGCCTTTATTTATGAGGCATTTTTATGTATTATTTTATTTTGTATCTTAGTCTTTACTATTGTACCCTTATGAGGGCTTAGTTCATTATGTAGCCCAAAGGGCATTTTAGTCTTTGCATCTCTTTTTATTTTATTTGATTTTAGGACCTATATATAGAGGTCTTCACTATTATATGAGGTTAATGATTGATTAATGAAAATTTCAGCTTTTGGTTCTATGTTTTCTTGTGATCTCTTGAGGGAAGAGAGAACTCTAGGAGAGGGCCGAGCAACACCCGTCAGCCGTCGGTAGAGGCCGGGCTCGCTGTTCGTATCCATTTTTATTTTCTTCTTTCTCCTACCCCCTCCCTATACCATCGGCTATCCACCCTTACCCATCCCCAATTGCTGGCCAACCTTCCCTTTTCCCCCACACCCGCCGGCCAAGCCATCCCCAAGCCCCCACCGCCGGCCTCCCAAAATCCTAACCCAAACTCCACCTAAATTCCCCTAGCTGCCGACCTCCACCACCCATCCTAGCCGCCGTCCCAACTAGCCCTAGCCTAGGCCGCCGGCCCCTCCCCCTCTCCAAGCCCTTGTTTTCAAATTCAAAAGGCCTCTTAAACACCTTCCTAATATAGCTTATTATTAATTTGGAAAGTCTATTACTCTGAATTCAGATAATATTTGAAATTCAAAACCTTTCCTCATTAGTAAATCTATTTTAGGAAGCCCCCAAATCTCTCTCAATCTGAAATTAATTTGGAATTAATTCCAATTCCAACATTCATTGCACCTAGACACATTCATTGAATGTGGACAACCTCCCCTTCCCCTTTATCTTGGTCGGCCCCCTCTCTTCCCTCTCTCTCCCTTCTTGCCGCCATCCCCTCCCTCTCTCTCTCTCTCCTCGACTTAAATTACTTCCCATTTAAAACCTAATTTCCCCCATAATCCCTCCACCAATTATGGAATTTCAATTCAAATTCTCTCCCCTTCCCTCTCAAATTAATTCCAATATTAATTTCTACTCTAGGATAATTAATGAAGGAATTAATTCCCTCCTCTCCTCTTGATTCCTCTTACTACCTAAATCCTTAACCCCACACGGCTCCCCCCTAGTCTAGGCCGAACCCGTAGCCCCCCCCCCCCCCCCCCACTCCCAATCATCTCTCTTTCTCATTTGTTTCACATACCTCCCAAGGAAGAAGATACAACAACCTTTAGCCTACTTCCCCATGAATGATCGACCCCGAGCACGATTATGGATTCGTGTATGATCTAAGGGGAATAGCAGATATCCTCCGGTTTCCCTTCTTCAACCTCAACTTGGAGATCGATGACACCGTGGACGACTACGTCGACCGAATTCTTTTTACCTTGACGTCTGCCATCGAGGAACACCAAATCTCTGGACAGTGGTGAGTTATCGGACATCCACCAACTTCTTCCCCTCCGGCTAACTTTTCGTTGGGTAATACTGCAGTTGTCTTTTGCCTTTTGGTGGCATCTCTAAGTTTGTTAAAATTTTTCTTCCATTAAAACCACCTCAAAGAGCGAAAGTGAGGGGAACTCAAGGTGAAATTTCTATTTGTTAAATGGTGGATTTTTGTTGTTTATGCCATTAGCTTTACTTTAATTTTGTTATTATTTTAAATTGTCCTATTAATCTTTCTTGTAACCGCATGCCAAAGCATAACTACAGCTACGAACTCCTAGAATCTAATCTTGGTGAAACATTGAATTTAAAATTAGCAAAACTTAACAACTTGTTATTAATTCCTAAACAATTCCTGTTTTCATATATGTTTCACATCATCTTGGTATCAGAGCATGGTTGCATGCTAGTTTCATTCTAGGATTTCCCGCTTGCATTTAGTAAACATTTTAGTTTGCATTCAATTTATCCATATCACATCATTCTACTTACTATTGTGTCTGCACTAGTTACCCAAGTTAAAATCAATGGATCCCGAGCAAATTCAACGTACTTTAGACTTAATTGTAGGTCAGCTAGGAACTGTGACCCAACAAATTAGAGAAACCCAAGGCGAGTTAGCTGACTTTAGATGACAAGCTAGAGAACGTCTAGACCACATTGAAAGACTAGGGAACCATACGATATATACCCCTTTTAGGCCTCCTTCCCCTTATGTCGAAGAGGCACGAGCTGATTACGGACCTCCACGAGACCCTTACCGTCAAAACCATAGGCCCAATCAGGAACCAGTAGGTCATGACCTAAACTGGAGAGATAATGATGCTCAGTTACTTAAAAATATTCGTATAGATGCCCCTTCCTTTGATGGTACCCTAGACTCTAAGTTTTTCTAGATTGGCTTAAGGATATGGATAGTTATTTTAAGTGGTACAATATCTCGGAAGTTAGGAAGGTTCGG
Organism: Dendrobium chrysotoxum; assembly: GCA_019925795.1. Taxonomy (NCBI): domain Eukaryota; kingdom Viridiplantae; phylum Streptophyta; class Magnoliopsida; order Asparagales; family Orchidaceae; genus Dendrobium; species Dendrobium chrysotoxum. Next base: position 54,524,174 of record CM034305.1, on the reverse strand, counting down.
TTCGCTGAAATGAAGCTTATTGGAAGAGCTAGTCAATACTGGACGAATCTAAAAAACATGCACGAAGCTCGAGGCGAATACCCCATCACTGACTGGCGAGCTATGAAGCAAGAGCTAAGCAAAAATATCTCTCTCCATCCTACTACCCCAGACTCTTAGATAGATGGGATAGACTGACTCAAGGTAGTAAACCCATGAAAGATTACATTTCTGCCTTCAATGATTACATGATTCATTGTAGTGGCAAAGAAACCACTACACCTGCCCAAATTCTTTCCATGTTTAGAGCTGACCTTAGGAAAGACCTTCGTATCAAACTTTTCGCTAGAGTTACTAGTTTGGAAGCAGCTTGCAGCCTAGTGCTTAACCTTGAAGAGTCTAGGACTCATTCCCATTCTAGGAACCTAAACTCCCGTCCACCTACTTTTAGAACTTTCTCGAGTCAACCTCAAAACGAACCTCCCGCTCCTATGACTGGCAGGCCCACTGCAGGTCACTTCTAATCCCGCCCTAGTTACAAGGGTAAAACTCCTGAGCGTTAAACACCCAAAACTAACTCTGGAACTAAGTGTTTTAGGTGTCATGGGTATGGACACATTGTCTCACAATATTCCAGCCCTTATAAAGTCACCATAATTGAGGAAGTTATTGATGACGAGGAAGAAACTGACACCGAACTAGTTCATCACATTGATGACGAGGAAGACTTCTTTTGTGAAGAGGACACCGCTGTGATTCACTGCTTGCAAAAGATGGATCACGTAGAGCTTCAAGATGTTAGGTGTGTCTTGTCTCAACCTAAGCCGAGTGATGACTGACGTAGAACCTCTATCTTCCACACATTTACCAAAATTGGTGACAAGAACTGTAAGGTCATTATCGATAGTGGAAGCTGTATTAACACCGTCTCTTTCACCATGATCTCCAAGCTTAACCTAAAAACGACCCCCTACCCGAACCCTTATAAGGTTGCTTGGATCAATTCGACTACGATGGAAGTTAAGGATAGGAGCCTGATTCCCATAGAGTTCGTGGGATGCAAGGAGAAGATTTGGTGTGATGTTTTAACTATGGATGTGGGTCAAATCATCCTTGGTCGCCCATAGCTATTTGACAACGATGTTCATATTTATGGGAGGACAAACACCTGCGTGTTTGAGCATGATGGTAAGAAGATCAAACTTTTACCCTCCCAACCTAAACTGAGTAAAGAGGAAGTTAAGCCCACTCCTCTCAAACCTAGCAAAGGCTTAAACCTCTTAACTGCGAAAGAAGTAGATGCTGAACTTGTTCAAGGATCACCCATGTATGCTTTAGCAGCCCGAGAAGCAATTGTGGAAACAGAAAAACCAATCCCGGAAGAGGTCAAACTACTCCTTGAAACTTTTGCTGACGTGTTTCCTGAAGACCTACCCGACGAACTGCCCCCTTTGAGGGATATCCAACATGCGATAGATTTGGTAACCGGAGCCTCCTTACCCAATCTGCCTCATTATCGTATGAATCTGGAAGAGCATGCTAAGTTGAAAGAGCAGGTTGATGATTTGCTCCAACGAGGATTCATTAAAGAGAGTCTGAGCCCATGCGCCATTCCAGCACTTTTGACTCTCTAGAAAGATGGCTCATGGAGGATGTGTGTTGATGGTCGAGCGATCAACAAAATCATGGTGAAATACCGTTTCCCTATTCCTCGTTTGGACGATATGTTAGACATGATGAGCGGAGCCACTCTCTTTTTTAAAATTGATCTCAAGAGCGAGTATCACCAGATCAGAATCCGTCCAGGTGATGAATGGAAGATTGCTTTTAAAACTAGAAATGGATTATATGAATGGATGGTCATGCCTTTTGGCCTTAGCAATGCCCCTAGTACCTTTATGAGGGTGATGACCCAAGTCCTTCGCCCCTTTTTAGGAAAATTCGTGATAGTTTACTTTGACAATATCTTGATCTATACCAAAAATCGGTGGAACAACATTTGAATCATCTTAAACAAGTTTGTGAGGTCTTGAGAAAAGAACAATTGTATGCAAATCCTAAGAAATGTATGTTCCTCACAAATAGTGTTACCTTTCTTAGATTTATTATCTCTTCTCAAAGAATATCAGTTGATCCCGAAAAGGTGCGTGCAATTAATGAGTGGCATGAACCTCAAAATATTAGAGATGTTCGGAGTTTTCACGGATTGGCCACATTCTATCAAAGATTTATTAGGAACTTTAGCACCATCATTGCCCCAATAATTGATTGTCTTAAAAAGGGCGAATTTCATTGGATCGTAGCTGTCTCTAAAGCTTTTGATGAAATCTAGAAGAGAATGGTAGAAGCCCCTATCATGCGTCTACCTGATTTCTCTAAAGTCTTTGAAGTAACTTGTGACTCCTCAGGCATTGGTATTGGTGGCATCCTTTCCCAAGAAGGCCACCCCATGGCTTACTTTAGTGAGAAGCTAAATGATATCAAGCAGTGATACTCTACCTACGACAAAGAATTTTATGCCATCATTCGGTCCCTTAGGTATTGGAGACATTATCTACTTCCTCAAGAATTTATTATCTTCTCTGATTATGAAGCCTTGCGATATATAAACTCCCAGAATAAGCTTAATGCCCGACATGACCATTGGGTTGAATTCCTGCAAGAGTATACCTATACAATCCGACACAAAGCAGGATCTGAAAATAAAGCAGCCCATGCTTTAAGTCGTCGTATGATGGTAACCCGAGAAATGAGGGTTGAAGTGATTGGATTTGAACGTATTAAAGAAGATTATAAGGATTGCCCTGACTTTAAGGAAACATATTTTCTACTGACAACTGGAGGTGAACGAATAGTTGATGATTTCTTTTTGGAAGATGGTTATTTGTTTAAGTCACAAAAGTTCTGCATTCTCAATACTTCACTTTGGGAATTTCTCGTATGGAATTATACGCTGGAAGTTTAGCTGGATACTTTGGCCAAACAAAAACCATTGCCTCTATAGAACATCGATTTTATTGACCTAGCTTTAAACGAGATGGTAGTAAACTAGTGAAAAGGTGTCACACTTGTCAGTTAGCTAAGCAACGTAAACAGAATACCGGCCTCTACACACCCCTCCCGGTACCTAATTGCCCTTGGCAGGACGTAAGTATGGATTTCGTTCTTAGATTACCTCAGACCTTTCGAAAGCATGACTCGATTTGTGTGGTGGTTGACCGTTTTTCTAAAAGGGCCCATTTCCTCCCTTGCTCCAAAACTTTTGATGTGTCTCGAATCGCGAAACTATACTTTGACGAGATTGTTAGACTCCATGGCTTATCGAAAACCATAGTATCTGATCGAGATGTCAAATTCACTAGTTATTTTTGGAAGACGTTGTGGCATAAAATAGGTACGAAACTCCAATTTTCCATCGCTTTTCATCCCCAAACTGATGGGCAAACTGAAGTTGTCAATAGGAGTCTAGGAAACCTCCTGAGAACCCTAGCAGGAGAACACGTTAGGGATTGGGACTCCAAACTTTCTACAGCTGAGTTCACTTACAACAATTCTGTTAATCGAACCACAGGTCTAAGTCCCGCTGAAATTGTGTACGGGTACCAACCTAGACAGCATATAGACTTGATCCCTATGTGTCCTAAGACTAGAACATCTGAGTCTGCATCTGCATTTACATCACATCTCCAGGAATTGCATAAGGAAATTAATAAAAGATTGAACAAAGCAATGCTAATTATAAACTTAATGCGGATCTCAAGGAAAGATTTAAAGAATTCAAGGTTGGAGATTTTGTAATGGTACGAGTTCGTTCGAAACGGTTCCCACAAGGGACTGTTAAAAAGTTATATGCTAGAAGCGCGGGACCTTTCAAAATAATATCAAAAATAAATAGTAATGCTCATGTGCTAGACCTTCCTGAAGGTTTTAACATGAATCCTACGTTTAACATCGAATATCTAGTAGCCTTTGAGGGACCAGAGTTTAACCCTACAAATCCACTAAATATTAAGCCTTGTGTGACCCTACTTGGTGAGAATCCTAGCCTACCTCCATTCCCAAATATCCCTACTTTATCAAATGCAGAGAAAATTGAAGCAATACTTAGTGATGAAATCATCTCCACTAAAGACGGTGGGCGCCAAAGGTATTTAGTTCAATGGAAAGGAAAACCAGAGACGGAGAACACGTGGATTGATCGTGATGAGCTACAGAGATTGGACCCCAACCTTCTAGAGTTGTACGAGAGCTCCGAGACACTTACTTGACGGGGTCGAGCTTTCTCCCACCCGGGGAGAATGATGAGGACATCAGCAGGAGATTCCATCGCATCTATCATCGGAGGAATCGTAGATCGACGGCTAAACTTCAGAGCCTTTATTTATGAGGCATTTTTATGTATTATTTTATTTTGTGTCTTAGTTTTTACCATTGTACCCTTATGAGGGCTTAGTTCATTATGTAGCCCAAAGGGCATTTTAGTCTTTGAATCATTTTATTTTTATTTTTTATTTTTAGGACCTATATATAGAGGTCTTCACTATTGTATAAGGTTAATGATTGATTAATGAAAATTTTAGCTTTTGGTTCTTTGTTTTCTTGTGAGCTCTTGAAAGAAGAGAGAACCCTAGGAGAGGGACGAGCAACACCCGTCAGCCGCCGGTAGAGGCCTGGCTCGCGGTTCGTATCCTTTTTTATTCTCTTTATAGTAAGTGAAAACTTTTTCAGATATATGCTCCAACTTGAGGGGAATTGGGAATTGGCATCATATAAACGTGCTAGATTGGGATTTGCTATCATAGAAAAGTGCTATATTGAAAAAATATTTTTTTTTATTTGTGTATTATATCCTTATAACTGAGGATTTTCTTCTCCTTATTATCTCTTATTTTCTTCCTGTTTGGCTATTTTAGGCACCATTATCATGCCAATAATACATAACGAATATCTTTCCCTTTCCAACATTTATCATTAATTAATAACTACTTGGTATTTTCATTTCTCATTAATAATAGTTATTTCTCTGTTTTTCTAATTAATTAGCTTATAAATTAATTAATCAATAATTAATTTGACAGTTAACTTTTTAATTAATTGATCTATAGTTTGTTAGTATTCATGAATGTAATAGTTAAACAATGACTAATTATCCTAATTAATTGTTAATTATTCTAATCAATTGATTTATGAAATGATTATTATTTTTTCACTCTTAATCAAATCAATTCCTCAGTAAGCTAAAGCTTTTTCTTCCCTTTAAAAAATTTAGTTGTCATCCTATCGTTTTTTAGGCCTTTAAAATGGCTTTAATATGCTAAAAACTAAGCCTCTGGCTTAGTTTGTCCTCGTTTTGTTTATCTAACTAGTCAACCAAATAAGTTCTAAATGTCCATTCAAGGCATTAAAAAAAAATTTCTTGCTTCATAAATGTTGCAGTTGTTATCTTACTGTTTTAAAATTGGTAACTTCCTTCTAGTCCAATTTGAGGGCGATAAGTTCTAACTATATTGCTAATATCCTTACAATTAATTAACTTAATAGAAATCACCCTATCTATAATCCTATTCACCTAAAAAAAATTATCTTTTTACTCTTTATCCACCATCATCCTCATCCCACTTTTATTTTATCCTTCCCAACAAACAATAGTTTATGATATTTTCCCTTGTCTACAAGATTCTTGTGTTTTCATTTAGTCTCTTGCAACAATATTTATTATATTTCTAACTATTATATCCATAAATTCTTGTATAATCTCATTTAAATTTTTCAATAAAATATAACAATTTTCAAATTAATTTCACACTCAGTAAATCTTTACTTATTTTTCATTACAAGTGTTGCATGTCATTTGTTGGTGATGTCATGTCCAACATTTTCCTGCTCGCTCTCAATCATATTATGCTATACAGCATCACCTATGATGATCACATTAATCAATAGTTGCCTATTTTACCACAATTATATTAGCTTGTGAGGTATTAATTTTTGATTTATTTCATGAACTTTAGCTTATGTTTCATATAACTATTAACCTCGCATCAAACTTTAACATTTCTGGATTTGGGACCAATGTTTTTGACTTTTGGTTACTGAATAGTGCCAATGTTCTGTTATGCCACTAGATTGTACATAAACTTATTTTGTAGGTGGCTCATTCTTTCTTTTTTCTTTGATTTTAATGAGTGGGGCTCTGTTTTTTGTTCTTGATGTCCACAGGTACTTAAATAAAAAAATCAATACATGTATTTTCAGAGTTACAATGCCTTGATGCATTTTCACTCTAAATTTTGTTGGGCTATTATTGTGTTAATGATTTCATCTTAGTTATGCATCCCATTCTTTCATATTATGTAGGAATGAATATCCCATACTATCAAATCTATGTTTTTGTATCATCAGGTCTTAGATTTGTATACATGTTATTAGTTAATTTTATGATTTTTTTTCTTTCTTTTATTGTCCTGACGCAGGGGTCTATGAAGATTGCAGCTGTAATGGTAAAATGAAATCGGAATATAAAGCCTCTCTTATGTTTCATTAGTTCGTATGTTGATTTCTATGAAAGGTACTTTTAATCGCTTAGCTGATGTTTTTTTTTTTAATTTGAAGTTATCCTAGGTGTAATACAGCTCCTTAGTAAAATTTTGTTCTGGAACTAAACTCATTAGTAGTGAACTTGGCCTTTCTTTGAGATCCCCAGTTATGTAAAATGAGCCTTTATATTTTATAATACACAGTGAGATATTAACGAATCATTTTTAGGGCTGTGAAATTGATTCAAATATCAAAAGCATGTCTAAAAAATAGGTCAATGTTTGAGTTGGATCAAAATTGATAAGTTGAGTCAGGTGAGTTTTATATCAAATTGAAATTGAGCTTGCATGAATTGAATTGACTTGAGCTCAAATTTTGATCGAAATATATTTACATTCTATGTATGAGAAAAAATGTAAATTATCTTACTGTTTGAATGTTTATTTTGTTATGTATCTACATATATAGACATATGGATATAGGAATGGATGTGTTGTTGGGCTAAGTTTTTATCTTCAAATATTGAAGGTTGATTAATTGGATGGAGTCTGAATCAAAATTTATGACCCAAATATAGCTTAAATTTTGATTGGATTGAGTCAATCCATTGGTAGATTGAGCATGTCCCTAGATTGAATTAAATGATTTTGAGTTAATTTCGTGGCAATTGAATTGGCTTGAGATTGGTTGCCAACTCTCTTAGTCCTTGATATGATTTACGAAATTATACATGGAGGATATTTGGTTTTTCCATGATTTCTCTTCATGCCTCATAGATGTGTTTGGGATAAGTTTTTTTAGCTTAATTTTATAAACATTTTTGCTTTCTTTTGAAAATATTTTGTGGTGAAAAAAAAAAAAGCTTTACAAAATCAGATTTGGTACACTCAAGTGGCTACGTGAAAATTACTGTAAGAAAGTTTTTAATCTCCATATCAGTTATAAATATTTTGCTATTCTAATAATTGTTTTACAGATTGTTGTAGTCATATTGAACTTAAATTTTCTGAATCTAAATCAAATTTATTCCCAAAATGCAATTATGTGCATTTTTCTACAGCTCGATCAACATTTTAGTTATATTAACTAGAACTCTGTTGATTTATTGGGATATTTACCCTTGACAATGAGGATCATGGTTTTCAACTTACTTATATACAATCCCCTCTGTTTCAATCAAAGAGTTGGGGCTAAGACTTTTTCTCTATTTAGGAGATATGCATGTGTTCTATCTTGTATATCTTGAATTATAATTTATTCATCATTGAGTCAACTTTTAAAATCCCAATCTATATATCTCTGACCTCTCATTTACTTCTACAGGTAGTTAATTAAAGCCACTTTCCTTCAAATTATGTATGATCCTAGCATGCTAATTAGTGCACATACATGCATCTAATTGGTGCCTTTCCAAATATTTCATATTCAGTTAATTTATTTTAAATCTTTTCATTCAGTTGATAGCGGTATTTTTATTTACATGAAAGATGAATAATGATATAACTCCTCATGTTTTTTTCCAATTCAAATGTCTATGCCACCACTTTCAGCTGTGTGGATTATCCCACCAAGATTATTTATGTAATCTCACAGCTGTTGAGGCATCTGCTCTGTCTTTTATGACGAGTGGAACAAAGCACATGTCCTGTTTTCAGCTGATATAACTTGTGTTGGTTCTACCTTTCCTTGAAGGAAAAGGTCGCTGCTAGATTCCAAATAGCATCAACCACTCTCGGTGTTTACTAGGCTATCAGTTGGCCCATCAGTCTTCTCTAAATTTTCTGTCCCAGCTAATGTTATTCCTCTTGTTGCTCCTGTGAGCTTTGCAGTAGGCACTTCTGATGACTTTTCTACCCCTAAAATAGGTTAAAAAATAGCCAGAAAGACCAGGAATAGACTAATGCAGGCTCATTAGCAGCAACAACGACAGCAATATGTGTGCTCAAGTTTGAAATCCAGACAATAACAAGTATGATGTTTTGACTTGCTCTGTTGAGGAGAAACAACCCGGATTACTAGGAAGTCTATTTTACTTCCGAGCATGTTATCCAGGTTACCACTGTGTCATTTTTATGTGCTTATTGAGAAGATTGAACATGTCTTAGATTCTATGAAGGATGGGGAACCTGACCCAAAGCAAAAGGTAGTCACTGAGATAACCTTAACTTATAAACATATTTTTCACAAGTTCTCTTATCATCCATATCACATTGATCATTCTAGTGAGAGGCTCAGTTATGTCGATTGGTCCACTGGGCTTATCACTCATTCATATTCCACCAGTGGTTTCTTCTGATATACCTGTTAGTGTTGAAGATAAAGGAAATGAAATTATTTCATATCTTTCTCGTAATTTTTCAAAGAATGCTACGAGTTCTTCTCATTTTGACAACAAATTAGTATTAGTTCATAAAGTTCCTTATATGGCTTTCTGGGAAGAAAATATATGAGTGGAGACCTAATAGCATCTCATCTCAGCCTGCGCATCAATCACCACAATCACAGAAGTGGTGGCACGCTGCTCATCTTGGTGTATTAGTTACGAGCTTTGGCTATCTATTAAGATATTTTTTATTTGAGTTATATATATGATATGTGTTAGTTTGTTTTAATTGACTTAAATATCTAAAAAAAAAATTGTGGCAATAAATGAGACAAGTTAATACTATAATGTCTCTTGAAAAATTTACAAGTGATCTAAATGAAAAAGCTCTTCTTATTCCAATATTCATTTTTTTTTTTCAATCTTTGTAACAAGTTGGAACTTATTGATATGCATACTCCTCCAGCCTGAGGAATTGGCATCATAAAAATGTGCTAGATAGAAAATTGTTATAATAAACAGTGCTAGATTGAAATATATATTTTTATTATTATGTCATATCCTTTCAGACATTAATCATTAATTCATAAATAATTGGTATTTTCATTTCTAATTAATAAAATAACTTTACAGTTATTCTAATTAATTATTGGTATGATTAATTAATCAATAATTATTTGGCTTTTAACTTACTAATTGATTTATTGTTTGTTGGTATAAATCATGAATGTAATAATTAAATTGATTAATTAGTTTAATTAATTCCTAATTATTCTAATCAATTGATTTATGAAATGGTTATTTTTTACTGTTAATCATATCAATTCAGTGGCAAGCTAAAGCTTTTCATCTTCCCTTTAAAAATTTGGGTTCCAACTTATCTTTTTAAACCAATAAAATTGTTTTAGTTTGATTAAAACTAAGCTTCTGGCTTAGCTTATTCTCTAAATAGCCAACCAAACAAAGCTCTAAATGTCCATTGAGCTATCCAATTGTTTTAAAATTGGCTTACAAACCTCCTTCTACTTTACTTTAAGAGCATAAGTATTAATAATATATTAGAGCTTCATAATATGCTTCACTATTAATAAAAGTTTTTGACAAATTATAAGAATATCATAGTTTCTTTTTAGGTCTTATAAATACTAAGTTGGACATTTTTGGTTCCCTAAATTTATAATTTGTTCATTAGATAAATCATTATTTGAGGAAGATTACAAATATTGGGTGTGTTGTTAGAAAGCCAAGTAATGACTAACTCTTCACAATATGCTAAGGTACAAAGTTATGTGAAATTAAAGCAAAATTATAGAACATCATACCAAATGTCCAAATAATATTAGATGGGTCATAAAATATTACAATGAATTAATTTTAGAGATTTCATGTATTTTATGGTAATGCCTAAGTTTTTCTATAACAAAACTTAGGGTCAAATAAAAATTCTCAAGGTTAATTCATCTTAATTGGGATTAAGAGACGACTTAAGTAAAATATAGCTTAATTTTTTTATTCTCATCATTTTCTTGTGTTTAAAAGGCCCGGGGGATTAAGATAAGGTTGTCGTAAAGTGAATTTAAGGCTTCCTAGGAATATAGACAAACAACGCCCGGGATTCATCTAGGATAAGTATAACCCTAACACCTAATCATATAAAAGCATAAGTATTACCATTTTGAACAAACTTTTGGCTTTGAGGCTTTGAAAAATTTTTAACTTTTTTTTACTTTCTAAAGCAACTTCAACTTTCTAATATAAAAATTTATAATTTGAAGATTTTTTGTATTAAAAAGCTTCTTAAAAAATAAGAAAAAAATTATACCAAATGAAACCTTAAAAAGCACTTAAATTTAAGTTGCATTTTAAAGTGAACTCTTATAAGATTGTATGGTTTGCTTCTCAAAAGACGCTATTTTCCCTGAGGCTCTTGCCAACCTCGCCAACTTTAATGTTTGTTTCTAGATGCCTTTCAGATACTTGGACCTTAAAGCCTGACCTCTTTTTAAGGAGAATGATGGCACATCTTCAAAATGGGATATCATCCATTCATGTATAATAATAGTTCCCAACAAATTTTGAGGTATGCCCATTCGATTGCTTGAAAATTGAAAACACTTTTTAAGAGGTCAAGATTTTATTTTTCACATATTTCATGTGAAAATGAAATTAAAATTTTATTTGGGATAGCTTTTTTTCTACTTTATAAAAAATTTTTTAGTTAATTTAAAATTTTTTACTAGAAAATTATTTCATGAAATAATAAAAAAACAATCCCAAACGAAAGTCTAAAACATTAGATGAAAAAATCCATCATTCAAAAATTTTTTTTTTTTTTGTTCCTCTACAAACAACAAGAACTGTGTAAGAGGAAGGTGCAATCAGAAACAATTAAAAGAGGATCATCGGCAAAAAGATCATTTTATTCACTTCTCCATTTCTCCAAAAGAACAGTTACTTGCCTGATTGGCGTTACACTTAATAAGCACTGCTATGCTAAGATAAACTAAAAGAATTAGTTAAGAATTGAAAAGAAAACTACATTATAACCAGCCTGTTTTCCAAAGAAGTGTGTATGAGATCTTTAGATACTTTTCCAGAGAGATGTAAAAGATCTGTAGGTATTATCTGGAATCCATGACGGCTGCCTCCTGGAGGGGGACTAGCTGAATGAGTGGAAGCTTGGGCTTTGTCATGGCTAAACGAGTTCCAAGTGCCTTTTTCTTTCCGAGGACTCTCCTTACCTCATTTGCTAGTTTGATCACGTAATCATCTTTGTGTCCTGTATCCATTCCCATCATTTGTTTAGAATTCAATAAGAGAATAGGGAACTTAAAAGTTAGAAGGAAAAATGCACAACTAACCATTGCTGCTGCTTCTTTTTTTTTTTTTTGCTGCCTTATTATCATTATCTTTTTATCGAACTTCATCATCGCAATTATTATTATAGACTTACCATCGATTACTCCATTCATTCATGTTTAGTACTGTATAAGAAATGAATTTTAGTTTATGCATAAATTTTTAATAACGTTATCTTTATTCTATCCATTCTCATGAATTTAACTAGTGCAAAGATGTTAGAAAACCCTTCGGTGGATTTAGATTCAGTGAAAGACTTGCTTCCTTACTAACAAGCCAGCAGGAGTATAAATTGAGGTAGAAACAAAGTTCGATGTTAAATTTTACAAGTGGTGCAATATAAATCATTAGGAATTGCAAGATTTAAGTCAGAAGAATCTGAAGTTCTTAACAATCTAAACTAGTATCATCTTGATGACATGAATTGAACATGATATGATAACACTACAAGGAATGAATGAATTTATTTGAAAAAAAGATAAACTTATTTGAAAAGGCGGTTTCACTGAATTTCACCTTTTAATCCTACCATCGTTTGAGTAAAAGACAAAATCAAAGAGCTGATAACAATTAAATTTTGCAAAACAAGCATTTTGTGAATCTACTTAACCATACTAAACAAAATTTTGGGGTAAGAGAGGAATGCAAAACATAATTCTCAAGTCTTAGAATTATGATAAAGTTCTCACCTATGTTAAGCATAGCCTTCTCTAAAGAAAACAGGTAGTCCCTATTGTTCCCACAAGGACCATTTGCAGTAGCAATTGTCCTGAAAAATGGACGTAGCAACAAAAATAAGCTCAAAAGGGAAAAATTAACGATAAATATTAGATTACAAATAAGACATTTTGGTTCACCTTGCCATTTCCTTTAAAGGAGCTGGGCCTAGGTAATATCTATTGGCTAGTTTATCCTGAGTGGAAATAAATCTGTACAGACAGTAACTAAGTATCAGTTTAAGATCAAAAATTGGAAAAGTTTTTATAGGATGACATAATTCCTAATCGATAAAGTTCAAAATGAAAATATTCAATATTCAGTATACAAGGAAACGTTTGGCTTCTTACAATGTTACACCAGTCACAGCCGGTTGAAGATCATCTCCTTCCTGAATAAGACGATAATATATACGAGGCGTCAGAAGAGTAGAGGGAAGGTATCAATTGAAAAATAAAGATCTCTACACCTTTTGTGCAAGAGGCATCAAATGAACTTCAACTAACCTTGTAGATGTCGACTGATGCTTTCTTGTCATACTCACACTCCCTCCTCTCTAGATACTGGAATATACATAACGTAAGAGACTTTCATTAGGACTTTGCCTAATATAAGATTAATTCTAAGTTGAATCATGCAAAAGATCACCATAACAAGTATCACATGCGCCATACCTGCATTGCTTCTCTTTCTTTCTCAAACCCGCCTTTTACACAATACGCAACACCCCACTGTCAAGAAAGCAACAACTTATTAAACAAGAAAATTAGGAAACCAATTATTTCTTTTAATTTCTCTCATTTTTCAAAATTGAATTTTTTTTTAAACTTTTATGTTTAATAAGAATAGAAGGAATTCCATGCGTTTGAAGATTTCAAAACCAAAAGTGAAGCAAATTATCAGGACTTCTTATTTCATGTTAGATGCGTAGTAAGAGAGGAATTAATTTTGAAATTAGTTTTCTTTCAAATCATAAAATAAAATGTAAATGAAATAAAAGGAATCCACAATTACTTCTAGACATAATATGTAAAATAAAAGCGGTAGGTATGGGGTTCAAGTAGGCTGTTCAGGGCAGGTGAGTGTATTAAACCTATGTTTAATTCACATGAGAGCTTCATGTCCACTGATCCTCACACGTATTGTAATCATAGCTAGTGGAAGGATTACTAATAAGCTACATTTCATCCCATTGGAAAGTTAATACATGCCAAGAACTAATTCATTTTAATAATTCTGTTGCTAAATCTGAGGAAGACAAGAAATTCACCAAAAAATAGCACCAAACTCCAAGCAATACATTGCAGTTAATTCCAAAAGAAAAGAGATGTGACCACTCAGACTTGTTTGAGACATTTTTATCTCTAAATAATAAAAAATTCGAAGTATAATTGAAACTAAATAAACTTTATAAATACGTATAACTAGCCATAAACAATAAAGGCATTATCCACAGCAGTTGATGCATATAAAACAAAAATTTTGCGACAAATTCACAAATTCTTAAGAACTTCAATTTTTGGTGTTGGATAAACAATTATAGCAAGCAATCAGTACGAAACTACAGCAACACACTTGGATGTGATGCAAGAAAGGATTAGGATCTTCTTACGCAAACTGCTCCTTCCTTATACTCCAATGTGCAGGTTCTTGCAGGATGTTCTGGTGTACCTCTATGGTCTATGCATGCTGGCCGACAAAAAAGTTTCAATTAGTTTCTTACAATCACTGCGTGCTAATACGGGAGATGACTTTCAAAAAAAAAATTGCTTACCAAGATCAAATACACGTTTGTAGTCCTTAATGAAGCCTATAACCTTCTCATCAAAATTGAAACCAGGATTCCAAACCAACGATCCATAACCAAAAACCCACAAAACCATATTTTATGTTCTTTCTCTGCAGAAAAATATTAAGAGATGATAAGCAATGTTTCATATTATTAGTTAAGGGAAAAAAAGAGGAAAAGAAAAAGCATGAACACATATCATCAGTAATTCAGACATAAAAAATATGAGAAAAGAAGGCACTAAAGATTGGGCTGAACTATAACCATAGCTGACTATAGCTATAATGCAGCGTTACAAAGGCATAAAGCGCTCTTTCAAGTCAATAATTTCTTGTGGAATTTGAAAGCTGGAGCTTAATTTACGAATAAATGTAAATATTTACAAGACAAGAGCTCAAAAAACAACTTGGAGAACAAAATTCATCATAAATCATAAGGAAAGTCAACAAAAAGATATTAATATTTTAATTAAGCATCATCGAATTCTATGAGTAGTTGGATGATTCCAACTTAATGGCCGCCCCACTCGTTAGCAAAGATGAGAAAAATAAAAAAGGTAATATATACTTCAGGTTTAATTAATCTATTAGATAACCCTTCAATAAATGACCATGCCATTAGAACCTCACTAATTTCAAATTGGTCCAGCAAATCAAATTCCTCCTCATCGTTTACAATGGATCCAAAAATTAACAAATTTCCCCCAAAAAGACCATGTTCCAAGAAAAAAATCACCACATATTCCTAAATTTGGTAATAAAAAACGAAATAAAAAATGCAACAAAAAAAAATCATCCTCCATTAAGCAGCATTCAAAATCAGAGAAAATTACGATTACTTCAAAACAAACCGATCAGGCATTAACATGAAAAGTTAAATCTCTGATGCATACATGAAAAACAGAAGATCAGTGGATGGTGTTTATTACCTAACTTGTCCCTAACGCTAAGATGAATTCTGATCTCCGGCTAGGGAAGCTTGTTCTTCCTCCCCTGCGATCAATCCGAGCCCTAAAAGCCCTCGAATCAGCAGATAAAAAGAAAACCGAAGGCTCCGACGACACGGCTGCGTGTCAGACGGAAGGAGAAGGATAACAAAGGCGAGAAGGCCACGAGACAAGCGAACGGCGAAGTGGCCTTTATATCGAAGAGCCGAAATAGAGGCCAGGAACGGTCCAATGTATGCAAGCATACATTTCTCATCAACAACCCATGACCGAAATTACCGTTGTAGCCCTGGCACTGTAGTAGACCTGGCTTAATCCATGCCAGAATTTTTTTTTTTTTTGAAAAATTGGAGGCGAAGCCCATTTCATTTTTGTACAAAAAAATTTCAAGTGATATATAAAAGGAAAGTTATAACCCCATAAAATGCTTATAGCAAAAATAGACAGTAGGAATCCTCGAAAAATTCAAAGCGATTCTAGGGTTGAGTTGGTCGGCGAGGAGAACTATCGCAGCAGCTAGTGAGCACTAGTGATTCTAGGGTTCCTTCTCCTCCCCGTTGCGCTCCTCCTTGCGCCACCCATCTCGGTGGGATCCTTCCGCCCAGATGGAGCTCTCTCCCCCCCGACCCCCTCTCCAACGCCTCTCTCTTAGGTCCTCCTCCTTCACCTAAGCCCGCTTCTTATGCCGACAACCTTACCACTCTTCTCCTAAGCCTCAAGATTTTTCGGTGTCTTTCATCACCCCAAGCGAAAAGCTCTCATTTTTGGGAGATAATTTATCTGAAGGCACCGCTTTTTGGTCCCTATCGCTCGTGGGTTACTCCATCGGCCAACGACCTTACTATGAGAGGCTGCTTGTCGCGATGAAGAAGCTTTGTACCCTTAAAGGTTCTCTCTCACTTCTTTCACTTGCGGATGGGTTTTTCCTTCTGAAGTTCACTTTGTCGGAAGACTTAGACATGCGGGGGGGCCTGGTTCCTTCTAGGCAAAGCCTTCATACTCCAGAGGTGGCCACCGAAATTCAAACCGGTTAGGAATGAATCCGCCTCGATTCCCCTCTGGATTAAAATCATCGATCTTCCCCTTGCCTTATGGATGCCTACTGGTATATTGCATATTGCTAATTATATCAGAATTCCCCTAACGGTTAACTCCCTCACTGCTAAAAGGACCCAACTTACATTCGCTTGTGTACAAATCTCCAAGGATTTCCCACTTCCGGAAGAGATTCCCATCCAAAATGAAGGGGAAGACATGCTCTTAAAGGTCGTCTATGATTGGAAACCTACTCCGTGCGAAGGATGTGGGTCGCTTATTCATCCTTTCTCTTCTTGCCCCTCTAACCCCAATCCCAAACCGATACCCCCCCCCCCTTCTCTCTCTCTCTCTCTCTCTCCAGGCCACGGGGTAGAAGCTCTTCCCGGAACCCCAACGCTCGTCCCAGACCTTCTATCTCCAAACATCCTCTTCATCATTCCCATACTAAGGCTATTAACACTTCGGTTGCTGTGGAATTTCCTCTCCCCAATGCTACTGTTGCTATGGAAGTGGACAATCCTTCTTCTTCCTCCCCTAGTGCTCCACTTCTCCTAGATACCTCTGCACCCAACTCCATCCCTGTCACCCCTAACCTAAACTCCCCTTCTGAGGAGGCCTCCTCTACAGAAACTATCCATTTTCAAGCTTCTTTCCCACCCTCTAATGTCTCTCTTGCCAATAAGTTCTCTTCTTTGCAATCCTCAGAGCTTCCTTCTACCTCCCCTTCCGAATCTACCCCCTCAGCTAACCCTCCTGCCACTGAGGTGGCTTTTACCCCCTCCTGCTCTATGATGGAATCCCTCCATTCAGAGGGAGACCCCCTCTCTTCCACCAAACAAGAATCTCCTACTTCCTAGTCCCACCACACATCTAAAAAGCTCAAACCCAAAACTGCTAAGAAGGAAAAAGCCTCAAGACATTAATGTCTCCCTCTTCCTTTGCTAGCTAGAATGTGAGGGGGTTCAATAAACCCGACAAAGTCCGGATGTGGAAGGACCTCGTCAAGTCTTATAGCCTTAAGCTCATTTGCATTCTTGAAGCGAAAATTCACTTGCAAGATTTGATGGACCCTTGGTTCATAAACTCTCATCTTGTGTTTGATAATGAGGATAGCTGCAACAATTTTAATTTTTCTACCTCTGGTAGGATTTGGATTAAATGGGATTCTTCCCAGGTGTCCTTCTCCCATATCTTCTCTTCTTCTCAAGTTGTCTACGACATTTTCTCGGAGGGTGCTTCTCCCCCTATTCATCTCTCTGCTATCTACGCTGCTAACAATGCGGAGGATAGGAGGATCCTTTGGGATCATTTAAAGGATTTGGCTCCTAACCCTAGCATTGCCTGGATTATTCTTGGCAATTTCAATTATTGCTGGTTTTGAATATGAGAAATCTGGGGGGATCCCGATCCATTATAGTAGGCTGGAGGAACTCAACAAGGTCATTTTCAACTGTAGGGTTCACGACCTTGCTTCTGTGGGTCTGTTTTATACTTGGTATAATCAAAGGGTGGATCTCCCTATCCACATCAAACTGGATCGTATGCTGGTAAACTCGGCTTTCTTGGATTGCTTCCAAACTGCCTTCTACAAGGTGGACGCCACCTCGGGCTTGGATCACTCCCCTATCATTTTTATCCCTTCCAGCACCAATAGACCCCTAGTCAGATTCAGGTATAAGAACTTCTGTATTAATATGAATTGTTTTTGGGACTTGGTTTTTAATGCTTTCAACAGGAATTATTGTGGTAGCCTTGTTGCTGCCTTTTCCTCCTATTTTAAGGAACTCAAAGGTTCGCTTAAGAGTGTGAATTGGGCCTCCTCCAACTTTCTTACTAGCTCCATCCTTGAGCTTAAATCCATGCAACACAGGTTCCTTAGGGAGCTTCAGCACCAACCTTTGGATCCTGATTTAAATTCCTCTCTTAAGAAGGTGAATGGTTTGCTGGCCTCATTTCAGAGTAGCTGGTCCTCTTGGGTCTCCCAAAGGGCCAAAGCTTGCTGGCTCTCTCAAGGGGAGGATTATTTGGGTTTTTTGTATGCTAAAATTAGAGCTAGGAAAAATAACAATTCTATAAAAGAAATCACAACTCCCCAAAGCCATTTTACTACCCATCAGAATGTTGCCTCGGCTATTATTACTTATTTTAATAGAATTTTCAACTCCCCTAACCCCACCCTTAGACAGGATGCTTCTCTTCCTGTTGGGAACTTGGTTCCATCTTCGCTCTTCAGCTCCTTGTTAGATCTTGTCTCCAATGATGAGATTAAAGGTATTATTTTTGTTGGGAAGGCTTCTTCCACTCATAGCCCGGATGGCTTTTCATTTCAATTTTACAAAAATACCTGGAATCTTATTGGGCCTAAGGTTTGCACTGTTCAAAAGTTTCTTTAATACTGGGTATCTCCCTAGGGGAGCTAAAGCTACTGCTATCACCCTTATCCCCAAGTGCTCCCATGCCTATAACATTTTTTATTTCAGGCCCATCTCTTTATGTTATGTGTTCTACAAGATTATGACTAAGTTACTTGCCAATAGGCTGAAATTTATTTGCCTTTTATCATTCATGATAGCCAAGCTGGTTTCATCTCGAATAGATCATCCACGGATAATATTCTGTTAGTTGCAAAAATCCTAAAGGAATTTAAAGCATGAAGGAACTTATTTTGTGCCAAACTGGATATCAAGAAAGCTTTTGACTCCCTCTCGAGGGAATTTCTTTTAGAGAGGCTAAAACTGAAAGAATTTCTTGATTTATTCATCAAATGGATCAAGGGCTGTATCATTGATGTTTATTTCTCAATTTACATTAACTGTACTTTAGAAGGTTTCTTCAAGTCCACTTCTGGTCTTAGACTGGGTTGCACACTTTTACCATTGCTCTTTTATATTGCTATGGACGACCTATCTTGTTGTCTCTAGCCTTCTTTCTTCTCGGGGATTAGCTATAAAGGGATTACCATCAACCATTTAATGTATGCGAATGATCTTTTAGGGCTGCCATGATTCCTAATGCCAACAACCTTCAGGATGCACTTCAAGTTTTTGCTGATTCTTCTGGATTGCATATCAATCCCAAAAGAGTTCTATTATATTCAATAGAAATATTGCATTTGCTACTAATAACTCGATCGTGCTTGGGATTCATCATTTGGAGTCTTCTTTAATTTACATGGGTCTGCCTATTTCCCCATTCAAGCTTAAATTTTCTCATTTCCAACCCCTTTTGAGCAAAGTTTTTGCTCTTCTTGAGGGTTGGAAAACAAAATTTCTTTCTTTTGCAGGTCATGTTCAATACCTGAAATTCACAATGGCTAACAACATTACATATTGGATTAGGGGGTCTATTATCCCCAAATCTTGCCAGGCTTTTATTTCTAAGCTTTGCTCTAAATTCCTCTATCACAAGAATATCAAGGAGAAGAAGATGCATTTAATCTCTTGGAACTTTATTGCTAGGCCTAAACACTTTGGGGGGCTTGGCATTCCGTCTCTTGAGGCATTGTATTTTGGGATTTCTTGTGCTTGTATCTGGCGCATTTACAGTCACAACTCCATATTTAGTTCTTGGGTATGTGCTAAATATGTCTCTCCTTGGAAGGTTCCTCCTCCCGCTGCCTCCAAATATTGGAAACTGTTGTGCTCTACTGCCCAAAAAATCAAACCTTCGATCAAACTCTCGGTGGCTCCCATATGTCAATTCTCTATGTTCTAGGATCCTTGGTGCAATGGCCATTCCTTGACAGATATTTTTGCGGGTTTGAGAAGTTCCCATTTTCCTATCAACAAGTTTTTTAGCGATGGGCATTGGTCCCTTCCTGATTATTTCCCTGAATCATTGCGACTGACTATTAATAGAGTTAGTATTTTGGAGCAACCAGTGTTATCCTTGGATGGCTCCAACCATCCTTCCTTTAGGCAGTTCACTGAATTTTTCTTCTCTCATTTAAGTAGAGTTTCTTGGAGTAAATTCATTTGGCACAAGAGGTTCTCCCTCAGATTCTCATGCTATGCTTAGATGGCAGTGCCGCATTAATAAAGCCCCCAACCTAGGCAGTAACTCTTTGAGGGTAGTAAATGAAAAATCACATTTAAAAAATAGATGGGAGTGAGATTTCAAAGTAGAATAATAGAGGGTGCAAGAAGCAGTAGGAGGAATGCCTCGACGAGCAAGAACATTAGCAGTTTTTAAACCATTCTTAAAAGCCAACCAAGCAAAAGCTGAAATGTTAATGCATAGCATTTGTGCTAGATATAATTATGCCAAAACTTTTGAGGTGGTAGAGTAAAATAATTTATTATCTTTGTATTATAAGAAAATTTAATGCACTTATAAATAAAAGAAGAGTTATAAAAGAAAAATGAGTCTTTATGTTAAAAGCCTAAAAAAAGTAAAATCATAGGATCTAACTCAACTTAAATGATTCCACTAGTAATTTTTATTGGTTAAAAATAATTTACTTTCTCATAATTAGGAAAGGGTGATAAAATATAATTTACATAGATTATAAAGAATAAATTTCATGGTAGAAGTTAAGAAAGTCTTATGACATAAGAGTTATCCTTAGAAGATTATTTGTTGTATATTTGGTTGTACTTTTTTTAATGGGGGAGAACCTAAAAAAAAAAATACAACATAAAACTCGATGTTGACCTTGTGAGTTAGAATTGTTGTGGATGGAGTGCAATGATTTTATAAGTGATAGTACATATTGGCATTGCTAGTGATGGTAATGAAAAAGTCAATGTGTTGGTGTAATCAAGTGATAATGGTTAAAGTGTTATAGGTCAAAGGATTGTAGTGTTGTGATAGTGATTAGATGATCATATTCGGGTGAAGGAGGTTAGAGGATCGTGGTTAGGGGTGGAGGATTGTAGTTGGGCAATATTGGTCGGAAGACCGTGGTCAAGTGATGGTGATCGAAAGATCCACGATGGTGGTCAGCTAACCACTATCGGGCAACTATGACTAGAAGACCGCGGTTAGGAGATAGTGGTCGAAGGATTGTAGTAGAACGATAGTGATTGAAGGATTGTATTTGTTCAACAATGCTTGTATGAAAATAGTCGAACAACAATGATTGGATGAATATAGTCGAGCGATGATGTCTTGAGAATTATAGTCAGGCGACGATGATCGAAGGACCATAGTCTGGTGATGTTGGTTAAAGGATTATAATTAGCCAATGATGGTCAAAGAATCATAATTGAGTGAGGATGATCAAGGGATCATAATCAAGCAACAAATATTAGAGGACTGAAGTCAGGCAAAAGGTGTTAAAGGATCATAATTAAGTGATGGGATTGGAGGATCATAGTAGAACAAATATGATAGAAGGAGAATAGTCGATCAATAGAGGTCATAGGATTACAGTTGGGTAATCGAGGTTGAAGGACCGCAATTAGGTGATAGTGGGCAGAAGATCATTGTCAAATAATGGTGGTCAAAGGACCGTTATCTTGTAGTGATGGTAGTTGGAAGACTGTTATTAAACTATTATATTCAGAGGACCATAATAGAGCGATGAAGGTCAGAGGATCATTATTGGGTGACAGTGATCAGAGGAACATGGTCGGGTGAAGATAGTTTAAGAATTATAATCGGAGGATGATGGTTGGGTATGGTTCAATAACGGTGGTTAGAAAATGGTCTGATGGCGGTTGTTAAGTGATGTACTAATGGGAGCAATCGTGTGGTGGTTCAACAATGATGTTTGGGTGATAGTTCAACAATGGTAATACTCATGTAGAGCTCTAAGAATCTTAGAGCCTTTAAGCTTTCTTGTATCTCGAGCTAAAGTCCAATATCTAGATCACCCTTTATGTTGAGAGTATGGAATTATTTATAGATTTTTTGGAATGACATGCCTCATAAATATAAAGAATTTTAGAGCACTTCATCAGATGACCATATTGATTTTCTTGATCATAAAGTATTTGTTTAGCATTTATATGCCTTAATTTTATCAAAATTAAGCAATCTTGAGCTTGTTGGATCTGTCTTGTCGAGATGCTCAATTTGACTATGAGCATGCAAGATTTAGAAATTATTTTTTCATTCAATCAATATCTTAAAGTTTATAATAGTACTTCAAGTGTTTGACGTGGGCTCATTTGAACTTGAATTAAACCACTTTGGATATTATTGGTTTGTCTCATCGAGATGTTTAGATCGATTATAAATTTGCTAAAATCAGAGTTTGGATGATCCTTAATTTAATTTTGTAACAAAGATAGCCAAGTTTTTTGTAGCTTCTAAATATGATATCCTTCATAGTAAGACTCAGCTCATTTAGTTAACCCTGAGCCTTTTTAGGGAAATAAAGGAGATGACTGGGAATCAAAGCCAGATGTTACCCATAAAATTTGTGTTGTTCGTAAATATTAATATATGTCTTATATGTCACATGAATATGTATTATATGCATTTTGACTGCTATGTATTATAATGCATAAATCATAGAATTATATAATAAATCTTATTAATATTGGTTTTTTTAAATAATATATATTTTTAATATATCTTATTTTGATGTGATTGAAATATTGAAGTATTAAAAATAAGAACATCATCCACATAAAGTAAATGAGAGATAGAACTCTCTCCAGAATTAACCCCTCAAAGTGATTTACCTGAGACTTATTTTTCAGAAGGTTAGATAATGCAGAAAAGGTAAGGAGAAAGAGGACATCATTAATGAAGACCAGAAGAAGAACTAAAGAAACCATTAAGAGAACTATTAATCACAATAGAAAAGAAAATATCTTCAAAATAATCTTTAATCCAAGAAATAAAAATCTAAGGAAAGCCTTTCTGAGCCAATCTATTAAAAAGAAATTCTCTAGATACAATATCAAAAGCTTTATGAATATCCAATTTTGAGTAAAAGAATTTATCTTTACCCAAATAATTGAATTCTCTCAATAATTCAGAAGTGAGAATAATATTATCTGTAGAAATTCTCTGTTTAATAAAACCAGATTAACTAGCATGAATAATAAATGACATCACACCCTGCATCATATTGGCCAAAATTTTTGCCATAGCTTTATAGAAGACATTACATAAAAAATGGGCTTAAAATCAAAAATTTGTGAAGCATTAGCATGTTTAGGTATAAGAGTAATAGCAGTAGCTTTAGCAGCCCTGGACATATAACCAGATTTAAAGAAATGCAGAACTGCTTTACAAAAATAAAATCCCACAATATCCCATAAATTCTTAAAGAATTCAAAGGTAAAACCATCTAGACCAAGGGTAGATGAAGAAGGGTCAGAAAAAATTACCTTTTTAATTTCCTCAAAAGTAATCAAAACAATAAGAGATCTCATAAGAACATCAGGAACCCTCATACCAACCGGAATGACAAAGGAAGAAGTAAGACCCGGTTTAGGAGAGTTAAAAAAATTCTTAAAATGACATACAAAAGCAGTACAAATACCTCTAGAATCATTAATAATGTCATCCATAGTATAAATCACATGAGTTTTATTCTTGATTTGCGTGTAATGAATTTTAGAATAAAGAAAATCCAAGTCATCTTCATCACAGGTAAGCTGTTTGGATTTAGCTCTTTGAATAATCCAAGAAGACCAAAGAGACAAATTAAAATTAAGAAGCCCATTAACATTTTTATGAGCCAAATTAAGATTCTGATCCAGAAGATTAACTTGAATTTTCTTAAATAAATATTTCTGATGCTTTTGAAGATAGTCAATATTTTTAGAAACTTTCTTAAAAGAAGCCCAAGTCAGCTTCTTGATGAAAATTTTAATAATACGTAATTTACTAAAAAGATCATTAACAGGATTACCAATAGGTGCTTTAGCAAAAACATCAATAAGTAAATCCTAAAATTTTGGCTTTTTACACCAAAAATTCTTACAAAAAAATTTATTCCTTCCATGAGTCAAACTTTTATTACAAATAATAATAGGAGAATGATCAGAATATGTAAGATTATCCACTTGATAATAAGACTAAGGAAAAACATGCAGCCAAGAACAATTAACCAAAACCCTATCCAATTTAATATGAATATGACAATCCACTTGCTGATTAAACTAAGTAAAAACATGACCAACTGAAGAAAGATCATGAGGACCAGCATTAAAAATAAAATTATTAGAATCCCATAATTTGGCACAAGAAAGAAAATTATCTCTCGATTTCTCATTAACAAATCTAATGTAATTAAAGTCTCCTAATAAAACCCAAAGAGAAGAAATACTACTAGCTAAATTAATAAGATCTTGCCATAGAGATAAACTATCAAAGCTAAATTAGAAGTATAAATAACCGTAATAAAAATAGGTGGATAATAACCATATTTGATAGAGCCATGAATGATTTGATTGGACATGCTAATGCAATTAAAAGAAATACAAGAGTCATCCAATTTCAACCAAATCCTCCCTGGAGAAGAGAAATTTAAATTATGACAGTTTGCTTCTTGTTGAAAAATTCTATGCTTAGCATCAAACCAAGGATCTTTAACCGGATCCAATTTAATCTTAGCTTCAAGGATACAAAAGAAATCAACATCAAATTTATTAACAATTTTCTTGCAAGCATTAACTCTATCCAAGTTATAAAAACCTCTAACATTCTAGGAAGCAATATTAGGAAAAAATATTAATGCTTATTAATAGATATTGTTGCCTTTTTGGCATTTTTGGATCTAGTAGACTTACTATAAGCTAAAGAAACCTTAAATACATGTTGCACATTAGCATTATCTTTAGGTAAAATAATTTCCTTCTCACAAAATTTAAATTAGAATCATTCACATGTGATTCCATTATTTGATCTTCTAAGCTTTACAAAAACCTGAAACTTAGTTTGCATTTTAGAATTCTCAATCATAACATCTTGAGTAAGAAATTAACAGAGGCATAAATTTCTAATAAAATAGAAGATGTCTCTTTTGATGGGGAATTAAGATTAGGTAGTGTTTCTTTCATGCAAGAAGCTTGAACATTTAAATTTTCTAAAAAATATTTCATGAAAAGAAAAAGAACCTTTCAAATTAATCAAAAGACAAGATGTCTTGTTGGGAATCCATAATTCCAAAAGGATGAGTAGCTTGTAAATTAGGTTCCAAAATAGGAACAGGATCAGAGATATCTTGAGAGCAGGCATTTTTCTGGACATGAGCTTTAGGAGGTTGAGAAGACTTAGAAGAATGAGAAGACACCTTCTAAACTTTCCTAGTTCTTCTTCTCCCTCTATCAGATTCAGGATGAACATTTTCTTTGGGATCCTGAGGCTTAATCAGACATAAAAGCAAGGATGAACAATCGAACCACAACCAGAACATGGAGTCTCCTTCCAATCATACACAATTTTTAAAGAAAAGAAAGTTCCAACAACAAAAATTTTTACTTCCTCAAGAAGAGGCGAATCCTTATTAATTAAAACACAAACCCTAGCGAAAAGAAATTCTAGCTTGATCCACTATTAAAGCATCAACCACTATAGGAATCCCTAGAAGACTAGCAATCTTCGAAATACCTTCAGAACTCCAACACACCAAAGGTAAATCAAGAATCTTAATCCAAAGCAGAATAGAAGTAAACTCTTCGCATTTAGGATGAAACAAGGGAGACCAAAGTTGTAAAATAAAAGGTTTTCCAAAAAAGAACCAAGGTCCTGTAGACCAAACTAAATCATAATCCTCAAGATAAGAATATTTCATCAAAAAAAAAATCCTTCTCTTAAGGAAAGAAGTGTTAGAGTATCTTTCAGCTTCCATGCTTTAAATATAACAGAACGTAGGGCTTCAAAATATGGATGCTTTCCCAAGGAGTAGCCTACCAACATCAAACCCCATTTTTTTGAAGCAGCCAAAACATCTTCTTCCTAGAAATGAGCAAGATCATCCGAAAATAGAACAAAAGAAACAGAAAAAGGTTTAGGAGAAGATTGACAAGAAGCTAATAGTCCATTCCAAGTTTTTGAAGTTTTCTAAGATTTCTCGGATTAGGAATCCAGGAATTTAGCCGAAGCTAATGGTGGAAAAACTTTCAAAAGATCCATACAAGAACTAGAGAATATGAAGAAAAATAAATCACACAAAAGAGAAGAAGAAGAGATCAGATCACTCAAGAGAAAAAATTTGCTAGGGTTTCAAGAAACCCTAAATGCTCTCTCACACATGACGAGCCTTCTTCCATACAGTTGTTCTCTTATTTGGTGTATCATTAATAGTAATAGCCTTTTAGCTTCTTGGATTAAATACAAATACATTTCATGTTGGAAACCTTATTCTCAAAAGGACTCTAAGTTTTGGAAAGATCTCTATATCAGTTCAAGAGACATTCATGGTAAAATTTCTTTTAATATTACCTCTAATTGTTCTTTATTTTTGGATTGAGATCCTTTGTTAGAAGGAAGAGCTCTTCATGAGTTTATCATGAATATTTTGGGTAATTTGATCAATTTATTTGTTGGTGATTGGATTACTAATGGCATATGGCATATTCTTGATTATGTTCCTAATAATATAATTGTGGCAATTTCGACTATTTCTATTAAGAATCAAGAAATGTCTAATATATCTTGGGATGGAGTTATGTATCCTTCTTTTAAGATATTTTATAATACTTTTTATAATAATTTTACCATAGTGGAATTGTACTCTTATATTTGGTATAAAGATATACTATAAGAATCTCTTATTTTGCTTGGATGACCATTTTAAAGGGTTTGAAAACTGCTGATTTATTGGCTAAAAGGAATTTGAATGTTCCTTTAACTTGTATCCTATGTTCTAAAGCAGAAGAAAGTCATAATCATCTGTTCTTTGAATGTGATTTTTCTTTCAGGATTATTTCTAAAGTTGTGCCTGGGTTAAGTTATTTTATGCTTATACCAAATTTAGTTCAAATCCTCAATTTTATTTGGGCATCAGATTGGATTTCTAATGCTAAATACTTATTTCTTCTTTATACTCGTTGTTCTGTCTATTTCATTTGGAAGGAAAGGAATTGCATGAAATTTGATAATAAATTTTGTTGTTCCATCTCTATTTGTAAGAATATCAGGCTTGTTATTAGGGCTAAAGTGACCAATTGGGGTTCTTTTTACGAAATCAAGCATTTGGTTTTTAATTTGTGAGGGTTGCTTTATTGGATTTTTCTTTTGTCTTGACTATTTTTTGGTTTGTTTTCTTTTTTTCTTCCATTTTTTTGGTTGGGTTGGGTTGGCTTCTTTTTGCTCTTTTGGGTTGGGTGGGCTTTTGCTCTCTTGTTCATTTTTTGTTTCTTGTTCCGATTTTTGCTGTTGTTAGTTTGGTTTTTGTTGTTTGGTTTCCTTTTTCTTTGCCTTTTGGTTTGTTTGTTTCTTTTTCTTTGTTGTTTTTTCAGGTTTTGGTTGGTGGTTGTTTTTGGGCTTTCGTTCTGATTTTTGTTTGGGGCTTTGTTGGTTTACTGGTAGGTTTGTTTGGGCTGGTGTTTTTTATGTTCCTTTTAGTTTTTTTGTTTTCTATTGTTTGATTTATTTTTTGACAATGATGATTAGGTTTCCTTTTGTTTTCTTCTTTGGATGGTTGGTTTGGCAACCAGGTGTTTTTCCTGGGATGGTCTAGTCTAGCAACCAAGGTTGAATTTTTTCTGTCGCTTGTTCGGGTTGTGATGAAAGTTTCCCTTTCCTGAGTCTTGGTGGGGGGTGCAGTTGTCCTTTTTCTTATTTTTGCTTTATTTGTTTAGCTGGTTTTTGAGTATTTTTTTTGTGGTTCTCTGTTTGATTGTTTTTGTTTGTTTTTTAGATTTCTTATGCTAATATTAGTCTGATTCTTTTAAGTTTCAAGTGTTTTAAGGCTTGGTTTGTTGATGTTTTAGACTATTTATTCAGCTTCTGGCCTCAGGAGTGTCTTTTTGCTAGTAGGTTGTTTCTTCTAGGATTGCTGGCTAAAGTTAGCTTTGTTGGACGGATGTTAGATGGCTTGGCTCTTTTTGCGGGTTCTGGATTCGGTTGTGTAGTTTTGTTAGTTGGCTAGCATCCCCTAGAAGTTCTTTGGTTTCATTTAGTTGTTTCGGTTGGAAGGTGTTTGGCGGCTTTATGGATTGCTGGATTAATTGTGTTCTGCTTCTGGTTTTGATTTTTTCTCTATGCTGGTTGGTTGGCTTCAAATTAGAATCTCTTGTTTTTTTGGATGACTTGGTTGGCAGTTATTTGCTTTGGTGGATGGATATGAGAGTTGTCTCTCTATTGTTTAAGCTTCTAGAGCTGGAATTTTCTCCATTACTGGTTCAGATTGTTTTTTCTTGTTAAGGACTATTTTTACTAGACTTGTTCCTTTAGTGTATTTTTCTCCTTCTCTAAGGAGTTTTTGTTTAGATTGCAGACTTTTTTTTAGAATTTTTTGTAATTTTTTATTTTTTGGAATGAAATTGGGCATGTTTTGTTTCTATTTTTTTTTTAAAAAAAGAAGTATTATATTAGTAAATATTAAATAAATAAAAATATAAATTATGTTATATATATATAATATGTTATTATTTAAAATATTTTAATTTTTTATGCGTGAAGCGTACAAGGAGCACGTGACGATCTACATTAATGGGAGGCATGTGGCTGGCAATGCGTCTAGATTCAGGGTATGAGTTGGCAGACGCATTAGCACTAGATCTGCCGCACGGGTCAAAACAGAGCTTTCAGTACCAACTTCCACAGCTAGAACGCGGGCCCTCTCTTAACCTGGACGGAAAACCATCCTAGTTCAATACCGCGTCAGGACCAGTTCTTATATGGACGAAAATACCTTCCAGGTTGGATGTATGGGTCTGCCCTGTTGAAAGGACCAAACTACCCTCTCACTGTTTTGGTGCATTATTTTTACTTAATTGATTTTTTTTAACAACGTAATAACCCCACGGTTCAAAAAAATTCAAATTCAATTTGAGCCGTTTAATAAATAGATTAAATTTGAGTTAATTTTTTTTTATCCATCATTAAATGGGTTAGATTTAAGTTGACTCATTAACTTGCTTTGACCTAAAAATAACATATTTAATATTTTTTTTCTTAATTTTTTTACATGTTGGTATAATCTTTTTATATTTTATCAAATATCTTAAATTTAATAGTTAATAAGTTATAGCATTTTTTTAAAACTAAAACGAGTTAACGGGTCAGGTTCGGGCTGATCTTTCTGATCCGTTTATTAAACGCGTCAGGTTCAAGTTGATTGAAGTGAATTTCAAGTCAGACATGAACTCGACCCATCAATCCGTTTTGACACCCTAACTAAATTATTCATAAAATATTACCATTTTTTATGACCTTGTTGGAATAGTAGATGTAATAGGTTCAGGATATGTTAAACAAGTTAAGAGGTAGACCTAAAAGGAATTGATTAAAAAGTATTAAAAACAAAATTTTTTTTTTTTAGATTTAAATGAGAAATTGCCTCTTAACAAGACATAATAGAAGAAAAGGACTTGTTGCAGACAGGAACATTTGAGACAATAGAGAGATAAATAGCTTAATATCTTAGTTTTAAACGAAGATCCAGCACACATATAGATAAAGAGAGAAGGGTGCGAGAGTCATAAAAGACACCGAGATTTTACATATAAAACCCTAAAAGGGGAAAAATCACAGGGCCTCGCCCATTTAAAATGATTCCACTAGCATTTGTAGTCGATTGTAAATGGTACATTCCTCAAAGGGAAGGCCTTGGCTCAATTTATCATATAATACAAATTATAGTCGGGGTTGGAAGAATCTAATGATATGAGAGTTATTCTCAAGAAAGTGTTGGCATGTTCATTTGGTGGGCAAGACGATAATGGTTAGAGGGACCGCAATCGGTGGATGACGGTGGTCAAAGGGACCAAAGTTGGCGAGCGACGGTGGTCGGAGGCAACATATTCGGCGGGCGATGGAGGTCGGAGGGATCGTATTCGGCGGGCAACGGAGGTCTGGGGGACCATATTCGGCGGTGAGAGGTTGGAGGGAATATAGTCGGCGAGCGATGGAGGTCAGAGAAACTGTAGTCAACGGGCGAAGGTGGTCGGACAGACAGCAGTCGGTGGGCGATGGTGGTCGAAGGGACCATAGTCGGCGGGCAACGGTGGTTGAAGGGATCATAGTCGGTGGGCGACGGAGGTCGGAGGGACCATAGTCGACAAGCTACAGAGGTCAAAGGGACCATAGTCGGCCTACGATGGTGGTCAAAGGGACTGGAGTCTGCGTGCGATGGAGGTCAGAGGGACCATATTCAGTGGGCGACAGAGCTTGGAGGGACCAAAGTAGGCGAGCGACAGTGGTCGGAGGGATAGTAGTCGGCGGACGATGGTGGTCAGAGGGATCAGAGTTGACGGGTGATGGTGATCGGAGAGACCATAGTCGGCTGGCAAATGGTGGTCCAATGACGGTCGACAGCCGGACAGTTGATGGCAGTCAGGTGGTGATCCGATGATGGTCGAGCGAAAGTCCGACGATGATCAGTGGCTGAGCGGTGGTCTAACGAGGGTCAACGATCAGGCGGTGGTTCAACGTCGGTTAATAGAAGTTCACCGGTGGTGGTGCTTTGGTGGAGCTCTAGATCCTTGAAGCTCCAAAGCTCTCTCCAATCTCTAGCAAAAGGTCCAAGCCCCCCAGCCCCCCTTCATGTGGAAAGTGAGGGTCTATTTATAGATTTTTGAGAGTGTCATGCTTCATAAATATGGAGAAAATCCAGGAAAAAATCGGAGTGGTCAATCAGACGGCTCATATCAATTCCTTCAATCATAGAGCATTCATCAAGCATTTATGTGCCATAATAATGTTGGAATCAAGTGTTATTAGGCTCGTTGGATTCATCTCGTCAAGCAGCTTGATCCGACTATAAGCATGTTATATTTGGATACCATTTGGTCATCTAATTTATGCTTTAAACTTTCCAAATATGCTTCAGCCCCCCGATTTGGACCCATTTCGGCTTGGATTGAACCAATTTTGGTGTCGTTGGGGTTGTCTCTTTGAGACATTCAGTTTGACTATATGTTTGCTAAAATTGGAGTTTGAATGGTCTCATATTTAATTTTGAAAGATTCCAACATGAATATATCTCGAGATTCATACTGGATCAAGGTGATTTTTTTGTGAAGTATCAGGACTCACATAGCTGACCTCACATAGTGGAATAAAGGCTTGTTATTTTTATTGTTTTTGGCTTTTTTTTTAACCTTGATCTTTTAGAAATTATCATGTTGAGAAAAATATTAATATTTGTGACATGATGTATATGTGTTACGTCCAATCTTATGTATATATTGTAATTATTTTACTTTAAGAAAATATTCTAACTAGATCTAGTTTACTACTTGACAATTTCAGTTTCTAAATGCTTCTTTTCAGCTTAATTTATTTGTTGGGAGCTTTGGCTACCAACCAAAAAGTTTTTTGTTCGAGTCTTACATATGAAAAATATTCAAGAAAAATTAGGGAAAAAATTGAACTTCAATATGAATTTTCATCCCGAGACTGATAGTTATTAACTTTTAAAAATAAAATTTTAATTTCAAGCAAGCTACAAAGCTCTTACAACTTGCAAGACATATGCCAAAAGCAAGTTCATGAAATCCAGATCAGACAACAAACTAGAAGGAGGGGTTCGCAGTTTGATAGCTCAATTGGGGTTGAACTGGACAACGTAATAAATACTAACTGTATTAATAAATAATTAATTTACATAGCAGTGACCCAATAATTTGTACAAATATAATAAAAAAAATAATAGAATTATAATATGAAGCTTCAAATATATAGAATAAATAAATACAGTAATTTTAAAAATAAATATATTCATTTTGTGAACAATTAACCTCTTTATAGTTGTAAATTGAACGATGAAATTCAATTTTTTTTCTAACATCTTGGAATTTCTTTCTCTAATTGGCAAAACTCTAAAAAATAAAAGAAAAATAAGATAATTGCTAGGACAATTCTATAATTAGAAGAAATAAGTAAGATTCATTAATTAATTAAATATAAAAATTACATAATTTATAAGAAAAGAAAGACATGCATTTTATATTATCTAATAACATAACGAAAATATAAACAAATATTAATTATATAAAAATAAAGATAACAAGTAATAATATTTCTCTTTCTGAGTTTAACAGTTCAAATAATTTTTCAAGATTCTAATAAAAAATGAGGTAATTTTGTATCATCAAAACTAGCCTTAAAGATTGACTCTCAAAGTCCTGCTTCTCTCAAATCTTCTATTCCAAATGTTTCTATAGCAGCAAACCCAATTATATCATCTCAATCCCCTTCATTATCAATATCACATTCATTAACAAACAAAAAACATAAAATAAGGCTTCAATTTTGAATTTATTCAAATAGTTTTAGGGTTTTAATTATCAACTTATTACTCTTTTGTTGAGTAAAATATTTGTTTTGTTCTTCAACAAGTGGAGTTGCATCCTCTTTATAGAGCTCATTCTCTATATCTTTATTTTGATTGAAAAATGAAGTTCGGAGTTTTGAAAAAGATTAATTTTCTTTGAGAAAGTTGAATTTTTGAAATTTTAATATTTGAAATCGAACACTTATTATGAATGATATATGACCTCGAAAGGTGAACATATCATTCCCTAATAGGTTCAGATTTCAAATCTTTGAATTTATCCTGATTATCGTAGTTGAATTTAAGAAAGAACTATATATGACCTCGAAAGGTCAAAATGAGTATTCAATCAAATATTTAACTATAATAATTTAGATAAGAAGATCATTAATCTCATAATCAAATTAAAAATAGTAATTGATATATCTTTCTAGGGAGAGAAGTTATCAATCACTATTGATCGTTTGAAAATAACGATAATGATCGTCGAGTTTGATCTTCATAAAGATAATTAATTAAAGTTTTGAAAAGCTTGATTTTGAAATCTGATTTGTGTTTCTAAATCTCTTACGAGTGCAAGCCCTCATAGTTAATTACATCATAGGAAACTAGAAGTTTTTCTATGAATACTCTCGATTAAAATAGCGATACGAATTTCATTTAAGAATTTAAAGCTTGATATCAATGGAGGTTAAGGGTTGGAAATCTAACAGGGATTGGATCAAATTTGAACAGTTATTTCTAGAGTCAAAGGAAGAAGGGTAGGAGGTGCTTAGGATTCTGAATCACTTCAGAAGCACCCCAGCCTATCCGAAGTGTTTGTCTTAAATTTGATGGAAGGAGATTTCAGTTTAAATGATCGATATTATTAGAAAGTTGGGATTTAATTCCCAGAGGTTGAGGTCTTATAGCCTGAGCTTGCCTCAGAACTCAAGTCTAAAGTGGGTACTGAAAATCAGTAACCCAGAATCTAACTAATGCAATGCAATTCTGGACTTACCCCAGCCTGGATTGGGGAGCCAACTAAACCACCTAAATGCTTCAAAACCATAAATCCAGTCTTTAAATATAGAGTGGTAGACACATTATTTAAGATTAATTTAAGAGTTGGGGTCGACATCTAGAGCAGATTCCTAATTGACCCCTTGATATATGTTGGGTGAAATGCTTAAATTAATAATACAATTAAGGATTAGACTTAATTTTAATTTGTTGCTAATGCAATACATGCTAGTTGACTCAAATGCTTAAAATCAGTATGAAGTAATTTTAAAAAGGCTTTAAAATAGATTTTATCTTAGACATGCACAAATCCCCTTGGACAAAACTCATAGGCCAGGTGGTCTGTCAAAACCCGCAGGCTGGGAGGTGCCTAGCAAAGGAAAAGAAGGTGCAATAAGCATGCTTATGAAAAACCCCCAGCAGTCCCGAGCTTACTTCTTAAAATATTAGAGTTTCTATATGAGCCTTATAATTTTTAATTGATTAAAGTAGAAATAATTTTAAGCATACCCTCACGAGCCTCCGATCGAGTTTTAGGCTAAATCAAAACATGACATACAATAATCGCAAAAAAAAAAACTATAAAAAGCAGGCAATCTTAATATCACAATCAACATCAATCAAATCAATTAAATTAGAATTCAAATTGAAAGTCTATGTGGTAAGTACCACTTAATTATTACAACCTAGAATTACTTGAATTTAAAAGTGGCCAGGTACCACTGACCACAACCCGGACTCTACTCCTAAGACTTAAGTGACTTTGAGAATGTCTTCTCATTCTCTACGTTTTGATCCTTTTGTAGCTCCTTGAATCATAGGGTCCGGATATCCAAATGAAAAGAAACTCTCCCTGGGTAGGGGTGTTATCTTTTCTCTTTGGATACTTGAAATTATCCTAACTTAGGCTTCCAAATGGAGGAGGACTCTCCCCCTAACGGATGTCCTCTCCTCTTTGGAATCTAAGTAGGATATATATATCCCATCTCAAATCACTTAACACATTACAACTCAAAATTGAATCAAATTACATTTAAATTTAAAAGAAAATTCTAGACTCGATCCTGTAGGGTTATCCTAATAATCAACAATTATATTTGACATCCCTAGCAGTTATAATTAATCTCAAGCAATTATATATTTAGAATTTGAAATTACTCAATCACAGCCACGCTTGGTCATGCTCTTTTAATTTTAAAGGGGGTCTTAAAGTAATTTCTGAAGCGCCTGTAAAAAATAATGTTAATTTTAAAGCTTGATTATTCAATTGCTCCATTTAATTTAATTTCTCTATGCAAGCATGGCCACCTACATAAGATTGAATTAGTATAAATCATCCCTAACCTAGAGGTAGATCTAACGCATAATCAATCACATCACAGAGTATTGAAATTAAATAAATAATCACATCAACATTAATTACTTAAATCTAACAACCAGCATATAATGAAAACTATAAAAAATTCGGCACATGCAAGTAGCAGAAAAGTAAACACCAGCCTAGCCTAAAATTAGAGTTTGTTATCCTAGCAAACTATCTAAAGTGTGTGTAAGAGGCTGTGTGGCTTTGATATGTCCTAAGTAGGATCATTAGTTGAAATTGTTAAAGGTTCTGGTTGGTTGAAAAGGCTTTAAGGAGATTTTAATTAAAGTGTAAATCTTAATGATTTAAAATTTATTTAACAAATTTATTTTAATTTTTTTTTTGGATACCACCTTTGTTGCTCACCGAGGCTGTGAAGTTTATTTCACCATCCTTGGGGCTAATTTAGCCTCGTAGGCCTAGGTTACCCAGTGGTACTCGGTATGATTAAGTGATTTAAGTTTGATTAAGGTTGAAAGTTAATTAAATTTTAATTAAATTTGATTGGTTTCTAATTTTTAAGGTTTAATTTATTTAAGTTCGCTATTAACTAGTTCGTGGCATTGTGCCACCAGGCTCGAGGAACAAAGTCTCCTTAGGACATGTAGCCCCGCACAGCCTGGAGTAGTCCAGCCGATAAACCAAGTTAATATATTTGAATTAAGGATTTTAAATTTAGTAAAATCATTAATAATCAACTCATTTTAAGGCTTAACACTCCTTAGAATTTATTCGTGGTGTTGTGCCACCAGGCTCGAGGAACCATGTCTCCTTAGGACACTTAGCCTCGCATCCCAGAGTAGTCCATCCTAAAAACTTCATCCTTGGAGTGGTTGTTACATATTAAGGGATTGGTTGAGTGTTTTAAATATTAACTTATCATTTTCTGGAATTTGGAATTGATTATTAAAATTTGGAATTTTTTGGATTATTTTAATCATTTAATTAAAGGGTCAAAAATTAACTTTTTAATTAAAAGTGATTTCTGGAAAGTTAATATTTTTATAAAATATTAAATCTTAATACGATCAGTGAGACTATAAGTACGTTGAATTTGAATTTTTCTATATTTTATTATGGAGGTTTGAAGTTTTGACTTAAGTTTGACTAAAAGTTGACTTTTTTCAAATTTGATTGATTTTTGGAATTTTGATATTTTTGATAAATATTAGATCTTAATATGAGTTGAATGCCTTTGAGTTTTCTCAATTTAGAGTTTATTTGAATTAGTTATGAATTTTTGAAGCTTTGAGCATTTATTGAATTATTTAATTTGTTTAATTAGAAGCCTTTTAATGATTGGAATCCAAATGACCTCCAAACTTCTTGAAATCACCTCCAAAGACCATGAATGGTCTAAGGAGAGATTATCAAGTGTTTGAGAGATTTTTGGAATTTTAAATTATTTTTAATTAATTAAATATTTAATTTCACTTAAAATTAAATTATTCTTTAAATTGATGTCAAACCTAGTTGATTTTATTTTTCATTGATTAAGGGTTCAATTCTGATCAGTAAGAGGTATTATTTATAATTTTTGGATTTAATTTTGATTTATTAGAATTTTTGGAAGGGTTTAAAGCTTAATTAGGGTTTAATTTTGATTAAGTTAATTAAGGGGGCTTAATGATCTCAAAAATCAGTGAAAAATTTTCCTAAGACTAAGAGTGTTACTAAGTTTGTTTTGTTCAAATCTTAAGTCAATAGGATATGAATCCTAATTATTAGAATTTTTCTAAGTTTTCTAATCAAGGTCCTTAATTTTTGTCCTTAATGATGTCATGAGGTTAAGTAGGTTTGAATCAAAGTTTATACTAACCCTTTGCACAAATACATGTAGGATGCACACACATAAACACAATCATTCCCTAAGTCTAAGTGGTGTGTGCACCTAAACATATAAGGATTAACATTAATTAAAATAACTAATAATGTAATTAGTGAATAATTAAAATATAATTATTCACTAATCACTCCCCCATAAATTCCATTCATACACTTAACCTATGTTTAAAATTTCAAAGAGATCTCTCAAATATATTAAAGTTTTACTACATATAAATTTAAAGTAAATTTTAAAATATAGATACTTATATACATAAACATATATATATATATATATATATATATATATATATATATATATATATATATATATATATATATATATATATATAAGAAAATATATAAATTTTAAAATAAGATAATTAAAAATATCATTAAAATAAATTTTTAAACATTTGAGAGATCTACTAGTCATTTTAAAATAATTTGAAAGTAAATTTTTTTTTAATATTAAAATATTTAATACAATGTTTAATTAAAAATTAGTTAAATATTAAAGTAATTGAGTAATTAAAATATAATTTGAAACTAATTAAGTCTTAAATTTGAAAATGATTTTGAATTAAAGTTCTCAATTTTCTAAGAATTTTAAAGTATTATATATATATATATATATATAAATTAAATTGAATCTATATTGAATATTTTTGAAATTTTAAGTTAATTGAATTATTTAAAAATAATTTCAAATTAAGTTAAATCTTAATTGTTTTCTAGAACTTTAATTTATTTAAAAAAAAAATAAAAAAAAATTAGATCATTTTAATTAAATATTATCTAAATAGTTAGATATTTAACTAATTAAGAATTATATGAAATATAGATATTTATTAAATCAAATTAATTTAAAATTAAATATTAAAACTAATTCTCTGATTTTTTTAAATATACATAAAGAATTTTAAAATTGTAATTATTTTAAAATATTTAAATTAATATTAATTAAATAACTAATTAAATACTTAATATATTGGAATTATCTAATATATTTAAGTAAATTATTCTACATTAACTTTAATTTTAAAATAGAAATATCTTAAGTATTTATCATATAATTTAAAATATATTTTAAAATAGAATTTTAAATTTATAAGATATTTTAATTATTTTCAATTAATTATTAATTTAAAATATCAAAATTTTAATTAATTAAAATAATTTAAAATATTTTCAAAATTTCAAATTAATTTTAATTTTAAATGAAAATATTAAATATTATGGATATTTTAATATTTAATGTATATATATATATATTTTTTATTTAATTTTTAATATATTTTATTTAAAGAAATTGGTATTTAAAATAAATTTAAATTAATTAAAATTGGTTTTATTAAAAATGGCGGCGCAGGTGTCTATGTGGCATGCTCCCATTTGCTATTCAAAACCACAGAGCAATGATTGCCGGTGGCGCAATGATTGTGCTGCCAGCAATCATTGGATGATAATTAACTACTAACACGGTTCACTAATCCACATTGGATCAAAATACAGATCGTTCGATTATCCACCATTTCGATTCAACGGTTGTGATCTGGTTGGACGGTGATCTTAAACACAGAATCGAATACACGACAATGAAATACCGCAGAACAACAGGATCTACGTCATTGATCAAAGGATCAACGACCCAGATACTGCCCAGTTCAGGCATGCATAAATCGAGCCCTAGAATAAGTTTTTTTATGTTTTCTCTTGATCGAGCGCATCATTTTTGATGAAATTTTAAACATAAAATCTATGAATGAACAGAATTAATGGAGATATAATTTTATAGCCTAAATCAAACTTAATAAAATGCTATATTTCCCTAAGTGTCCTAAACTAGGGTTAAGCTTTTTACCTAATCCACATGATGGATTCGAAAGGTCTTTAGTTTTCTGAGCTTGTTGACTGTCCACACAAGTTTTTGTAGAAGATTCATCAGCTTGATAACACCTGGATCGAGTGCTACAACTCCTTGGACGGAAAAGGCTTGCATTCACCAGAATCTGGTCGTCGGTAGCAGCTGACTAGTAGATTTGATGTTGGGAAGTCTTAGGGAGACTCCTAGAAGCTCAAACGAAGAATGAAAGTAACTGGAAGAGCTCAGGTCGGTGAGTGAATGAGGGATTCGAATGAATGCCTTTTGGGAGAGGTTTACCCTATTCAAAATGCCCTGAGCCATTTGAACGGCCAAGATTAATTTGGCTGGACTCCAGATGGATGCTAAGTGTCTATGGAGTAGGTGGGATCAGAGAATCAGAGGGCATAAAGGACATGCCAAGTGTAAAGGTCCTTTTGTCCTTTAAAACCACCTGGGTTTAATTTAAACCCTTTAATTTTGATCCAAGGGCTAGAATCTACTGTAGGAAGATTCTAGAGCCTGTTGGGACTGCTGGGGATGAGTTGGCATTGGTATGGAGGTAATTTAAGCTTCTTTGACCAAGTTTGACTCCCCTAATGCCTTCATTTGACCATTTGACCAATCCTAAAGCCATGTGGCTGCTGAGGTGGCACAAGGAAAAGGGTTTTGAGCTGGTTAAGTGGATTGAAAGGGATGTGAAGGCTAGGGATTAAAGTTTAAATGCATAGGAGGCATTTTGACCAAGTGTGGGAGTTTGACCAAGTCAAATAATGTACGATTTGATTTGTGATGGGTTTGAAATAATTCAAAGTATTCAATGGAATGATTTTGAAGGTTTGAAAGATTGGATTAGATCAAGTGCCTTAATTTGATTCAATTGAGGCAAATCTGCCAAGCTTAGGTTTTAGTTGACTTGGTCAACTGTTGACTGGGTTAATGGGCCCAATCAAGTCCAAATCATTAAGAAAGTGTTGAAGGGAGTTTGAATGAGAATTGAAGGGATTTAGAGTTTGATTTAGTGTAAAATAACTTAAGGGTTGATTGGGTCAATCCTAGGTCGACTTGGTCAACCAGGCTAACCTAGGAGCTAGGTCAGGGTTAGATAAATTTGAGATGATATTTGAGGTCCATTGGAGGTGTTTCTAGGGTTTAAAAAAAGCAAATGGGTCAAAACACCCATTTGGGCCTTTAAAGGGCTATTGGGTCAACCCCATTTGACTTGGTCAACCAGGTTGACCTAGGGCCTGGGATTAGGTTCAACAAATTCAAAATGATATTTGAAGACTAATGAAGGTAGCCTTATGGTCTAGGGAAGTCATTTCAATCAAATCAGCTGTTTGGACCCTTAATGGGCTTTTAGGTCAACCTAGGTTGACTTGATCAACCAAGTTGACCCAGGGTCTGGTTCTGGGTCAAACAAGTTTGATTCAATATTTAAAATTTGCTGGAAGTGGTTGCATTTGATTTGGAACTCATTTGGTCCAAAGTGATTATTCATACCCCTAAGGGGTATTTTCATTATTTTGGTCCCTAGTCAACTAGAGGACAAAATGAGTCCAACAGAATACAGTTTAATGCTCAATAGGTCAGGATTAAGGGTCTGTAAATGATTGGAGGCTTTGGAGAAAGCTCCAAGGTCAAAATCCACTGGGTGATAAATTCAGTGGCATAAGCCATAAATATTTTAAGGTTTTACAGCCTTTAGATTTCAATTCAATTTCTGGGGTTAGAGAACTCAGAATGAGCTCAAATTTGGAGGGTTGTCTTTAGAGACATGTCACATAAGTATACAACTGATAGGCTCTAAATCAGAAGTCATTTGACTGGGTTTTAAATGGTTTGAAAAGTTCCTGATAAAGGGTTTCAGGACAGGGTCCTTTAGTCTTAAGATTGGGTCTGGATTTCTGGGTTTGAATATTCGTAACTGAATTACCCAAATCATTGATGGTCATTTGGATGATCATTAGTGATTGGACATGGTTGAATTTAGGTTGGAAACTAGATCAAGGTTTGAACTGGGTTAAAGTCTGGAAAGGCTTGAAACTAAGATAAGTTTGAGGCTAGATTGAATTGAATTAAGGTTTGGATTGAATTAAATTAAGGTCAAGATTGGCTTGAGGTTAGGATTGATTTGAAGCTTGAATAAGTTTGATTTAAGATCAGGGTTAATTTTAAAGTCTAAATAGATCTAGGGTTAGGGTAGATCCCAAGATCTAGATTGCTCTAGAGTCTGAAGTCTAGGAGTATTCTAAGGTTTAAATTTAGGAGTATCCTAGGGTCTAGGATCTAGAATGATCTTAGGATCTTGGTAGATCTAAGATCTAGAGTCTATGAATAATCTTAGGGTCTAGAGTAGATCCTAGGATCTGGAGTTTGGGAAGAATCCTAGAAGGATTTTAGAACCTCAATAGATCACAAGTCTAGAATTTAAAAGGATCTTTGTATCTAGAATAGATCCTAAGGTCCTAGATAGGTCTAGAGATTGGATTGATCTAGAAGAATCCTAGGGTCTAGATAATTCCTAGGATCTAGATGGATCTAAGAGTGTAGGTGGATCTAAAATCAGAATTAATCCTAGGGCCAGGATTCATCTAAAGTCTGGATTTGGTCCTAATGACCTCATATAAAAATGAGGTCAATAAATGGACCCCCAATATGTGTAATAGAATGGAGTTCTATTACACATATTGGCATTAACTGAATAGACAGGTCAAATCTGGAGTTTTGATCCTAAGGGAAAGAGAAATTTTATCCCTAGGGGATCGGGGTTTGAATTGATACTAGGGTAGTGCCATGGAAGGCATACTCTACCACTAGTGGATCTAGTCCTAAGGGAAGGGAAAAACCTATACCTTAAGGGAAGAAGGCCCGATTTTCCAAGTTGAAATTAAATCCAGGGCGGTGCCACAGAGGACTTACTCCATCACTGGAAAGTCTAATCTGAAGGGAAGGAAGAAGAGCCTAACCTTAAGGAGAAGAAAGTTTAACTTTGGAATTTAAAATTGAATCCATGACAGTGCCACAGAGGACTTACTCCATCACTGGGGAGTTTAATCCTAAGAGAAGGAGAATACTTAATCCAAGGAAAAGAGAACTAGATGATCTTATAGGAATGGAGTATTATTTCCTATAAAAGATCAGGCTTAAAGTTTTGAATTTTGAAACTAGTACGGTACCACAGAGGGCATTATCCATCACTAGTAGATCTAATCCTAAGGAGAGAAAATATCTAACCTTGAAGAGAAGGAAGTTGGAGGACCCTGTGGGAAGGAAGCATTGCTTCCCATAGAAGGTCAGATCTAGATTTTGAAATTAGGATGGTGCCACAAAGGGTGTGCTCCATCACTAGAAGATCTAATCCTAAGAAAAGAAAGCATAATGACTCACATCTTTCCTTAAGGAAAAGGAGACTGGAGGACCCTGAGGAGAAGGAAGCATTGCTTCACCCAGGAAGTCAGATCTGGAATTTAAACCTATGAAGGTACTGCATAGGGCGTGCTCCATCACTAGAAGACCTAATCCTAAGGGAAGAAAGCACGATGACTCACATCTATCCTTAAGGAAATGAAAATTGGAAGACTTTGTGGGAAGGAAGCATTGCTTCGCACAGAAATGGGTCTGGATGATCATGTGTAGAGGAAACTTGCTCTACACAAAAGATCGAGTCTGAAATGATCATATATGGAGAAAACTTGGTCTGGAATGATCGTATGTGAAGGAAAATTACTTCACAAAGAGGATCGGGTCAGGATGATCATATGTAGAAGAAACTTACTCTACATAGAGGATCGGATTTGAATTGATCATACGTAAAGGAAGCTTGCTTCACGTAAGAGATTGAGTCTAGATGATCATATATAGAGGAAACTTGCTCTATATAGAGGATCGGGCCAGGATGATCGTATGTAGAGGAAACTTGCTCTACACAAAAGATCAGATCTGGAATGATCATATGTGAAGGAAACTTGCTTCACATAGAGGGTCAGGTTGAATTTTGAATTTTAGGATGGTACCACAAAGGGCGTTATCCATTACTAAAAGATCTAATCTTAAGGTAAGAATGCTTGGTGACTTACATCTAACCTTAAGAAAAGAGAAACAAGATTTTGAGATTTGAAAACTTGAACAAAATTGAGTCAAATTGATTTGAAAATTAAAAATTTTATTAATTTAAAATTTGAGCTACATCAAGCATAGTATCTCTTCAAGAATCACCCATTTATAGGAAGTATTGGGTGATTTCATTTACAATCCACTAGCTGATACGAGACTCCTTCATAGATTATTTCTACTGCGAAGGGTCCTTCCCAGGTTGGTCTAAACTTCCCACCAATCTTTCGATGAGCTAAGATAGGCCTTCGAAGAACCAAGACCAAGTCGCCTACTTGGAAGGTTCTAGGTTGCACTAACTTATCGTGAGCTTGAATCATTCGAGCTTTGTAGAGTTCTAAATTTTGCTGGGCTTGGAGATGATGTTCTTCAAGACCCTCGAGTTCTTCTAGTCGAAGTTGTGCATTCTGTTCTGTTGTGATCTAATTTTGAATTGCAGTTCTGAGTGAAGGGATTTGAATCTCTAAGGGGAGTACGGCCTCGGATCCATACACTAGTACAAACATTGTGGATTGGGTCGAGGTTCGATATATGGTTTGATAGGCCCATAAAGCTTCCACCAACCTCTCATCCCACTGACATTTATTATCATCCAGGGTCATTTTGATGATTTGAACTAGGGTTTTGTTGAAGGCCTTATCCAATCCATTAGCACATAGGTAATAGATTATTGAGTATCTCCAATCAATACCATGGCGACTTACAAAGTTATTGATCTTATTAGACTTGAAAGTGGACCCATTATGAAATATGATTCTATGGGGTACGCCAAATCTATATACGATATGGTCACGAAAGAATTTCATTTTATGGTGTGATGTTATATTTCTCAGTGGGATGGCTTCAGCCCACTTTGAAAAGTAATCAGTCGCTGCTAAAATGAAGCGATGACCCCTAGAAGAAGGAGGGTCAATTGGCCCGACGAAGGGCCACAAGGCTATCATAGGGTGCAACATATTAGGCGGCTGATGTAAAACCACACCATGAACTTGGCACTGATGACAACATTTTGTAACTTTCATGCAATCGTCAATCATCGTAGGCCAGTAGTAACTAAGTCTTTTGATTTTCATTTTCATCTTGGGACCCAATTAATGAGCACCGCACAGTCCAGTATGGACTTCATTAATGATCTTCAGGGCCTCTCGTTTGTCTAAACAACAGAGCCACATCTGATCGAACGACTGTCGGTACAACGTCTCGTTGACTAGTGCATAAGATAGGGCATATTTCTTGATTTGATTGGCAAGTGACCTGTCATGGGGAAACTTGCCTTCTTGAAGATACTTGGCTGTTGGTTGTCTCTAATCTTCTTCTTCATCGATTACTGAAGAGGCAAAAAGGACTAAGGAAGATTATTTGTTGAGGTGTTCCAAATCTATAGGAGACAGGACTTGATGACCCTGCACTTTTATAGGGATAAAATCTTCTTCTAGACAGACAGATTTCTTTGTAAGCTTTGTTAAGGCATCCGCTGAGGAATTGCTTCCACGAGGAACTCTATACATAATTATAATAGGAATTTTCTCAAGAAAGTGCATTATGTCTGGTG
The DNA here is from genome assembly GCA_019925795.1 of Dendrobium chrysotoxum. Taxonomy (NCBI): domain Eukaryota; kingdom Viridiplantae; phylum Streptophyta; class Magnoliopsida; order Asparagales; family Orchidaceae; genus Dendrobium; species Dendrobium chrysotoxum. The sequence continues at coordinate 54,479,920 of CM034305.1, read as the reverse complement.
ATATTTCAGGAGTTTAGAATTTAAAACCTTATAGGTCCCTGCAATCTAGTTGATCACTAGTTGAGAGTCACTATAGATCTTAATCTCTTTAATCTCCATAAAAATTATAAGTTCTAAGCCAGTTATCAGAGCTTCATACTTAGCTTCATTATTTGTATAAGGTTCTGATAAGTGGTAGGAAAAGTGCATCATTCCCTTATTGGGTGTTATGAAAACCAGGCCGACTCCAGCTTTTTAAGGAATAGTGGATTGAGGTGTTTTGCCCTGCTGTAAGGATGCTGCACCATCAAAATATATTTCTCAGGTTTGAGTATTGGATTCCTCAAAACTCATGATTTGTTCGTCAGGTAAATCATAATTTAGAGGAGATTTTGCTGGCAGCGAGTGCGCTGCAAGGAAGTCGGTGACAACCTACTCTTTCATAGCACGTAGGGGAATGAAAGTGATTTCAAATTGAAGCAATATCATAAACCAACGAGCCAGACGTCCTGATAATGTGGGCTGGGTCATAAGATATTGCTAGGGGTTGACACTTGAAATCAAACTGACTTGATGAGAAAGAATATAATGCCTTAATTTTTGTGCTGCAAAAACTAGGGCAAGGAAATATTTCTCAATTGCTGGATAACTAATTTCCATTGGAAGGAGTCTTCGACTTAGGTAGCAGAGAGCATTCTCTTTCCCATTATCATTGACTTGAGCTAGGATGGTCCTGAGAGATTTATCAAGGGCTGTAGTGTAAAGAATTAAAGGTCTCACCAGAATGGGGGCTACCAAAACTGGCGAATTTGTCAGGTATTATTTAATATTTTCAAAAGCAGATTGACATTTCTCATTCCAAATGAATTTGGCATCCTTTTTAGCCAGGACTGAGAATGGTTGACATCTTTCAAAAAGATTGGAAATGAATCTTCTTATATACGCCAGCCTACCCTGAAGAGATCTTAGTTGAGTAAGACTCTTAGGAGGCGGCATATTTAAGATAGCTTCGATATTGGCAGGATCAATTTCAATTCCAAGGTGCCTGACTACGAAACCTAAGAATTTCCCTGACGTGACGCCAAAAAAATACTTCAAAGGATTCATTTTAAGGTCGTAGCGGCATAACCGCTCAAAAATGATTCTTAAGTCATAAAGATGAGCCTCTTTCACCCTGCTCTTGACAACTAAGTTATCAATGTAGCACTCGACTTGATTGTGAATTAAGTCATCAAAGATATGAGTCATGGCCCGCTGGTAGGTTACACTGGTATTTTTAAGGCCAAAGGGCATCACTTTATAACAAAAGATCCCTATAGGACTTCTGAATGCAGTGTTTCTCTCATCTTCTGGGGCCATCTTGATTTGATTATAACCAAACGAGCCATTCATAAAGGAGAAAATAATGTGCGAGAAGGTAATGTCCACCATGAGTTCTGGGATTAGCAAAGGAAATTCATCCTTATGACATGCCTTATTCAGGTCTCTATAGTCAACACAGACTCAAATTTGACCGTTCTTCTTTCAAACTGGCACGACGCTAGCTACCCAAGAGGGATATTATTCCTCTCGAATAAATCCAGCTTCAGCCAACTTCTTGACTTCAGAAATGACTTTTTGTTTGATGTCCAGATGCATACATCGCGGAGCTTGTTTAACAGGAATGGCATCATGCCGGATCCTAAGTTTATAAATTGCTACGTTAGCGGACAATCCTGGCATTTCGTTATATGTCCAGGCAAAGTAATTCTTAAACTCAAAGAGAAGTTGAATTAGATCCTTAGACTCATCCTCACTCAATAAAGAACTTATGAAAGTGGGGCAAGGGTCATCCTCTGTTCCAAGGTTAATTTCTTTAAGTTCATTAGTTGTTGATTTAATTTCTTCTTCGAATTCAGGGGGTGCATCCCGAACCTGAAGTTCGGCAGAATCATCTAAAGTCTCCAAACAAAGTCCATCGAGTGAATCAGGGACTTCAGTAGTGATATTTTTAAATTCAGGATGACTAGTTATCATTAAATAAAATTCATCATCATCAAATGATCTAACAGTACAAAAGTGAAAGTTCGATAGGGATGTTAAGCCCTAGTGAACTAGTCCTGAGGCTAACCAAGAGGGGGGGGGGGGTGAATTGGTTATTTAAAAATTTCACGATAACAATGAAAATCTTTTCGATACGTTGCAGCGGAAACACATAAACAAGAACGAAAAGATCAACCACAGATATTCACCCAAGCAGTTAATATCAGAAAAGTAAAGTGTAAAACTGAATCAGAAAAGCAAACCAGATTTTATAGTGGTTCGGTCAACTTGACCTACGTCCACTCCCCGGAGCCTCCCCTCCGGGTATTGCACTAAACAAAAAGTGTCTCTCCTTTTGCTCCCATAGCAAGGCAGAGAAGCCTGTACAAACACCTCCTTTTCACCACACGGTGAGGCAGAGAACCCGACCTCCTTTCGCTTCCTCCTGAAGCAGGCAGAGAACCTTCGAACTCCTTTTGCTTCCACCTGAAGCGGGCAGAGAACCTTCGAACTCCTTTTGCTTCCACCTGAAGCGGGCAGAGAACCCCGGATCTTCTTGTGAACGATCATCCCACGACGAACACCGACTAGACGAAAGACGACGAGCGGAGAAGACGACTCTGATCCATGCTTGGAGCAACCTTAGTGAATCCCTCACTAACTCCCCCTCACAAGATCTTCTCTCTCTCTCCCAACTCTCTCTCTAGGGTTTTTCAAGGAAGGAAGGCAGCAAAAGATATTTCTTAATTTTGGAAAAAGTTCTTTTAAAGGAGGGCTTAAACTTTGCCCTAAATCTCAACTCGTCGGCCAAGATCGTCCAGGACAATCGATAGATCGTCCTGTACGATCAGTACAAATTCAGCTATTTCAGCCTGGACGATTAGGCTCTCCTGGACGATCAGTAGAAAAAGTTGTTCATATCGTCCCGTACGATCCTGCGATCGTCTGGGACGATTAGTGCAAATCAAGGAAAATCGTCCAGAGGACAGCTCGGGTCGTCCAGAGAAATCTATGCTGGACGACCAAAAAATGACTTGATCGTCCAGGACGATTGGGACATCGTCCTGTACGATTAGTTCAAAAAGGCCCCAAATCATCCTGAACACAGTTCAGGTCGTACAGCTGAAATGTACTAAACGATCATGATCGTCCGGAACGATCCTGCGATCGTCCAGGACGATATGATCGTATCAACCAAAAATAAATTGTTTTTCTTAATTACCAGATTAAATTAGGCATGATTATACTGAATCGTCCGGGATGATACACATATTATCCGGGACGATCAGACCAAGTATCTAAAAATAAGAACTTGCCTAACTTGATCTGGCGGCTGAGAATTTCTGATTTGGGCATATCGTCCCGTACGATCCAGAGATCGTCCAGGACGATCTGCTTAATTAGACCCTCTTAACTTAGTCGCCCTAATTAGGGTTTCTGTTTTGGCTGGATCATCCAGGACGATGTGAAAATCATCCAGGACGATGTGAACAAAATTTGAACAGAAACTCTAATTCACTCAAGCTCTCCCCCTGAGTGTGTGTGTGCAAGGTTACTTAGCTAGGGAATTAGTTACATTACAATTGACTCAATAAAAGGAAAAATCATACATTTGACACACTTGGACCCGATCTTGAGTTGGCTTGAGTGGCTCGCGGTCTTTTGTGCCTGAAACAGATTAGCCAAGCAAAACACACTGGAAACATGTTTGTCATCATCAAAACCAGATTTGCAAAAATCTCCCCCTTTTTGATGATGGCAAACATTTGTAAAGTAGTCTGAAAATAAAAGTAAACTAGGAGATCAAACAAAATAAACATTTTTAAAATTTTTATTTAATAGCTAAAACAATACAGGAAACATGACTCAGAAAACAGACACAGACATGACTACACAACTGACTCCCCCTTTTGACATCACAAAAAGGAGGAGGAAAAATAGAACATGGAAATAAAACATAAATAGAACAACTACAAAACAGGAAACTAAAACTGAGGCGGATCCTGATCGGAAGAAGGAGGTGGCGGTGGAGGGTAGAAGATGTGCAGAAAACAGAAAAAGATGAAGGATGAAAATGATCAATCAGGATCCCACAAACACAATCATGAAATCAGAATAACATAAAAACCAATAAAATTGACCACAAAAATATATAAAAAGTTTTTTTTTATTAAGATGCTCGAGAAAATCAGAATTTTTTTTTCTTAATTTTAGATTCAAAAACCAATGACAGGACGATTGACAGTGCTGAAATCCAAAAAAGGTTGGAAATAATCAACTTTCGTAACTTCGACTCCGGGCACCTTATCGATGCAAGCCTCTTTCAAAACAAAAATCCGATTCAGAAGAAAAGATATTAGATTTAAAAAGAGATCCTTTCAAGCCTCGTTCCAGAAAAATATCTGATATAATAGTATTACAAAGTAAAAAATCAAAAATCGGGATTTTCAAAACTCAAGCTTTTGAAAATATTAAGTGGCGCACAGATTTCTCTAAGAAATTTAACAATCTGAAAGGGAAGAAAGCTTGGTTTGGGCTCATTTTGTGCCTCTTTTTCAAATTGGTTGGCGCTTTGCATATCTTTTGATTTTTGATACACTTTGTGTATCCAATTTGGCAATTTCGCATCTTTTCAGTTTTGGGCTCATTTTATGCCTCTTTTTCAAATTATCTGGCGCACTGCGCATCTTTTATAAGCCTTTTCCTTTTCATAATCATTAAAGAGTCTCAGCTGTGAGATTATCTTCCAGACATAGGAGATGACTCTCCACAGTAAGGAAGAACGATTCATAAAATAAAAGCCATACAACATATGATAAATACAATCACTTGGTTTAGAAAACCAAACTAATGACTCAAGACTTTGAAAAATACTATTGATATGAGGCAGATTACTGTAGGAATATAAAATAATCTCTATTTTAAAAACTAACATTTTAATTTTGAAGAGGATTTTTATTCAAAAGAAACTACACACCAGTAAAGGAGTTAGAGGAAGAGACACAATTATCAATGTTTTTTCCCTTTAACAGATTCAGCGAAGTCAATCACTGCTTACCAGCTTCCAAACCAAAATAAGGTAAAAACTCCCAGTCAAAAATTCAGATCACTAGAAATAGTGAGCAGTGATCAGATCTAAAAAGCATAAAATAGTAAGTGCAAGATATGAACCAGTAAATAAATAAAAACAGGTAGAAAATCACAGCAAAGTAAATACTTAAATCAAATTAACAGTAAGCCTAACACAGAAATCAGCAGAAGAAATAAAATCAACTGAAAGCAAATGATCAAACCTAAACTAACTAACATAAATCAAAAATCAGAATACCAAAACTAACTAATAGAAATCAAAAATTAGAATACAAAAACTAACTAATAGAAACCAGAAATCAGAATACCAAAAACTAACTAACAGATGTCAGAATACCAATCAGAACAGTCATAAATCAGCAGTCATCAGAATCAAGCATTTATATCAATCACTCCTAATCTGGTTCTAAAAATGCTAAATGAGTCAAAGGCTAGTGGTTTAGTGAATATGTCAGCCGGCTAATTTTCAGTTGCTACGTGATGTAGCTCAATGTCCCCTTTTGTAACATGGTCCCTAATGAAGTGATGCCTAATATCAATGTGTTTGGTCCTAGAATGTTGGATTGAGTTCTTAGAGATACAGATGGCACTAGTATTATCACACAGAATAGAAATTGTGCCAACAGGTACTCCTAAATCCAAGACTTGTTGCTTCAACCAAAGAACTTGGGCCACACAACTTCCTAAGGCAATGTACTCAGCTTCAGCGGTGGAAAGTGCAACTGAGTTCTATTTTCTATTGGACCAGGAGACTAACGACTGTCCTATGAATTGATAAGTCCCAAAAGTACTCTTCTTATCCACCCTACACCCCGTAAAGTCAGAATCAGAATATCCAATGATCTCAAACGAGGTGTTGTGCCTAGGGTACCAAATTCCTAGGTTTGGGGTCCCTAAAAGATATCTAAGAATTCTCTTAACAGTAGTCAGGTGGGACTCTTTAGGATCAGCCTGAAACCTAGCACAAAGACAAATACTAAACATGATATCAGGTCGGCTAGCAGTCAGGTAAAGTAGTGAACCTATTATCCCTCTATACTTCTTCTGATCAACAGATTTTCCATTTGAATCCTTATCTAACTGAACTGAGGAGGGCATGGGAGTATTGGTTGGCTTGGCTTTATCCATTTCATATTTCTTCAAAATGTCCTTAGTGTATTTTGATTGATTGAGAAAGGTTCCATCATCCGTTTGCCTTATGCTAAATCCTAAAAAGTAGGATAATTCTCCCATCATACTCATCTCAAACTCCTTACTCATTATTTTAGAAAACTCTTCACATAAATATTTATCAGAAGATCTAAAAATTATATCATCAACATAGATCTGGACAATGAGTAAGTCATCTCCTAATCTCCTCAGAAAAAGGGTGGTGTCTACGCTCCCCTTAACAAACTCTCTTTCTAACAGGAATGTGCTAAGCCTCTCATACCAAGCTCTGGGTGCCTGTTTCAATCCATATAAGGCCTTTTTTAATTTATAGACATGACTTGGATATTGGGAACTCTCAAAACCTGGGGGTTGTTCTACAAAAACATCTTCTTTAATTACCCCATTTAAAAAGGCACTCTTAACATCCATTTGAAACAGCTTAAATCCCTTATAACAGGCAAAGGCTAGTAGCACTCTAATGGCTTCCAATCTAGCTATAGGGGCAAAAGTCTCCTCAAAATCAATCCCTTCTATCTGATTATACCCCTTAGCCACCAATCTTGCCTTATTTCTCACCACCACACCAGAATCATTCATCTTATTCTTAAAGACCCACTTGGTTCCCACAATACTTTGATTTTTAGGTATTTCTACTAACTCCCAAATATCATTCCTTATAAATTGATTTAATTCTTCCTACATAGCTAAAATCCAAAATTCATCCGACAAGGCTTGATTGATGTTGGTGGGTTCAGTCATTGAGATAAAGGCAGAATGGTTTACTTCCTTCCTAAGTCCATGCCTAGTCCTAATACCTTCAGAAGGGTTTCCTAAGATCAGTTCTTTAGGATAACTCGAAGAATATCTCCAATCTCTAGGCAACTCGGTTTGAGGTTCTCCCCTTTCCTCCAAATTTGTATTTCCAACTCCTTGGGTAACCTCAATAATCTCTTCATCTTCTACTTCAGATCTAGACTCCTTAGGATCAGATTCATCAAACACTACATGGGTTATTTTTTCCACCACCAAAGTCCTCCTATTGAACACCCTAAAGGATTTCCCCACACTTGAATATCCTAGGAACACTCCTTCATCAGATTTGGGGTTAAATTTTCCTAAGGGTGACTTCCCGTTGTTCAGAATGAAAACCTTACAGCCAAAGACATAGAGGTGGGACAGATTTGGAGTTCTACCCTTAATGATCTCATAAGATGTCTTATTCAGTTTGACTCTCACATTCACCCTATTCAGCACATAACAGGCAGTGTTCACCGCTTCAGCCCAAAAGTATTTTGGAAGTGAATACTCGGCAAGCATGGCTCTAGCGGCTTCCACTAAAGTCCTGTTCTTCCTTTCAGCTACCCCGTTCTGCTGAGGGGTCCTAGGAGCTGAAAAATTGTGACTAATCCCATGATTCTCATAAAAACTTCCAAATCTTTCATTTTTAAACTCCCCTCCGTGATCACTATAGATGGTAATAATCTCACATCCTAACTTCTTCTGAATCCCAAGTAGAGAAGGATCTAAACTCATCAAATGACTCAGATTTATGTGACAAAAACTTAACCCAAGTGAACCTCGAATAATCATCTACAATCACAAAACCATAGACTCTCCCCCCTAAGCTGGCAGTGCTAATGGGTCCAAAGAGGTCCATGTGAAAAACTTCTAAAGGTCTAGAGGTGCTAATGTCCTTAACAGAGTGAAAAGAGGACTGGACTTGCTTCCCCAACTGACAGGCATCACACAGGTGATCCTTAGTGAACTTAAGCTTGGGCACACCTCTAACTAAGTCCTTTTGGGTGACTCTCCTAAGGGTTTTCATACTGGCATGACATAATCTCCTATGCCATAACCAAGACTCATCAGCAGCAGTTTTTAAGCAAATTAAATTATCAAATTTAATGTTACTTACATCCAGCTTGTAGACATTGTTGATCCTTTGCCCCTGCAAAACAACTTCATCATTTAAGCTTAAAATGCAGCCAGTGGGCAGGAATTTGATGATGTATCCCTTGTCACAGAGTTGACTGATGCTCAGCAGGTTGTGTTTCAGTCCATATACAAGCAAAATATTATCAATCATAAAGTTCTTTGAATCACCAATTATACCTGTGCCTACCACCTTCCTGGTGGTGTTATCTCCAAGTGTAACCTTGCCTCCAGCTCTGGCCTCCAGCGAAATGAACTGATTTACATCTCCAGTCATATGTCTAGAACATCTACTGTCTAGGTACCACATGCTCTCACGAGGTCTTGTGTGAGAGCACTCCTATAAAAGTATCAAATGTCAGTCTTAGGAACCCAAACAGGTTTGGGTTCCTTCTTATGAAAAGAAGAATGCAATGCATGCGTGCTGTGCTGTGAAACAGGCAGTTTGGGTTTCCACACCCAATGTGTACTATGGTGAACAGTGTAGGTGTGAGAAATATGTCCTAACATGCCACATGAAAAACATCTAACACCAGGCCAGGGTTAACTAATCTACGTGGATGATAATGCCTCTTCCTAGATGTATATGAAACGTGCTTTGAAGAACTTGCAACAGATTTTTTAAAAGGTGGTGGTGCATAAAACTATTCAAAAGTAGGTGGTGTTTTGTTCTTTTCAAAAGCACTAATTTTTACCTTCAAAAACTCATTTTCTTTCTTTAAACTTGCAATTTCAAATTTCAAGGTTCCATTGCTACTTTCTACTTCACATGCCATTATATCTAACTCTTTAAAGGCTCTTTCTAAGTCCACATGCGTAGTTTTCAATGAATCATGCTCAGAAACTAAATCAGAATATTTTCTATTCAACTCATCGAATTCATCAAGCAAAGACATGTAATTGGAATTAATTGTGGAATGATCTTTAACTACAGAATCATGCTCTTTTTGCAAAGTTAAGTAATCAAATTTCAAACTAGCATGAGTTTTCTTAAGCTTCCTATACGATGTATGAATTCTTTCAGAAACTTCAAATAATTGGTCGTAAGTCAGCTCACATATCTCTTCCTGGTCCGACTGACCAGGGTGATCATCAGCCATCAGACATAAGTTTGTTTCCTCCTCTTCAGCTTCAATCTCAGAAGAGTCGGATGCAGAGTCTGCCCAAAACGCCTTCTGAATCTGCTTCTTGTCCTTTCTAAACTTTGGTTTCTCCTCACCCTTCTCCTTGCTTGGGTGAGCTTTAAGTGTAAGACAATCAGCCTTAATGTGTCCAGGCTTCCTGCATTCAAAACAAATAGATTCAGATGAACCCTTAAAATTTTTATTGGACTTACCCTTGTTCCACTTCTGATAGTTCTTATGTTTCTTCCTTAGAAAGCTTTTGAATTGCCTTGTGATTAAGGCAACATCATCGCTATCAGACCCGGAAGTGCTAGCATCTGAATCTTTGGCCTTTAGTGCCACTGTCTTCTCTTTCTTGCGTTCACCTGCATCAAGTTGCCTTTGGTTCACCCCTTGCTCGTAAGCAATGAGTGATCTAAGTAAGCTGTCAATAGAGTAAGTATTTAAATCTTTAGATTCAGTAATAGCAGTAATTTTAGCATCATAAGAGGCAGGCAAACATCTAAGAATTTTGTTCACTCTTTCGTAGTTAGTAAGTTCTCTACCTAGAACATGCAAAGAGGTAACAATCTGAGTGAACCTTGTATACATTTCTGAAATAGTCTCACTAGGTTTCATGTAAAAAAGTTCATAATCATGTAACAAGATGTTTAACCTAGACTGTTTGACTTCAGTTGTACCTTCGTATGTTATACATAATCTATCCCAGATTTCCTTTCCTGTTGTACAAGTAGAAACACGCATATAGTCTTCAGATTTTAAAGCACAAAAGAAACAGTTCAAGCATTTTGCATTTAACTGTGCTAAATCACGATCATCAAACATCCAATCAGCAAAAGGCAATTGAGTTTTCACATTGTTAATCAGTCTAAAAGGTGGTTCGTATCCGTCCTTAACTAACATCCACATGCGATAATCAATAGATTACAGAAAAGTAGACATGCGTGTTTTCCAAAAATCGAAAGGAATATTATCAAATAATGGTGGTCTTGTAATAGAATAACCTTCAGCAGTATTACGATTATTATAGTTAGCCATGGATCAAATTCAAAAGTTTTTAAACCTAAATTTTGAATCCCTCTCTGATACCACTTGAAAGTTCGATAGGGATGTTAAGCCCTAGTGAACTAGTCCCGAGGCTAACCAAGAGGGGGGGTGAATTGGTTATTTAAAAATTTCACGATAACAATGAAAATCTTTTCGATACGTAGCAGCGGAAACACATAAATAAGAACGAAAAGATCAACCACAGATATTCACACAAGTAGTTAATATCAGAAAAGTAAAGTGCAAAACTGAATCAGAAAAGCAAACCAGATTTTATAGTGGTTCGGTCAACTTGACCTACGTCCACTCCCCGGAGCCTCCCCTCCGGGTATTGCACTAAACAAAAAGTGTCTCTCCTTTTGCTCCCACAGCAAGGCGTAGAAGCCTATACAAACACCTCCTTTTCACCACACGGTGAGGCAGAGAACACGACCTCCTTTCGCTTCCTCCTGAAGTAGGCAGAGAACCTTCGAACTCCTTTTGCTTCCACCTGAAGCGAGCAGAGAACCTTCGAACTCCTTTTGCTTCCACCTGAAGCGGGCAGAGAACCCCGGATCTTCTTGCGAACGATCCTCCCACGATGAATACCGACTAGACGAAAGACGACGAGCGGAGAAGACGACTCTGATCCATGCTTGGAGAAACCTTAGTGAATCACTCACTAACTCCCCCTCACAAGATCTTCTCTCTTTCTCCCAACTCTCTCTCTCTCTCTAGGGTTTTTCAAGGAAGGAAGGCAGCTAAAGATATTTCTTAATTTTGGAAAAAGTTCTTTTAAAGGAGGGCTTAAACTTTGCCCTAAATCTCAACTGGTCGGCCAAGATCATCCAGGACGATCGATAGATCGTCCTGTACGATCAGTTCAAATTCAGCTATTTCAGCCTGGACGATTAGGCTCTTCTGGATGATCAGTAGAAAAAGTTGTTCATATCGTCCCGTACGATCCTGCGATCGTCCGGGACGATTAGTACAAATCAAGGAAAACCGTCCAGAGGACAGCTCGAGTCGTCCAGAGAAATATGTGCTGGACGACCAAAAAATGACTTGATCGTCCAGGACGATTGGGACATCGTCCTGTACGATTAGTTCAAAAAGGCCCCAAATCATCCTGAACACAGTTCGGGTCGTACAACTAAAATGTACTAAACGATCATGATCGTCCGGGATGATCCTGCGATCGTCCAGGACGATATGATCGTATCAACCAAAAATAAATTGCTTTCCTTAATTACCAGATTAAATTAGGCATGATTGTACTGAATCGTCCGGGATGATACACGTATCGTCCAGGACGATCAGACCAAGTATCTAAAAATAAGAACTTGCCTAACTTGATCTGGCGGCTGAGAATTTCTGATTTGGGCATATCGTCCCGTACGATCCAGAGATCGTCTAGGACGATCTGCTTAATCAGACCCTCTTAACTTAGTCGCCCTAATTAGGGTTTCTATTTTGGCTGGATCATCCAGGACGATGTGGAAATCGTCCAGGACGATCAGAACAAAATTTGAACAGAAACTCTAATTCACTCAAGCTCTCCCCCTGAGTGTGTGTGTGCAAGGTTACTTAGCTAGGGAATCAGTTTCATTACAATTGGCTCAATAAAAGGAAAAATCATACATTTGACACACTTGGACCCGATCTTGAGTTGGCTTGAGTGGCTCGCGATCTTTTGTGCCTGAAACAGATTAGCCAAGCAAAACACACTGGAAACATGTTTGTCATCATCAAAACCAGATTTGTAACATAAAAGCTGATACCACTTGTCCAATGTTTATTAAATTTTGAATTCCAGGGACTTTCATGGTATCTAGCCTGACCCTTAGTCCATTGACTTGAGGTAAAACCTTTAGAGATAAGATCTTTAATAACAGCAGGAAAGTAGCCAAAAGGTAATTCCATTAATTCATTAAAATTTGCCTCCTGAAGGATTACATCATCTTCATTCCTTGAGGAGGAAGAGACAGGGAAGAACTTCTGAACTTTCCTTACTTCTCCATCTAAGTTAGGGGTGTCCTTAATCACTAAACCTGAGACCCTATCAGCAGACAGTAGGGTTAAGGTTAAGGATTCAACTGCCCTATTAAGCTTTTCATAAAGACTCAATTCAGGCTCGTCACTTTGAACTTTTGATTTAGTACCCTCATGGTCACTATCTGACTCTAAAGTGAGATCAAACTTTGGAGGAGGATTGATTTTTGTATAGTCAAAAGCAATTCTGGCACCCCTCTTTCTTGATTCTTCATCAGAGCTTATTTCAAGTTCGATGTATATTGGGGGATTTCTTTTTTCAAAGGAAGGGCGGCCTCGACCGCGTGCTCTTTGGGCCATCCTCCCACCTCTTTGAGGTAAATTATTTGGAGGCCTAAAGACCACGTGCTCGACATCATCTTTGCTACTGGAGTTTTGTTTCTTTTGATCTTTGACTTTGTCTTTTTCAATTTTTGAATTGCTTTTAAACTTTGATTTTTTGCTTTTTTCTCCTTAATGTTGATCTCTACTTTAGAACAAGCAATGGACCCTTTAGGTATATAGTACGCCACATCTTCGTAGATCTTGATCTCTTGAATAGAGAATGGTTATAGATCACCATTAATTTCAAATTTAATGCCATCTCATTGGTACTTGATGCATTGATGTAGGATAGAAGGAACCATTCTATACTCGTGGATCCAGGGCCTACCTAAGAGCGCATTAAAGGACATTGCCGAATTGATTATATAAAATTTCACTTCAGTTTTTAACTCTCCAATCTCTAGAAGGAGGGTAACTAAACCTAAAGCCTTCTCTCCCTTTTCATTAAACCCACGAAGTACTAACTTGTCAGTTGAGAGTTTGTTAGTATCAACTCTAAGGTATGCGAGAGTCTTTATATTCATCATATTGACCGATGCACCCGAATCAATGAGAACTCTTGATAACTTGAACTTGCCCACATTCACGATGATGTAAAGTGGACGATTGTGGTCAGCAGTTCTGAGGAGTAAATCTTCATCGGAAAAGGTAACTCCTGGGACCTCTTTAAAGTACAAAGCTTCTTCCTCAGAAGTTGAAGCTAACTGAGCTAAGCAAATCTCTAGGTCGAGAAGTGCTTTAATTAGAGTCTCCCTTATCTCTTTTGAAAGGATAAGGGCATCGTAAATGCTCAACTTAGTAAGTAACTTCCTAAGGTGAACTAAGACATTATAATCAATACTTGGAACATTAATATTAGGACCTGGTGGATTTGAGGGAAGTAGAGTTGATTGTTGAGCAGGAATTTGAATTGGATCATCGAAAATAACTTATTTTCTTTTATCCTGAGGAGGTAGCCTAGGGGGTAAAACTTTGCCACCACGTAATTATAGTTGCGCGATCTCGTCGAAAGTATAAACTATAGGGGGGTCTACGCTCTCCATAGGCGACTAATTGTCATTATCTGAGCGGGAGTCTGAATCTGAAAAGTTTATCATGACAGGACTCCCTTAAAAATTAATTTCAGGGGTTTCACTATCTGATAAGACATCAGATTCATCTCTCCCTAGAAGAGTCAAATCTAGGGAGTTGAGTGTTTGAATTTCTTAATTGATCAGAGCTTGTTCTTTATTGTTTTCAACAGAAGAGTCATTTAAGTTTTTATTTTCAACATTAATCATCAAAATATTTGCAGAAGGATCAAACTTTTTATTTAATTTTTGACCCTTTGCCTTTGATGCGGCAAAGTAAAAGTCAGATAATTTAAGTGGAGATAATAGTTTTGAGCCACCATCCACCACTTTTACATATCTCTCATCAACAAATTTCCTCTCTACAAAAGATTCACTCTTTTTATTTTTATTTAATACAGTAGTTCCTAAGACTACTGGAGAGTACACTGTCCCAACGTCCTCCTGCGAAGCCTCAAGGTCAACCTCCTAGATCTGGTCCCGGGCTCTTATTGGTAACTGTTGAGAAAGATGAAAAGATTTATTAATTAACTTTTTAAATGCCTGGGATAGTACTATGTCCCAACCATCTTCAATGGACAAAAAAGAGTTAGAATTCTTACATGAAATGGATTTGATAGACCCCTGATCCAGATCGACCAGGTACTCCTTTGGAATTATGATATTACCTTGACAAAAATTCTTTTCGAGCCAGTCCTTGAAGATAATACAATCTTCAATTGTGTGGCTTAACATGCGATGGTAGGGGTAAAAAGTTGGATCATCTTTCTTATTTGCCTCTTTCAAATTCTTGGCCTCTAGCAATCAAAAATCTGGCTTCTTCTGAAGACTCTTGAAGATCTTTCTCATCGACTCCCTTTTAAATGGATATGCACGAGCCAATCTCCTTTAAAAGAAATCGGGTGAGAATCTTTAGTAGGTTGAGAGGTTACTTGAAAAGGTGGAGATTTTTGAGTTTATTGAACGGAGGATTACTGGACTGAACATTCATTGGTTTCTTCCCCTTATCAACAACTGAAACCATTGTTGTTCTCTTTTCAAAGGACTTCAATGGTTTACTGACATTCTTTTCTTTAGTAGAATCCTTCAGGAATGGCATTTTAGAAGCCTCTTCTTAACATGTAATGGTAGGGGCAAAAAGTTGGATCATCTTTCTTATTTGCCTCTTTCAGCTTCTTGGCCTCCGACAATCAAAAATTTGGCTTCTTTTGAAGACTCTTAAAGATATTTCTTATCGACTCCCTTTTAAATAGATATACACGAGCCAATCTCTCTTTAAAAGAAATCGGTTGAGAATCTCTAGCAGGTTGAGAGGTTACCTGAAAAGGTGGGGAATTCTGAGTTTGTTGAACGGAGGATTACTGGACTGAATATTCATCAGTTTCTTCCCCTTATCGATAGCTGAAACCATTACTGTTCTCTTTTTAAAGAACTTTAATAGTTTATTGGCTTTCTTTTTTTTAGTAGAATCCTTTAGGAATGGCATTTTAGAAGCCTCTTCTTGTAAATTAGTAGCCTTATTTAAAAGTTTTTTGAAGGTTTTGATAGTGAAACCCTTCAGGAGAAAAGCAATAGGCCCGTGGATGTTCTTTAAAAGATTCTCCACTACATATTGCTCTTGCAATTGAGGTTCACACTTCATCGAGAGATTTTGCCACCTCAAGATGTACTCAACCAAAGACTCACCCAGCTTTTATTTTTCAGTGACGAGATCTCTAACGGTTACACGCTACTGAGCTCCTAAGAATCTCTTTAATAATAGACTCTCGAGCTCTGTGAATGTTTTCACTGAATCATTCGGCAAATCTGTATACCACTCAAAAGTAATACCAGACAGACTACTCACAAACTGGTGAAAGAGTAGAGCATCTGACCCTCCTGTATTATAATAACTCACTCGAAAGAGGGCCAGGTGCTATCTTGGGTTTTCTAAACCACTAAAAACTTTGAATGAAGGTGGCACAAAGCCTTTAGGATAAGAGACTAAATCATATTCTTCAGGGTAAGGTCTACCCTTTGGAATAGATGTAGTCCCTTGAGAGTGGGCTAAGGCCTCCTTTACTTGGGTCTCAATCATCTGGCGGATATCTTTATCAGTAGGAGAAGTTGGGGAAGCAACTTATGGAGTTTTGGTGCTCGATTCTATCTTCCTGCTATGCTTACCCACTGTATATACTATAGGTTACAACTGCTCAGACTGAGACTGTTGGACTTTAATCATCTGATTTTGTTTTTATTCCATTTTCAGCATCATCTGTTCAATTTTGCTTTCTAGACTCTTGATGTACTTATCCTTTTCGTTTAACTTGATTGCATCATCAAAATCTAAATTCACAGCTGTAGAGGCTTCCTCCTTACCATATCGGTGTCTTGAAGGCTCAGCATCTTTATTTGATGCTAGAGTTTCAACCATATAAATGTTTCCAGTTGAATCTTCATCCATTAAATCATCAGCCTCTGGGTCGAAGGCTTCAATTTCCCTCTTCTTAAGTATATCTCTTATCTCTTGGACCACCTCATTGATTGGTCTACCCTCAATTGACTCAGTATCGATGGGTAAATACCCTTTGTATTCTAGTATTTCTTCAAACTCATTATCTTCTAATTAGGCAAGAACTGCCTGGATCTTTAAATCATCTGTAGTGGGCTCTACCACTAACTGATCCAAGATTTCTTGATCAACATCTTGAACTGTCCCCTCCCCTCTGATTGTCCCGGGGTCGATAGTCACAAGGGTGACATCCTCAGTAGGGTGAGGGATATCCATCTTAACTGGAGATGGAGGAGCTTGAACAGCGGGAACTCCAATATCAATAAGAATAGAATCCTCACATCCCTAAAAAGCGAGTAGGGGGACCTTAATAGGTAACTGGACTGGAGTATCTCTTATCTGGATTCTAACAAATTTGCTTATCTTTATTGGTACATACAATTCATCCAAAGATATGGGCCTCTTGCCCTTAACATCAACTGGTTGCAAGTCTTTCACAACTTCCTTTGACTTGGCTATCATAGGGGCAAACTTTTAGAATCTTGAAGGCAGAACAGGAGGTCTACCACTGAGAGGGTGACCCCTACCAAATCCAGTTAAAACTATCTCCTCTATTTTTATAGATGGGAGACGGGGCACCCAGTGATATCCATCCACTAGTACTGAAGTCACTGGTTATTTGACAAACTTTTTGTTTCTTCTCACTGGCTTAGGAGTTAGGTTCTTTGCTTCAAATCTTTCTTCCTTTAATACTTCCTTCTCAAGTTTATGTGAGATCGCCCCCTTTAGATGTCTCACATACTGCTCATTAGTTTGACCTATCTCAGTAGCACTGGTGTGAATGATGTTCCTTAACATTCTTGTTCTTAAAGTATGCTTCTCCTTTATGGTTCTCTTGATAGTGTAGTGAACAAGACTAGGTGGAGAGCTAACAATCTGTGCAACCCTCTCCTCCCCTGCAACAGCTATGAGGGGGTGAAAATGACTCCCTTTTAGTAGTGGAAAAGAGGCAGGGACAGGAAGCTCCTCAACAGCCTCAGGCTCAACTAAACTTAAAGCCTTCTGCTCAGCAATCTTTCTAGACTTGGTGATCTTCTTTCTCACCCTTCTTAAGTAGTTCTTCCTGGCACTCTTGGTGCCAAACAATGCTCCTAAACTGGAAGATCCCTTCTCAACTGTGGACTTAACCTCAGCTTCCTTTTTCTCATCCTGGACTGAGGGTGCAGAAGGTGTAAGGGTAGCACCTGCTGCCAGCTCTAGCATGGGGGGAAGGTCACTTGTTGCCCCCACTGCCAGTTTAACTACTGGGCCATTCTCACCCTCAGCAGCGAGGTTTATGATTGTTCCACCATTTACAGACAGCTTTAGGGTCTTAAAACCCATTCCAAACTGAATAGCACTGCAGTGGATTAATTCTTCAACTTATAGGTTGAGGTCAATTGAGAACAACAGTTTTCCAACCATTGCATTTGCTTGAATTAACTGAGATTTGAAAAGGAAAAGATTTGAATCAGAATTTTGAATTTGAAATTTGAAAAGAAATTCTCTATATTTTATCATGTAAATCGAATTATGAGGGCTATAATACGATATACAATGATAAAATATAGAAGTTACTTTTGATTTGAAGAAATCTTGAATTTGCATTATCTATGTTTAACTACGAGAGATAGTTGTAGGAAGACATATAGCAATGATGCTTTGGATTTGACTTGAACGGATATGACTAGAGATTTGAACGGAGTTTTGAAATCATGAGAATTAAAAAATTTTCCCTGAATATTGAAACTCAATAAGTTGAATTTAATTTTAACTTGATGGTTAATAAATTTCCAAGAAAATAAAAAAAAATTCAGCTCGACTCTCCTACCCCACTGAGTAGTCTAGGGATAAAATGTCAAAGATTTAATATGGTAGAAAGATTAGATCTTTGAACTTGAATTTAGAAATGATCGAATTTGCATTATACATGTTATACTACAAAAGAATGTTATAGTAATGCATGTGACAATGAAGATTGGATTCGATTTGAAAGGAATTTCAGAAACTAAAAAATCTGGCAGCATCTCCCCTTATTTTTAAAACTCGAGGTATTGAATTTGCATTCAACGTAATAGTTTACAAATTCTAGAGAAGATCTTAAGAAAACAACTTGACTCTTTTATCCCAATAAGTGATTCAGGGTGAAATGTCAAAGATTAAATTGACCGAAAAAATTAAGGTGCATTGCATATATACGACTACGATGATTGTTGTAGGAGGATACATTGCAATGATTGCTAGAATTGAACAATTTGGAAAAGGAAAAATTAAAAAATCTGGGAGCAACTCCCCTTACTATGGAACTCAAGGTGTTGAACTTGAGTTCAATAAAAGGTTCACAAAATTTTAAATAAGGGAATGCTAAGAAGTTGACCCGACTCTTTCATCCTGATGAGTGATTCGAGATTGAAATGTCAAAGGAAAACTTTGTCAGAAGGGTCAAACTTTTAACTTTGAAAATGACTTTTACACCTAATCACATATATTAGATTGTAAAGATTACAATCTTATATATAATGATGTTGAGCATAATCCACTTGGAGTTTTAGAAAGATTTACAATTCGATAAGGATATTGAAAATTTTGACTTTAAAATTGAGAGACTTTCTATAAGTTATATAACTTAGCATACTATTGATTAATCTAAGCATGTGAGTTTCTAACATTTATATAGAGTTTGGATAGGATTTGGCTTGACTCTTTTGCTTTACCAATTAACTTGGAGGCAAAATGTCAAAGCCCGATATTGAAGGAGGTTTCCTACACTCACCTCTCTTTTTATATTTCTTAATTGAGTTGGCCACACTCACCCAAGGAAAAAATGGCGGAGAGACCAACAGAAGGAAGGTAGTCAAAATTATTGATGCAATAAAATTTGTATCGCTATTAAAGATAGAGAGAGAGATCGATTCCCTAGCGGAGTCGCCATTTTTTATTTTGATTGAAAAAAGAAGTTTGGAGTTTTGAAAAAGATTAATTTTCTTTGGGAAAGTTGAATTTCTAGAATTTTAATATTTGAAATTGAACACTTATTATGAATGATATATCACCTCAAAAGGTGAACATATCATTCCCTAATAGGTTTAGATTTTAAATATTTGAATTTATCCTAATTATTGTAGTTGAATTTGAGAAATGATGATAATGATCGTTTGAAAAATTGCATATGACCCCGAAGGGTCAAAATGAGTATTCAATCAAATATTTAACTACAATAATTTGGATAAGAAGATCATTAATCTCATAATTAAACTAAAAATAGTAATTGATATATCTTTCCAGGGAGAGAAGTTATCAATCACTATTGATCATTTAAAAATGATGATAATGATCGTTAAGTTTGATCTTCCCAAGGATAATTAATTAAAGTTTTGAAAAGCTTAATTTTGAAATCTGGTCTAGGTTTCTAAATCTCTGATGAGCTCAAGCCCTCGTAGTTTATTACATCATAGAAAACCAGAAGTTTTCCTTTGAATACTCTCGATTAAAATAGTAATATGAATTTCATTTAAGAATTCAAATCTTGATATCAAGGGAGGTTAAGGGTTGGAAATCTAACAGGGATTAGATCAAATTTCAACAATTATTTTTGGAGTCAAAGAAAGTAGGGTAGGAGGTGCTTAGGATTCAAAATCACTTCAGAAGCACCCCAACCTATCCTAAGTGTTGGGCTTGAATTTGATGGAAGGATATTTAAGTTTAAATGATTGATTTTATTAGAAAGTTGGGATTTAATTTTCAGAGGTTGAGGTCTTATAGCCTAAGCATGCCTCAGAACTCAAGTCTAAAGTGGGTACGGAAAATCAATGACCTGGAACCTAGCTAATGCAATGCAATTCTAGACTTACCCCAGCCTGGATTGGGGAGCCAACTAAACCACTTAAATGCTTCAAAACCATGAATCCGATCTTTAAATATAGAGTGGTAGGGATGTTATTTAAGATTAGTTTAAGAGTTAGGGTTGACATCTAGAGCAGATTTCTAATTGACCCCTTGACATATGTTTGGTGAAATTCGTAAATTAATAATGCAATTAAGAATTATACTTACTTTTAATTTGTTGCTAATACAATACATGCTAGTTGACTTAAATGCTTAAAATTAGCATGAAGTAATTTTAAAAAGGCTTAAAAATAGATTTTATCCTAGAGATGTAAAGATCCCCTTGTACAGAACTGCACCCTCATAGGCCAAGTGGTCTGTCAAAACCCGCAGGCGGGGAGGTGCCTAGCAAAGGAAAAGAAGGTGTAATAAGTATGCTTATGAAAAACCTCCGGCAGTCCCGAGCTTACTTCTTAAAATGTTAGAGTTTCTATGTGAGCCTCATAATTTTTAATTGATTAAAGTAGAAATAGTTTTAAGCATACCCTCACGAGCCTCCGATCGGGTTTCAGGTTAAATCAAAACACAACATGCAATAATCACAAAAAAACTATAAAAAGTAGGAAATCCTAATATCGCAATCAATGTCAAACAATCAAC
Source organism: Dendrobium chrysotoxum (assembly GCA_019925795.1). NCBI lineage: Eukaryota > Viridiplantae > Streptophyta > Magnoliopsida > Asparagales > Orchidaceae > Dendrobium > Dendrobium chrysotoxum. The sequence continues at coordinate 54,459,134 of CM034305.1, read as the reverse complement.
ATTAATCAAATCAATTAAATTAGAATTCAAATTAAAAGTCTATGTGGCAAGTGCCACTTAATTATTACAACCCAGAATTACTTGAATTTAAAAGTGGCAGGGTACCACTGACCACAACCCAGACTATACTCCTAAGACTCAAGTGACTTTGAGAATGGGTCTTCTTATTCTTCCCTTCTTCATCCTTTTGTAGCTCCTTGGATCATAGGGTCCGGATATCCAAATGAAAAGAAACTCTCCCTGGGTAGGGGTGTTATCTTTTCTCTTTGGATACTTGAAATTATCCTAACATAGGCTTCCAAATGGAGGAGGACTCTCCCCCTAAGGGATGTCCTCTCCTCTTTGGAATCTAAATAGGATATATATATCCCATCTCAAATCACTTAACACATTACAACTCAAAATTGAATCAAATTATATTTAAATTTAAAAGAAAAATCTAGACTCTATCAATACAAAATTACATGAATCAGCCTGGACAATCTGGTTTCTCTCGACGATTAGTAGACAAAATTTGTTCTGATCGTCCTATACGATTTTGCGATCGTCCGGGATGATTAGTGTAAATAAGGAATTTCATCTAGAAGATAGCTCGGGTCGTCCAGGGCAACCTGTACTGGATGATCTCAAAAAGACTTGATCGTCCGGGATGATATATATATCGTCCTGTACGATTAGTTCAAAAATGAAATATCATCCTACACATTTCTTGGATCATACAGCCAAAACATGCTAGACGATCTCAAAATGACTTGATCATCCAGGTCGATATCTCGATTATCACGGATGATTAGTTCAAAATTGGGAATATCTTCCAACATATTTCTCGAATCATTCAGGTGAAGTGCTCTAGACGGTCAGGATTTTGCATGTATCATCCGGGATGATCTTACGATCGTCCAGGACGATATGATCATATCAATAAAAAATTAATTATTTTCATTAATCACCAGACTAATTTAGGCATGATTGTAAAGGATCATCCAGGATGATATATGTATCATCCGGGATAATTAGACCAAATCTCTAAAAATAAAAACTTGCCTAACTTAATCTAGCGGCTGAAAATTTTTGATTTGAGCCTATCGTCCTGTATGATGGGTATATCATCTAGGATGATCTGCTTAATCAAACTGACTTAACATGGTCGACCTAATTAGGGTTTTTGTCTTCACTGGATCGTCCAGGATGATATGAATAAAATTTGAAACAGAAACTCTAACTCACTAAAACTCTCCCCCTGAGTGTGTGTGTGCAAGGTTACTTAGTTAGGGGATCAATTATATTACATTTGACTCAAGAAAGGAAAAAAATTATAATTTAAACAAATGCGGACCTGATCTTGAGTTGGCTTGAATTGCATTTGATCTTTTATACATGAAATGTTAGTCAATCAAAACAGAACACAGAAATATTTATTATCATCAAAATTATAATCCTTAAATCCAGGTTTGCAATAATCTCCCCCTTTTTGATGATGGCAAATATTTATTTAGTAGTTTCAAATCAACCAGATTGAAGTAATTAAAGCACAGGCGAGAGAAGATAAATTTTACTAATCATTGATAACCAGTGACATTTAATACAACAAACGAAACTACTACAATACAAAAACAACATGAGAAACTATTAGTAACACAAAAATAACTCCCCCTTCTGACATCAAAAAAAGGAGGAACAGAAAAGATAAAACAACAGCAAACTAAAACAAACAACCTAATAGAGATGTGGATCTTGATCAGATGGAGGAGGTGTTGGTGGATGATAGTAGCTATGAATGGTGGCGAACTGCTCACCAAACCAGGCCATGTCCTGGTCATACTGCTGCTGTTGGTAAGTCACAAATGAATTGAAGCTAGCAACATTCTCAGCATGCTGCTCCTCTTGGACTACCACGTAGGAGTCAAAGCGTGCCTCCCACTAGTCAAAAATTATACCTATTCTTCAAATTGAGATTATAACGAACATATACTAAAGTGTTGAGCCATTGATGCTCTAAATGATTATGCCACTTTGAGTGAATTTGTTCGAAGACACTCTAATTTCTTTCACTGTCTGAGGAGGAGGATATTTGACTTAGAATTTTTATTGCTAATTTTTGTAAGTTTGGAGCACTTAATCCAAAGATCTTCCACCACTTATTTACAAAATATCAAGTAAGAGATCTTAATGAATGTTCATTTTTAAAAAACTAAAATATTACAACATGTGAGATTAATTAGTTTTTAGGCTTCGGACAAATGTCTTTATTCTTGATCAACTTAATAAAACCTTGCATGATTTTTGGCTTATGACAATAATTCTTGTTGCGACTTGGGCTCACAAGTTTATATTTTAATGATAACAAATATTGTGGATCACATCATTATGTCTCATACTATTTGCAATATATATTTATTTGTATGTATACTAATATTTCAAGAACACCTTGCACCTTCCAACGAAGAATTATAGCTCAAGATTGTGTAGAATAGGCTATGCTGTGAAAAGTTTGTAATATACATTAATGTAATTTTAATTTCTTGAGTCTAGTCTTATAAAGGTGTTTGCCAGCTTAGTGACCATGCACACACACACACTCAGGGAGTAAGATTGAGCCAAAACTAGAAGTTTAATTTTTGAACTAATCATCCTAGATGATCCAATACGATCTCAGAACCCTAGCCGCCATAATAATTTAGGCAAAGATTTAAGATTCAAATTTTATTCTAATCGTCCTGGACGATCTATAAAATTCATACCTAAATTAATCCTATGATTAGTCAATCAAATGTGCTTAATTTGATATTTTAATCATACTGGATTATCACATAATCATCCTAGATGATATTTGAATCGTCTTGGATGATCTGTTCAAATTTGAACATATCGTCCAGGTGATCATCCTAGACTATCAGGTCAAATTCTGCACATCATCTTGAATAATCCTGCGATCATCCTAGATGATATTTAGCAACAGAATTGAGTTTTTAGAGTTTTCTGAAGCCCTCTTTTTAAGCACATCATCCTGGATAATCCTTAAGCACATCATCCTGGACGATCCTGTGATAGTCCTGGATGATCTTTGCTGCCAGAACTAATTTGGAAGGGTTTTTAAAGCCCTTTATTTAAGGCTTGTCAAAGACTTTGAAAGTGTCTTTGGCAGCCATTAAGTCTTCATTTTTTCTAGAGAAAACTAGAGAGAGTTTGAATGGGAGAGAGGAAAGGGTGGAGTTTGAGAGGGAGAAGAGCCTTGGAAGGGGGATTTTTGAGGGAGTGTAAGGGCGTTCACACGGTTGCTCTAGCAAGCTTGCACCTAAGTACCATCAGATTTAAGGGTCATATAGAGGGAAGTTTTGGGAAGAAGAAGATCTCTTTGGTGTCAAAGGACCCGGCTACTCCGCCGCACCGGGGAAGGTGGAAGTGATTTTGCAAGGGCTTCTCTGCCTAGCTGTGGGGGATAAAGGAGAGTCCCTAAAGGTATAGTGCAATACTCGAAAGGTGCCTCTAAGGAGTGGATGTAGGTCAAGTTAGACCAAACCATTATAAATTTGGTGTGTTCTTTCTGATTATTTTCTGTCATTTATTTTACTGCGATTAACTGCTTGGGTGAAATCTCTGATTTATCTTTTTATTATTGATTTAATTTATTTTTACTGTAAGATATAAAATGATTTTTCTTTTTATTTAAAGATATTTTTAAATATCCAATTCACCCCCCTCTTGATTAGCCTTGGGACTAGTACATAAGGTTTTAACACCCCTCATGAACTTTCAAGTGGTATTAGAGAGAGATTCATAAAATTAAGTTTTGAAAACTTATGAAAAAAAAATCCATGGCTAATTTTGAAAATCATAATATTGTGGAAGGATATTCAATCACCCGACCACCTTTATTTGAAAATATTACTTTTGATTTTCAAAAAATTCGTATGTCTACTTTTTTGAAATCAATAGATCATCGCATGTGGCATATGATTCAAACTAGTTATTCTATAATGTCACGTATTGTAGATGGAATCAAAACTGATATTTTTTTTAATAGAGTAGAGTAGATCAAATCAATGCTCAATTAAATGCTAAATGTTTGAATTATTTTTTCTGTGCTTTAAATTTTGATAATTGCATGATAATTTCTATATGTACTGCTGCAAAAAAATTTGGGTTAAATTATGTATTACATATGAAGGAACTAGTGAAGTTAAGTAACCTAAGTTGAATATTCTAATGCACGATTATTATCTTTTTAGCATGAAGCTTTATGAGATGATTTTAGACATGTTTACTAGGTTTATGCAAATTTTGACATCATTACATGCTTTAGGTGAATAATTTTCAAACTTTAAAAATGTCAATAAAATTGTATGTTGCCTGCTTGATAAGTTTGATGCCAAAGTTGTTGCTATTTATGAATCAAAAAAGTTGAACGAATATTCTATTGATAATTTGATTGGCTCACTCATTGCCTACGAGAAAGGTTTGGGTCAAAAGCTTTTGGATGCAGGTGAAACTATAGTACTGAAAGCTAAAGACATGGATAAAAGCGACTCAGAAGATGATGAAAGTAAGGAGTTAGCATCAATAATAAATAAATTGAAAAGTCTACTAAAGCACAAGCATCAGCATTAACAAAAGTGGAACAAAGGTAAAAAAAGATAAGAATGTTATAATTTCTTATGATGTTATTTGCTTTAGATGTAGGAAACCTGGTCATATGAAAAATCAATGCTTGAACTTAAAAACCCTTCCTGAAAAGGAAAAGGGTAAAGCTAAGCAAATTGTAATAAGGGAAAATAATGGAAAGCAAAAAATCTCCTGGGCAGACCTAGCTTCTAAATCATCAGATCAGGAGCGAGATGATGTGGATTAAAGTTTTGCTTGTGTGTATTTTGTTTGTGTGAATGTTTTTATTTTTTGTGTTATTTTTTAAGTTTTCTTTTTACTCTTTTTGTTTTATTTTTAAATCTTTTATTTTATTTTTTCTATATGATTGTCAATTTCTCTGATCAGCATGCATATATCACATATTTTTTTAGTATACATTTTAGAAAATTAAAATCACTTTTCAAAAGTGAAAGTGCGATAGGGATGTTAAGCCCTGATGAACTAGTCCCGAGGCTAACCAAGAGGGGGGGTGAATTGGATATTTGAAACAAAATAAAAATCTTTTTATAACGTGCAGCGGAAATGAAATAAAATAACGATAAAAAGATCAATCACATATATCACCCAAGCAGATAATCGCAATAAAATAAAGTGCAGAAAATAATAAGAAAGAACACACCAAATTTATAGTGGTGCAGTCCAACCTGACCTACATCCACTCCTCGGAGGCACCCTCCAAGTATTGCATTAAACCAAATAGTGTCTCTCCTTCAGCCCCCACAGCTAGGCGGAGAAGCCCTTACAAAATCACTTCCACCTTCCCCGGTGCGGCGGAGTAGCCGGGTCCTCTGACACCAAAGAGATCTTCTTCTTCCCAAAACCTCCCTCGAGACGACCCTTGAATTCGATGGTACTTAGGTGCAAGCTTGCCGGAGCAACCGTGTTAACCCCCTCACACTCCCTCGAGAATCCCCCTTCCCAGGCTCTTCTCCCTCTCAAACTCCACCCTTTCCTCTCTCCCTTTCAAAGTCTCTCTTCAAGTTTTCTTCAAAAGAACGAAGCCTCAATGGCTGCCAAAGACACCTATCAAGTGCCTTGAGAAAGCTTAAATAAAGAGCTCCAAAAACCCTTCCAAATTAGTTCTGGCGGCAAAGATCGTCCAGGACGATCGCCGGATTGTCCAGGATGATGTGCTCCAAAAGACGGCTTCAAAAAACCCTAAAAACTCAATTATGCCCCCAAAGATCATCCAGGACGATCGCAGGATCGTCCAGGATGATGTGCTCCAAAAGACGGCTTCAGAAAACCCTAAAAACTCAATTCTGCCGCCAAACATCATCCCGGACGATCGCAGGATTGTCCTGGACGATGTGCAGGATTTGACCTGATAGTCTCGTACGATCCTGGGATAGTCCAGGACGATCAGTACAAATTTTGCACAAATAGTCAAGTACGATATACATATCGTCCAGGACGATTAGAGCAAATTTTGACTCTTAAATCCTTGCCTAAATTATCATGGCGGCTAGGATTTTGAGATCATATTGGATCGTCCAGGATGATATAAATATCATCCAGTACAATTTGTTCAAAAGTTGAACTTCTGATTTTGACAGGATCTCACTCCCCTGAGTATGTGTACACATAGTCACAAATAAGCATACACCCTTACAGGACTTGACTCAATAAATCAAAAAGTACATCAATGAGAAATACAATAAAGCCTATTCTACTCATTCTTGAGTCTTGAATCTTTCTTGGATTGATGCATGCTGTTCCTGAAATGTTAGTACACACAAACAAAAATATATTTCAAATACTAGGAGATGAACCATAATATTTGTTATCATCAAAATAAGAACTCGTGAGCCCGAGTTGCAACAAAAAGATCACTTTTTTTTTCCTAAAAATGAAAATTTTGCCTCCTATTTTCTTGAAATTTTATGTAAGTTGTGTTGACTTCTCTAAAATCAGTCAAAGAAAGGAAACTCATGATTTTGTCTCTCTATCTCATTTCTTTAATGAGGCTATTTCACTTTTGATTCAAAATCTTTATCAAATTATAAATTGGATCTTGAAATTAAACTTTTTTCATCTCCCTACATTTTCTCTATCTCATAGAGATCTTTTGCGAGTTATTGAATCCACTTCATTATTTTCTTAATCAAACTATTCATTTTTGTCACTAGATTGGGTTTGCTTTAGTCTTTAAAATTATGAAAAGGAAGCATATTTAGAAAAAAAAAGGCACAAAATAAGTCAAAAGCTGAAAAGATGCTTAATATCACCAAAATAAAAAATCAAAAGATGCGCAATGTCGCCAAAATAAGAAGATACACAAAATATATTAAAAGATGTGCAAAGTGCGGCAAAAACTAATTAAGAGGCACAAAATGAACACATAATGAGTTAGCTTACCATTCTTGTACTTCTTAAATCTTAAGAAAACCCTTATATGTATTGTTATTTTTTATACTTGAGTTTGCAAATCATGACTTTTGATTCACCTTTTTGTATTAATCTTCTTTTAGATATATTTTATGCAAGAAGTTTTGAAAAGATTATTATTTTCTTCTCTAATTTGTTCCTTTATTTAGATGTTGGCATTAAAAGTTTCTGAGCCTTTTAAAGAACTTAAGCTTAGATTAACATTTTCTGAATTTCTAACATTTCTAGATTATACGTGGTCAATACATACCTTACTAAACTTTTGAATAAAATCAAGAGGTAACTTTCTCATTCCAAGAAAATTTTGATATTTCAAATTGAGTCTTCTAAAACTTTTTTACCAGATCAGGGACCATTTTGATCTTTTAGTCTATTTTTCTATTTTGTTTTTCTATGCACCTCTTCCTTTTAATAATGTCAAAGGGAGAGAATGTACTGTTGTATTTATGTTGTATTTGAACGTAGTATTATTTTTATGTTGTATTTACTTGTTTTATTTTATTTATTTTATTTTAAAATAAAAATAAAAAAAAAAGAAAATTTTATTTTCCCCTATTTTTAAAATTTTTTTATCTTAGTGAGGGGGAGCTTAGGAGAAAATTCTTTTAGTTTATAAATTCAACCAGTAATATTTGCCATCATAAAAAAGGGAAAGATTATTGAGACTTGGGCTCATGAGTTTATATGTTGATGATAACAAATATTGTGGATCACATCATTATGTCTCCTAATATTTGCAATATATATTTATTTGTGTGTATACTAACATTTTAGGAACACCTTACACCATCCAACAAAGAATCAGAGCTCAAGATTGGGTAGAATAGGTTATGCTATGAAAAGTTTGTAATATACATTAATGTAATTTTGATTTCTTGAGTCTAGTCCTGTAAAGGTGTTTGCCAGCTAGGTGACCATGCACACACACACTCAAGGAGTGAGATTGAGCCAAAATTAGAAGTTTAATTTCTAAACTAATCATCCTGGATGATTTATATCATCCTGGATGATCCAATACAATCTCAAAACCCTAACTGCCATGATAATTTAGGTAAGGATTAAAGATTCAAATTTTAAAAAAATATGCAGCAGTGTGGATTCCTTGCCTAAGTTGAGAATCCCATCTTCTCTTAATAATAGTTTTATATAGTTTATATAATCACTTCACATTTTTGAAGATAGCTTTTATTGCCTTTTGTGCCCTATACATATCATCATATAAATACCATAGTGATAGTTTCTCATCTAAATCAACTATACGGAGTAATCTGATCAATGGACTAGATATTTTTGAGATAACAAGATACTCATTCCAAAAGTTCATATCCAAAATAATAGTGTCAACCTCTTTTCTTTTGATGATTTTTGTTAACTTTAAATCTGTGTAGAATTTACTAGTGGCTAATGCTTGCAAGCCATGCTTGTGATCATAGACACTTCTTAAAGTAATGAAAGTAGTAACAAATCTATTAACTCTTGGTCGTACAATCTCCTTACAACTTGATATTCTTCTAAGCCATGCAAGTATAAATATATGATTATAAAAAAGGTGTGAACTTTGATGCTTTTCTAGCAAGTTTTTCTATGTGATACATGCTACCTATATCCTTCAATATCAAATTCAGATAGTTTGCTACACAAAATGACTAATAAATATTGTCAAATCTTTCATGTAATATCTCTCCAGCTTTCTTATAGTTCACAACATTATCAGTTATTATTTGCACTATATTTTCAGGGCCTACCCATTCAATTACCTCAGTGAACAGAGCACACAAATTTAAAGCATCCTTGGTGAGAGAAAATGCATCAATAGATTTAAAAAAAACATATATCTTGTGGACTGTAAATAAGAAATTTTATGATAATTCTACTTATATTATTAGTCCAACCATCAGCCATGATTGTACAGCCTGTCTCCTTCCAATATTGTCTATATGAATCAATAAGTAATCTACACTCCTCTTTGCAATCTCTACACAGATTAACTCTCATTCTATAATATTATGGAATTTTGTAATCTGGACCTATGGTTGTGATGGCATCAACAACTCTCCGTGCATAGATCAAATTCAATACATGGAATGAGATACAACAATCAAAGAACCGTCTTTCCACATCCATATCTATATTATGTATTACTTCTTTTGATGCTAAGATGCTTTTAAGCGAGGGTTGACATCCAAGATTAGTTCTGGGAGCAAAGAAATTATCTATCTCATTTTCTTTTCCCTTTATCAACTCTTGCTTTATGTACTTTAGATAATTGTGATTTGGGCAGAGAAGAAGAATCTCTTCCTTCCTCTACCATGTCATCTATATAAATAGGTACACTCTCCAGCTCTTTTGGTTCTCCCTATTTTCTTTTTGATATGTTATTTAAATTTTCTTGCATTTGGTAACGAATATCATGGGGCATAATTGGAGACTCAAAACCAATATAAATAATTAAACTAAACCCAATAATGATTTTAGAGAACACAACATACTGGTGTAAATCACTTGTCACATTACCAAACAAAGCATATTATCAGTCTATCTGCAGAGAGAGGTGGCAAGCTTCTCTAAGAGAGAGAAGAGTTTGTTTTGCACTAATCACAAAACAAATTTGATATTTTTAAGTCCAAAAGGATATATTGAAATTTTCTTTCAATTCTTTCGATAATTTTTGGCTAAAAATAGGATGATGTAATTTAAGTAGGAATTAGTAAATCCAGTTAATCCAAATTAAAATATTTTGAGAAGATCAAAACTAGAAAACTTTTAAGTCCACCCAAAAAATCTGCTAGGTTGTGATTGCAGCTAACTACATCTTGTTAAAATCCTACTTAAATAGGATACCAAACTGCTCTTTATTATCTTTTGATCCGTCTTTCAAATCATAACATGTCTCATGCGTTGCCTGAGAAGTCTCAAGCCCCTCCTAAGGCCTAAAATACTTATCATATCCACCATTAGTATGAGATAAAATCTCAGTATTTAAAATAACTCCTGGAAGAAAGATGGAGCGAAATTGCACAGGCGATTTCACAATCTCCAGAGAACTTATAATAATAAAAAAAATGGTTAGATTTGAGATTTCATAATTAACTGGAAAATGTTTCTAAATAGAATAATCTTTTTGCTCAGCACTCCACTCCACTAAAATGCATAAATTTCAGGTTGTGGGATAAGGTAAAAACTAAAAATACTAAACAAACTTAAATCACATGGTGAATAGAGAAGAGCAGATGCGATGGTGATGCCGAAGAGTCTGCATTGAGCATTGAGGAGTTGATCTCGTTGTTGAGTTCGTCGATCACAAGACAAGTGAAGGATTTGAGGGCACTCGAGGCCGAACAAATGGGATTGAAATGAAATGGAGGCAGTGGGTGAATAGGGAATTTTGTTAAGTTATTTTTTGAAATTTACATCTCAGTCGTCAAATCAAAAGTGGATAGATGAGATTAAATTTTTTTGGAACCACGCAGTTCTACATAACCAGAGCCAATTCTATGGTTTGATGGTCCAACCTGTCCAGTGAGCTATTTTACTGGGGTTTAATGCGAATTTGAGTACCAAAAGTGATCGAATCGGTCGACCGGTTGGTTCATGGTTCGACTGGTTGGTCTGGTCCTATTTTTAAAACCATGGCCAAAAGTATTATAATATCTTAAATTTCATCTCATCTAAATTTAGTCAAGTAACTAATTTTAGGCAAAAGAAAATTTTGATAGCAAAGTTTTAGGCTTTAAGAAAATGATTTTATTTATAAAAAAATTGTATGAGAGTATAGGGATCAAAATATTTCAATGAATATGTGAGTATTTTGAGATGCACCTCACCTTGATTTATTTGTTGGGAGCTTTTGCTACCAAGAGGTCCCAGAATTGAGTATTACATATGTGATATGTGTGTGTGAATTTAACTTAGGTTTCACTTAGGATGAATTTCTTACTGCTTCTTAATTTTTGTATGTGAAAGCTGCTTTAAGAAGTAGCAAGAAAGTCATCCCAAACGAAGCCTTAATTGAACTAAATGTCACAAAAAATAAAAATAATTTGAGTACTTTTTGTGCTTATTATAATATAATATATAATCCTTTATTCATGATTCATTTTAAAAAAATTCTATTTGTCTCCTCTCTTCGATCTCTCTTTTCCTTGTTTAGGTTTTTGGGATTTTTACATACATAACACTTAAAACTATATTATTTACTCATATAATACCTAAAATTACATATTTACACACATACTTGCTTTTCTAAAAAACCACTCTGTCTCCTCTCCATGAAAACCTGCCCGATACCCTTATTTGGACGCAAAACTCATCTTCCTTCGACATTTGCTCATCTTCTTCATTCCATCAAAGAACAAAATGGATGTCTATTCTTATCAAAATGGTCCCACCATTCCCGCTGGAGCCTCCCATCTAGCCTCCTATTCATTCTGCCTCTGAAACAAAAAAAAAATTGATTAGGTAAACAGCCTCCCATCCCGTCCAGCCTCCTGTTTCAGCTGTTTGGTGCAAGTGACTTAGATGATCTTATGATTTTTAAGATTTTGAATTACTTAGATGGTCTTATTATTTGCAGTAAAAGATAATATATGCATTTTAATAGAACTATGCATTTTAACAGAACATAAGTTTTTTCCTTTTCCTTTAGCTTTACTTCATTATATTACTTAATTAAATTTTTCTCATTAATAACTTCTTTGCTAAATATGGATTCCAACAATTTTTGCTATATTGTCTTCAAATATGGAGGATATTGGAGTGTAGTAAAGGGACAGAGCAGGTTAAAATATGTTGGTGGTAGTCATAAAACTTTAAAGCTTAGGAGATGTACTGTTAATTTATTTTTACTGAAAGAATGAACTGAAGCACTATGCCTGTGGCTAAGGGGTCATGCTTACGACCTACACTATCACATCAATGGAACATCACCTAAAAATTACATGCCCATTATAAGTGATACAGATGTAATGGATATGCTTACATATTCTTCTGATAGCCAAAGAATGGAGGTGGTTGTCGTTGTGAAAGAGCTTGAAGAAGATATGGGTATTACTTGTGAAAGCCAACATGTGGATACACATGATTTAAGTGGCAACAAAATGGCAAACAATGATGTACTAGTTGGTGGAATGTCTGATGGTTTTATTGAGAGTCCTGATTCAGAGGAAAATTCTCTGGTTGTTGGATCGTGGTTTGAGGATTCATTCAGTTTCAAACAAGTCATTTATTCCAATGCAATAATGCATAACTTTGATATCAAGATTAAGGCTAGTGACAAATCAAGAGTTATTGCTACATGCTCATACCGTGGTTGTCCTTGGAGGATATGAGCTTTGTTATGTTTTGATGGACACTCCTTTGAAGTGAAAAAATTACATCCTACACATTTATGCCCAGGGGTAAATAGAGTTGGGAACAAACAAGAAACTACAAGCTGGGTTGCGCATAAAATCCAAGACATTGTCAAAAGAAATCCTCATGTTACACCAAAGGACATTAGTAATAACTTAGAGACTACTTATGGTTTGAGTTTGCCGTACATAAAAATATGGTGATCAAGGGCACTAGCAAGAGACCAAATGTTTTGATTAATGGATGATAACTACAAGTGGGTTCCAATGCTAAGGTATGAATTACTCAAAAGAAATCCAGGCTCTCATAACATATCAATGTGACAACCACAACAAATTATTTGCTTTTTAGCAAGAGAGCTGAGCGTGTTTTCACGGAGAGGAGATGGAGTGGTTTTTTAGAAAGGCAAAGAGCTTTTTAGTGGTATGTGTGTAAATAGGTAAGTTTAGGTGTTAGATGAATAAATAACATAGTTTTATGTATTATGTATGTAAAAATCCCTTATTTTTTAATCTGCTTGTATCTTTATCTCTCTCTCTCTCTCTCTCTCTCTCTCTAACTATCATGTTAAAATATTTTTATCACCTTTTTTATTTTTACAACTAAAATAATTTAATACTTAATTTTCATGTAAAAATAAAAAATTTCTTTTTCAAACAAAATATATTTGATGGTCATGAACATTTTTTTTAAATATATCATTTTATAATAAATATTAAATAATAGTTTTTCTTAATAATTAAAAAATTTAATAAATAATTTCTTTCCCAAAATATTAGCTTTTTTTTCTTCAAAGGCTTTATGTGATCATTAATCACAATAGTGTTGACATTAGCAAATTAAATATTGCCTAATTAAATGACTTAATAGTAAATTTTTAATATGGAAATAAAAATTACTTACAAAGAATAAAATTTAACTTTGCTAAGTAAATACAACATATAAATATTACAATACAAAATTATCATATTGCTAATTACAAATAATAAAACATTTTCTGTTTAAAGAATCATAAGATTTTAAACAATGTAATTAAAAACTTTTTAAAAAGCAAATGTTTTTCTTAATGCTAACTATATAAGTACAATCATGAAAGTGAAAGGAGAGCAAAGTATTGTGACTTATGCTTCATTTTCTCTAAAGAGTAACTTTTTAAAAATGAGATTGGAGAGAAGAGAGTGAAAAAGTTAGGATATGGCTCTACTAGGATTTTTTTGTTTGCCCTAGCCACCTCTAACCCCCCTATTTCGCCACCTCCTCCACCTCCGCCAGAGGATCCCCCACCTTCCACCCTTCCCATTGTCCCCTTTTTCCTTATGGATTCTGCTCAATACACTCATGATTTCCCACCCCTCTCAAACTCCCATGTCAGTACATCTAGCCATGCTTGGCTTGGAGGAATATGTTGTTTGCTAGGAGCTCCTCTTTAATAACATCCAGATTTCCTTCATCCCAGCCCCTAATGACATATTTCTTTTTTCTAAGGAGGCCATTACTTTGGGTTTGCTGGAATGGAATTTCTGTTTGGTTGGTTACTCGATTAGTAAGCGACCATACTATGAATCGTTGCTTGCTACCATACAAAAAATGTATAAGTAAAAGGTACTCTCCAATTAGTTGCCTTGAGCAATGGTTTCTTCCTTCTTAGGTTCTCCACTATAAGAGATTGTGATATGGTGTGGTTTGAGGAGCATTGTTCTTCCTGGGGAAGCTATTCATCCTCCAGAAATGGTCCCCCCATTTTTGTCCCAAATGTGAAAACTTCACCACAGCCCCCATATGGGTTAAAATCTATGACCTTCCTTCAGCATGTTGGAACATTGAAGGTATTTCCAAAATAGCCTCCAAAATTGGTGTTTAGTTGGATGTTGACTCCTTAACAGCTAAAAAGATGAGGCTGACTTATGCTAGAATATGTGTGCAAGTATCTAACACTACCATCTATCCGGACCTTATCCCTATTTCTATGGAAGATGAAGTTATTAACCTTAGGGTAAATATTAATGGTACCATGTACTACTTGTAGTTCACTAGTCCATCCCACCTCTATTTTCCCTTCCAAAACATCCACTTTAAATATGAAGATGAAGTTATTAACTTCTCAATCATACTTATAATCCTCCAACTAAGCTCCACTCAACTAACACCGATGCACTGGTTCCAAACTCTACCTCATCTGATACCCAGACTGACAAAAACATCACATATTAAGCCACACTCAACCTGCTCCCTCTTTAATTATTTCCTCCACTCATATTATTGCACTCTTTGTGCCTTCTCAAATAGCCAATCACCTGCTTCATAATATTAATTCTCCAACTAATGAAGCCCTTCCTCCTACCGTCCCTACAAATTATATCACCTTAGCTACTTTGGGAGTCATTTCACTAAATAAATTTAAGGCTCTGCAGCAAAATATGAAAGCTCACCTTACCACTAATGCTTCTTTCAAGGCCACACAGCCCAACCCCCCAGCAAATTACTCTGTTCAATATGCCAAAGTCACTAGGGGTAAATTATATAGTAATCCCCCAACTCCCCAGCATCCAAATCCCAACAATTAACCCTACTATAGCCACATGGAAAATTAGGGCTTTTGTAGCCCAAAAAAGTGCTCTCCTATAAGCATTTTGTGTAAACTTTTGGTTTGAATATGTTTGGTGTATTAGAAAATAGGATTCGCATTTCTTCCTTCTCTGAGCCTTACTTTTTCAACTCACACACTATGTTTGATATGGAAGAAAGTTGTCATAATTTTGAATTCTCCAAAATTGGGGAGGATTTGGTTGAAGTGGTCCCAAGCTAAGGTGAATTTTACCCCATCTTTTATTTCTTCTCATATGATTTCTGGTTTGGTTTCTTTTGGCTCCAATACTCCTTTTCACCTGTCTATCATTTATGCTTCAAATAATACTAAGGAACATAAGGAGCTATGAGAAATTTTGAAGTCAATTACTCCACCCTCTAATATTCTGTGGATTATTATGGGTGACTTCAACTATTGTAGGTTTCAATCTGATAAGACTAATCGGAATGTATTACATCAAAATAAGCTTTTGATTTTAACTCGTTAATTTTTTATGCAAACTTGAAAGATCTTTCTTCCGTTGGAAACTCTTTCACTTAGTACAATCAAAGGCTAGATAACCCAATTCACATTAAACTGGATCGTGCACTTGTTAATGATGCTTGGATGGAGATTTTCCCTATATCCTATTATGCCATTTAGAACCTTGCTTGTTCTGATTATTGCCTAATTGTGCTGCATCCTAGGTCTAAACTTCCCAGTCATCATATATTTCTATTTAAAAATTACTACGAAAAATTGAATAAGTTTTCGAGCATCCTAATTTCTATATTTGCTGCTTCTCCTACCTGTTACCCTCTTGGTGATCTTTGCAACAAACTCAAAGGACTCAAATCATTTATCAAGTCCAAGGATTGGGCTAATTTTAATGTTGTTCCCAAGCACTTATCTGATTTGCAATACAAGCAAGGAGATTGTCTTAATAGATTGGGATCTAATCCCTAGAATGTAGAGTTAAATACCGATCTTAAGCATCTAAATTTCCAAATTTTATAATTATCATTTGCTTCCTCTTTGAATCATCCAAAGGAAAAAAAATGGCTTACACATGGCGAGGATGAACTCAAGTTTTTATACTTTAAAATTCACATGAGGAAGAACTATAGCAAAACTTTTATAACCTTGGCCATGGCTGACCCAACATCTAGCTATCCTGAAGCTATAAACTCTACCATCCACCATTTCCAGAACCTGTACAATCCTCCACCTCCCGTTGCACCTGTTGTTAATCATTTTCCTCCTGATGTTGTTCTCATTGCTCATCTAGTAGCTTCTCTTATGCTTCCTATTTTTTATATTGAAATCAAGTAGGTTATTTTCTATGGTTCTTCTTCATCTTCTGTTGGGCTAGATGGGATTAATTTTGAAATTTTCAAGTCTACATGGATGTTGGTGGGTCCAACTATTTGCAAGGAAGTTAAATCTTTTTTTGTCAAAGGTTATATCTCTAGGGCGGCTAAAGATACTATTATAGCTTTCATCCCTAAATCTAACCATGCAAGTTTCATCTCTGATTTTAGGCCTATCTCCCTTTATAACACCATATATAAAGTTATTGCCAAAGTTTTGGCTACTAGACTCAATGAGAATTAGTCTAGATTCATAAAACAGTGGATTTCTGCTGACAATTCTATTCTTGCTAAAGAGATCTTTACTTTTCTAAAAAACCTACTTATTTTAGGATTATGTGTGTTAAATTTGACATAAAAAGGCATTTGATTATGCCTCAAGGGATTTTGTGATTGTTATTCAATAGATTAAAGCATGTATATTAGATGTTTGGTTTTCTATCTGCATTAATGGAACCCTGGAGGGATTCTTCTCCTCCTCTGCTGAACTCAGGCAAAGCTACCCATTGAGCTCACATCTATTTTGCATAGTGATGGATGCTTTCTCCTGCCTCTTAGATTGTCCTTCTAATGCTAAAAAGTTTGTTGTTCTAGATTTGGAAGCTTCAGATTTTTTCACCTTCTATACGTTGATTATCTACTCATTTTTAGGAAAGCTGATGTGCAAACTTGTATTAATCTGAATTTGATTCTTAACACTTTTACAAACTCAACTAGTCTTCATGTTAACTTCGAGAAAAGCTCTTTAATTTTACCACCTAATTGCCTGAATGCTATATGCATATGATCTATTCTCAATATTGGTTCTCCATCATCTCTTATCACCTATCATGGCATTCTTATATCCCCCTTAAGAGCTAAACTTGCTAATTTTTTTAATCTGTTAGATTCTATTACTAATAAACTTTCTAGTTGGAAGGTAAAAGCTCTCTCTTTTGCAGGTAGATTTTAATTTCTTTGATTGACCATTTGGAATATAATTACCTTCTAGATTGGGGCTCCATCATACCTAAAACCATTACTAAATAAATTGGGAAATTTAGGTGCTAAGTTCTTATTCTTTGGTGATATTATTGCTAGGAAGTTGCACCATGTCTTTTGGGCTAACACTTGCAAACCTAAGTTACAAGGTGGGCTTGGGCTTCCTACCATCCAAGCTCTCCAATTCAGTTTTAATTTCTCTCTCATGGACAGAATATATAATAGATCTTCTCCCCTCTAAAAGTGGTTCTTTTATAGGTACTCTTTACATTGGTGCCCTCCTACAACCATAGCCACCATTTTTTGGAAAAATGTTTGTAATGTGGCTATTTTACCTAGAGATAAATTTCAATATCATGTTTTTCCTAGTAGCCTGATATCCCTTTATTGGGACCATTGGTGTAATGGAGCTACCCTTACCGAATTACCTTGCTCCATGCATATTCTTTATTGGTTCCCCACCAATGCTCGCATAGCTGCCATCCTAAATGAGCAGGGGTGGCTTTTTCGCATAACTTCCTGGCTAGCACCCTCCATTATGAGCACGTCTATTGTCTGTCTGAGTTGGGAACACTACAATGTAGGAAATTTTAAACTTTGTCTAGCACAATATTAATATGGTGGGGTTACTTGATCTTGGTATAATTTTGTATGGCATATGCTTTTTTTTATTCTTCTTATGTTTGTATGCCTCTTGTGGGTGGCATAAAAATTGTTGATTCACTTCATAAAAGAGGAATAAAGGTGGATCCTAGTTATTGGCTATGTCACTCATCTTTGGAAAGTACAATTTACTTATTTTTTAGTGTAATTTTTGTTGCAAATCTGGTTTTGATGATGACAAACATGTTTCCAGTGTGTTTTGCTTGGCTAATCTGTTTCAGGCACAAAAGACCGCGAGCCACTCAAGCCAACTCAAGATCGGGTCCAAGTGTGTCAAATGTATGATTTTTCTTTTTATTGAGTCAATTGTAATGTAACTGATTCCCTAGCTAAGTAACCTTGCACACACACACTCAGAGGGAGAGATTGAGTGAATTAGAGTTTCTGTTGCAATTTTGTTCAGATCGTCCTGGACGATATCCACATCGTCCTAGACGATCCAGTTAAAACAGAAACCCTAATTAGGGCGACTAAGTTAAGAAGGACTGATTGAGCCGATCGTCCTGGACGATCTACGGATCGTACGGGACGATATTCCCAAATCAGAAATTCTCAGCCGCCAGATTAAGTTCGGCAAGTTTTATTTTAAGTATTTTGGTCTGATCGTCCCGGACGATACGTGTATCGTCCTGGACGATCCACTACAATCATGCCTAAATTAGTCTGGTAATTAAGGAAAGCAATTAATGTTTAATTGATACGATCACATCGTCCTGGACAATCGCAGGATCGTCCCGGACGATCGTGATCGTCTTGTGCATTTCAGCTGTACGTCCAGAACTATGTACAGGACGATTTGGGGCCTTTTTGAACTAATCGTATCGGACGATTACCCTATCGTCCGGGACGATCAAGTCATTTTTTGGTCGTCCAGCACAGATTTCTCTGGACGACCCAAACTGTCTTCTGGACGATTTCCTTCAATTTGAACTAATCGTCCCGGACGATCGCAGGATCGTACGGGACGATATGAACAACTTTTTCTACTGATCGTCCAGAAGATGCAGATCGTCCAGGCTGAAACAGCTGAATTTGAACTGATCGTACAGGACGATCTACCGATCGTCCTGGACGATCTTGGCCGATAAGTTGAGATTTAGGGCAAATTTTAAGCCCTCCTTTAAAAGAACTTTTTCCTAGATTTGGAAAAATCTTTTGCTGCCTTCCTTCCCTGAGAAATCCTAGAGAGAGAGAGTTGGGAGAGAGAGAAGAGATCTTGTGAGGGGGAGTTAGTGAGGGATTCACTAAGGTTGCTCCAAGCACGGATCAGAGTCGTCCTCTCCGCTCGTCGTCTGTCGTCTAGTCGGTGTTCTTCGTGGGAGGATCGTTCGCAAGAAGATCCGGGTTCTCTGCCCGCTTCAGGAGGAAGCGAAAGGAGTTCGTGGGTTCTCTGCCCGCTTCAGGTGGAAGCAAAAGGAGTTCGAAGGTTCTCTGCCTGCTTCAGGAGGAAGCGAAAGGAGGTCGGGTTCTCTGCCTCACCGTGTGGTGAAAAGGAGGTGTTTTGTACAGGCTTCTCCGCCTTGCTGTGGGAGCAAAAGGAGAGTCACTTTCGTTTAGTGCAATACCCGGAGGGGAGGCTCCGGGGAGTGGACGTAGGTCAAGTTGACCGAACCACTATAAAATCTGGTTTGCTTTTCTGATTCAGTTTTGCATTTTACTTTTCAATATAAACTGCTTGGGTGAATATCATTGGTTGATCTTTTCGTTATTGTTTACTTGTTTCCGCTGCTAAGTATCGAAAAGATATTTGTAGTTATCGTGAAATTTTTAAATAACCAATTCACCTCCCCTCTTGGTTAGCCTCGGGACTAGTTCACTAGGGCTTAACATCCCTTTCAAACTTTCAAGTGGTATCAGAGCGGGATTCAAAATTTCTGTTTAAAAACTTTTGAATTTGATCCAATGGCTAACTGTAACAATCGTAATACTGCTGAAGGTTATTCTATTACCAGACCACCGTTATTTGACAATATTCCTTTTGATTTTTGGAAAACACGCATGTCTACTTTTTTGCAATCTATTGATTATCGCATGTGGATGTTAGTTAAGGACGGATACGAACCACATTTTCGAATGATTAACAATGTGAAAACTGAATTGCCGTTTGCTGATTGGACGTTTGATGATCGTGATTTAGCACAGTTGAATGCAAAATGTTTGAACTGTTTCTTTTGTGCTTTGAAATCTGAAGATTATATGCGTGTTTCTACTTGTACAACGGGAAAGGAAATCTGGGATAGGTTATGTATAACATACGAAGGTACAACTGAAGTCAAACAATCTAGGTTAAATATCTTGTTACATGATTACGAACTTTTTTGCATGAAACCTAGTGAGACTATTTCAGAAATGTACACAAGGTTCACTCAGATTGTTACCTCTTTGCATGCTTTAGGTAGAGAACTTACCAACTACGAAAGAGTGAACAAGATTCTTAGATGTTTGCCTGCTTCTTATGATGCTAAGATTACTGCTATTACTGAATCCAAAGATTTAAATACTTACTCTATTGACAGCTTACTTGGATCACTCATTGCTTACGAGCAAGGAGTGAACCAAAGGCAACTTGATGCAGGAGAACGCAAGAAAGAGAAGACCGTGGCACTAAAGGCCAAGGATTCAGATGCTAGCTCTTCCGGGTCTGATAGCGATGATGTTGCCTTAATCACAAGGCAATTTAAAAGCTTTCTAAGGAAGAAACATAAGAACTATCAGAAGTGGAACAAGGGTAAGTCCAATAAAAACTTTAAGGGTTCATCTGAATCGATCTGTTTTGAATGCAGGAAGCCTGGACACATAAAGGCTGATTGTCCAACACTTAAAGCTCACCCAAGCAAGGAGAAGGGTGAGGAGAAACCAAAGTACAGAAAGGATAAGAAGCGGATTCAGAAGGCGTTCTGGGCAGCATCCGACTCTTCTGAGACTGAAGCTGAAGAGGAGGAAACAAACTTGTGTCTGATGGCGGATGATCACCCTGGTCAGTCGGACCAGGAAGAGGTATGTGAGCTTACTTACGATCAGTTATTTGAAGTTTCTGAAAAGATTCATACATCGTATAGGAAGCTTAAGAAAACACATGCTAGTTTGAAATTAGATTATTTGACTTTACAAAAAGAGCATGATTCTGTAGTTAAGGATCATTCCACCATTGATAGCAATCACATGTCTTTACTAGATGAGTTTGATGAACTGAATAAAAAGCATTCTGATTTAATTGTTGAGCATAACTTGTTAAAAACATCGCATGATGAATTAGAACTTGCTTTTAAGAAAGTGAATGATTTGGCATCTGAGTTAGAAAGTATTGAAAGTGCAAAAACGTTTGAAATTGGAAGTTTAAACAAACACATTGAGTTTTTGAAAGTGAAAATCAGTGCTTTTGAAAATAACAAAACACCGCCTACTTTTGAACAATTTTATGCACCGCCACCTTTTAAAAATTCTGTTGCAAGTTCATCAAAGAATGTTTCATACACTACTAGGAAGAGGCACTATCACTCACGACGTTTAGTTAATCCTTTTCCTGGTGTTAGATGTTTTTCATGTGGCATGTTAGGACACATATTACACACTTGTACTGTTCACCGTAGTACACATTGGGTGTGGAGACCCAAACTGCCTGTTGCACAACACAGCACGCATGCATCGCATTCTTCTTTTCATAAGAAGGAACCCAAACCTGTTTGGGTTCCTAAGACTGACATTTGATGATTTTGTAGGTGTGCTCTCACACAAGACCTCGTGAGAGCATGTGGTACCTGGACAGCGGATGTTCTAGACATATGACTGGAGATACAAATCAGTTCATTTCGCTGGAGGCCAGAGCTGGAGGTAAGGTTACACTTGGAGATAACACCACCAGGAAGGTGGCAGGCACAGGTATAATTGGTGATTCAAAGAACTTTATGATTGATAATGTTTTGCTTGTAGATGGACTGAAACACAACCTGCTGAGCATCAGTCAACTCTGCGACAAGGGATACAGCATCAAATTCCTGCCCACTGGCTGCATTTTAAGCTTAAATGATGAAGTTGTTTTGCAGGGGCAAAGGATCAACAACGTCTACAAGCTGGATGTAAGTAGCATTAAATCTGATAATTCAATTTGCTTAAAAACTGCTGCTGATGAGTCTTGGTTATGGCATAGGAGATTGTGTCATGCCAGTATGAAAACCCTTAGGAGAGTCACCCAAAAGGACTTAGTTAGAGGTGTGCCCAAGCTTAAGTTCACTAAGGATCACCTGTGTGATGCCTGTCAGTTGGGGAAGCAAGTCCAGTCCTCTTTTCACTCTGTTAAGGACATTAGCACCTCTAAACCTTTAGAAGTTTTTCACATGGACCTCTTTGGACCCATTAGCACTGCCAGCTTAGGGGGGAGAGTCTATGGTTTTGTGATTGTTGATGATTATTCAAGGTTCACTTGGGTTAAGTTTTTGTCACACAAATCTGAGTCATATGATGAGTTTAGATCTTTCTCTACTTGGATTCAGAAGAAGTTAGGATGTGAGATTATTACCATCCATAGTGATCACGGAGGGGAGTTTGAAAATGAAAGATTTGGAAGTTTTTGTGAGGATCATGGGATTAGTCACAATTTTTCAGCTCCTAGGACCCCTCAGCAGAACGGGGTAGCTGAAAGAAAGAACAGGACCTTAGTGGAAGCCGCTAGAGCCATGCTTGCCGAGTATTCACTTCCAAAATACTTTTGGGCTGAAGCGGTAAACACTGTCTGTTATGTGCTGAATAGGGTGAATGTGAGAGTCAAACTGAACAAGACACCTTATGAGATCATTAAGGGTAGAACACCAAATCTGTCCCACCTCCATGTTTTTGGCTGTAAGGTTTTCATTCTGAACAACGGGAAGTCACCCTTAGGAAAATTTGACCCCAAATCTGATGAAGGAGTGTTCTTAGGATATTCAAGTGTGGGGAAATCCTTTAGGGTGTTCAATAGGAGGACTTTGGTGGTGGAAGAAACAACCCATGTAGTGTTTGATGAATCTGATCCTAAGGAGTCTAGATTTGAAGTAGAAGATGAAGAGATTGTTGAGGTTACCCAAGGAGTTGGAAATACAAATTTGGAGGAAAGGGTAGAACCTCAAACCCCATTGCCTAGAGATTGGAGATATTCTTCGAGTCATCCTAAAGAACTGATCTTAGGAGACCCTTCTGAAGGTGTTAGGACTAGGCATGGACTTAGGAAGGAAGTAAACCATTCTGCCTTTATCTCAATGACTGAACCCACCAACATCAATCAAGCCTTATCGGATGAATTTTGGATTTTAGCTATGCAGGAAGAATTGAATCAATTTGTAAGGAATGATGTTTGGGAGTTAGTAGAAAGACCTAAAAATTAAAGTATTGTGGGAACCAAGTGGGTCTTTAAGAATAAGATGAATGATTCTGGTGTGGTGGTGAGAAATAAGGCAAGATTGGTGGCTAAGGGGTATAATCAGATAGAAGGGATAGATTTTGAGGAAACTTTTGCCCCTGTAGCTAGATTGGAAGCCATTAGAGTGCTACTAGCCTTTGCCTGTTATAAGGGAT
Organism: Dendrobium chrysotoxum; assembly: GCA_019925795.1. NCBI lineage: Eukaryota > Viridiplantae > Streptophyta > Magnoliopsida > Asparagales > Orchidaceae > Dendrobium > Dendrobium chrysotoxum. Next base: position 54,435,626 of record CM034305.1, on the reverse strand, counting down.
TTAAGCTGTTTCAAATGGATGTCAAGAGTGCCTTTTTAAATGGGGTAATTAAAGAAGATGTTTTTGTAGAACAACCCCCAGGTTTTGAGAGTTCCCAATATCCAAGTCATGTCTATAAATTAAAAAAGGCCTTATATGGATTGAAACAGGCACCCAGAGCTTGGTATGAGAGGCTTAGCACATTCCTGTTAGAAAGAGAGTTTGTTAAGGGGAGCGTAGACACCACCCTTTTTCTGAGGAGATTAGGAGATGACTTACTCATTGTCCAGATCTATGTTGATGATATAATTTTTGGATCTTCTGATAAATACTTATGTGAAGAGTTTTCTAAAACAATGAGTAAAGAGTTTGAGATGAGTATGATGGGAGAATTGTCCTACTTTTTGGGGTTTAGCATAAGGCAAACAGATGATGGAACCTTTCTCAATCAATCAAAATACACTAAGGATATTTTGAAGAAATATGAAATGGACAAAGCCAAGCCAATCAATACTCCCATGCCCTCCTCAGTTCAGTTAGATAAGGATTCAAAGGGAAAATCTGTTGATCAGAAGAAGTATAGAGGGATAATAGGGTCACTGCTTTACCTGACTGCTAGCCGACCTGATATCATGTTTAGTGTCTGTCTTTGTGCTAGGTTTCAGGCTGATCCTAAAGAGTCCCACCTGACTGCTGTTAAGAGAATTCTTAGATATCTTTTAGGAACCCCAAACCTAGGAATTTGGTACCCTAGGCACAGCACCTCTTTTGAGATCATTGGATATTCTGATTCTGACTTTGCGGGGTGTAGGGTGGATAGGAAGAGTACTTCTGGGACTTGTCAATTTATAGGACAGTCATTAGTCTCCTGGTCCAGTAGAAAACAGAACTCAGTTGCACTTTCCACTGCTGAAGCTGAGTACATTGCCTTAGGGAGTTGTGTGGCCCAAGTTCTTTGGTTGAAGCAGCAAGTCTTGGATTTAGGAGTACCTGTTGGCACAATTTCTGTTATGTGTGATAATACTAGTGTCATCTGTATCTCTAAGAATCCAATCCAACATTCTAGGACCAAACACATTGACATTAGGCATCACTTCATTAGGGACCATGTTACAAAAGGGGACATTGAGCTACACCACGTAGCAACTGAAAATCAGCTGGCTGACATATTCACTAAACCACTGGCCTTTGACTCATTCATCATTTTGAGAACCAGATTAGGAGTGATTGATATAAATACTTGATTCTGATGACTGCTGATTTATGATTGTTATGATTGGTATTCTGATTTCTGTTAGTTAGTTTTTGTATTGTGATTTCTGATTTCTGTTAGTTAGTTTTGATTTGATTATTTGCTTTCAATTGATTTTATTTCTTCTGCTGATTTCTGTGTTACCCTTTTTGTTAGTTTGATTTGAGTATTTACTTTGCTATGATTTTCTACCTGTTTTTTTTATGCTTTTCAAGATCTGATCACCGCTCACTACTTCTGGTGATCTGAATTTTGACTGAGAGTTTTTACCTTGTTTTGGTTTGGAAGCTGATAAGCAGTGATTGACTTCGCTGAATCTGTTAAAGGGAAGAAACATTGATAATTGTTTCTCTTCCTCTAACTCCTTTACTGGTGTGTAGTTTCTTTTGAATAAAAATCCTTTTCAAAATTAAAATGTTAGTTTTTGAAATAGAGATTATTTTATCTTCCTACAGTAATCTGCCTCATATCAATAGTGTTTTTCAAAGTCTTGAGTCATTAGTTTGATTTTCTAAACCAAGTGATTGCATTTATCATATGTTGTATGGGTTTTGTTTTGTGAATCGTTCTTCCTTACTGCGGAGAGTCATCTCCTATGTCTGGAAGATAATCTCACAGCTGAGACTCTTTAATGATTATGAAAAGGAGAAAGCTTATAAAAGATGCGCAGTGCGCCAGATAATTTGAAAAAGAGGCATAAAATGAGCCCAAAACTGAAAAGATGCGAAATTGCCAAATTGGATACACAAAGTGTATCAAAAATCAAAAGATGCGCAAAGCGCCAACCAATTTGCAAAAGAGGCACAAAATGAGCCCAACACAAGCTTTCTTTCCTTTCAGATTATTAAATGTCTTAGAAAAATCTGTGCGCCACTTAATATTTTCAAAAGCTTGAGTCTTGAAAATCTTGATTTCTGATTTTTTACTTTGTAATACTATTATATACGATATTTTTCTGGAACGAGGCAGGATTTCTTTTCAAATCTAATGTCTTTTATTCTGAATCGAATTTTTGTTTTGAAAGGGGTTTGCATCGATAAGGTGCCCGGGGTCGGCGCTACGAATGTTAATTATTTCCAACCTTTTCTGGATTTCAGCGCTGTCAATCGTCCTGTCATTGGTTTTCGAATCTAAAGTCAAGGAAAAATTCTGATTTTCTAAGAGCAGTTTAATCAAAAATTTTAAATAAAAAAAAAATATATATATATATATATATATATATATATATATATATATATATATAATACTTCTATGTGTTTTTTACGTAAGTTTTATTCGTCTTTTTGTGATTTTGATTTCATGGTTGTGTTTTTTGGATCCTGATCGATCATCTTCATCCTCCATTCTTTTCTGCTTTTCTTCACATCGTCCTGGCCGATACACCTATCGTCCTGGATGATCCTCTTCGTCCTGGACGATCCAAAAAATCATCCTGGACGATTCATTCAAAATCATTCCCACTGCTCCTGCTGCTGAAACTACCCCAATTATTGGTGATCGTCCTGGACGATAATTACATCGGCCTGGACGATATGATCCATATCTTCCTGATACGATCAAACGGCTGACATTGCACCAATTATTGCCCATCGTCCTGGATGATCCACCTCATCGTCCTGGACGATCCACGTGTCAGCCACTGGACGATTGGAATTCGGCCCGTCCGACGTATTTATTGCATATCGTCCTGGACGATCCACCTAATCGTCCTGGACAATACTTTTCGTCAACGGTCGTCCAGCCTGACTCCTCGGGATGATCGCCTGTGTCTAATCGTCCTGGACGATCTCTGATCGTCCTGGACGATCGGACCGCCTTTTTGACCAATCGTCCAGAACGTCATAAATGACCACATCGTCCCGGACGATCCCGCGATCGTACGGGACGATTCGCCCATTTTCTATTTAAATAGCGGTTTTCTTCATGTTTTTCACACCATTTTTCCTCCACTTTCCTTCTCCTTTCCTCCTCTCTGGTTTCCTAATGGCTGGTGGCAAAAGATCTCGTCAAAAGGGGGCCAGTTCATCCCGGGGACATGTAGATCCTCGCTTCCCGAATGCCGCCGATCAGGCGGCTTTTGAATGCTATCGTAATGTAGGTATCACGCACTCCAAGATTGTCAATCCACGCGCTCTCACGTATCTCATTTTAGACTTGTTAGCACACACCTCCCTCACCTTCATTCTGACCTTAGCCTTTCCCTTCAATCTGGAACTCCTTCGCATCTTCTTTGCCAACTTGCGCATTTCCGCGGACTATTCCACTCTTCGCTCCTACGTAAATCAATGCCCCGTGGAACTCACGACCCACGATTTTCACAATATCCTCAACTTGTCTATCACTGGCGACAAGATCCACACGATCATCACCGATCCTGACTATGATTGGAGTGTCGCCAATCACTTCCTTCGCAATACCAACGCACCCTATCACGACAATGCTTGCACTTCCCTTCTCAAGGACGCCCGGACCATTCAGCACGTCCTTTGTTCCTCCGTCATTCCAAAGGCGGGGGATCGGATTCACATTACCCCGCTCCTGTCCTTGACCACCTACTACATCATGGCCCGTCGAGAATTTAATGCCTCTGATTTGATCATCCGATACATAGAACATCTCACCACCATTAGAGATCCGGGCCACAGGCGTCGCCCAAATCTAGCTTTAGGTCATCTCATTCACTATGCCTTAGAGACAAAATATGACCTTCAGTATCCTGTCCCTCCTGATGTCCCTCCTTCCTTCTTCACAAACAACTTATTCCACGTCCTACACAGCACCCGCCTACATCCGGAACCTGCCCCGGATGTTGAGGAAGAAGAGGAAGAGGCTGCTCCAGTTCCTGCTGCACCAGAGGCACCTGCACCCCTTCGCATTGCCTCTCCCCTTGACCACCTGGTGCAACGCTTCGACCAGTGGGAGGCCCGTTTTGACTCCTGCGTGGTTGCCCAGGAGCAGCAGCACAACGAGGACCTCCAACGCTTCGCGGACTATGCTGCGCAGCAGCAGCAGCAGCACGACCAGGACATGGCCTGGTTTGGAGCTCACTTTCAGGCCATTCACCATTACTTCTACCCTCCACCGCCACCTCCTTCTTCCGATCAGGATCCGCCTCAGTTTTAGTTTTCTGTCGTGTTGTTGTTCTGTGTATGTTTTATTTTATGTTTTATTTCCGTGTTTATGTTTCTCCCTCCTCCTTTTTGTGATGTCAAAAGGGGGAGTCAGTTGTAGTCGTGTCGTGTCTGTTTCTGTTTTCTATTTCATGTTTTCTGTATTGTTTGAGCTGTTAAATAAAAATTAAAAAAAAAAAATATTTGTTTTGTTTGATCTGCTAGTTTACCTTTGTTTTCAGACTAATTTACAAATGTTTGCCATCATCAAAAAGGGGGAGATTGTTGCAAATCTGGTTTTGATGATGACAAACATGTTTCCAGTGTGTTTTGCTTGGCTAATCTGTTTCAGGCACAAAAGACCGCGAGCCACTCAAGCCAACTCAAGATCGGGTCAAAGTGTGTCAAATGTATGATTTTTCTTTTTATTGAGTCAATTGTAATGTAACTGATTCCCTAGCTAAGTAACCTTGCACACACACACTCAGAGGGAGAGATTGAGTGAATTAGAGTTTCTGTTGCAATTTTATTCAGATCGTCCTGGACGATATCCACATCGTCCTGGACGATCCAGTTAAAACAGAAACCCTAATTAGGGCGACTAAGTTAAGAAGGACTAATTGAGCCGATCGTCCTGGACGATCTACGGATCGTACGGGACGATATTCCCAAATCAGAAATTCTCAGCCGCCAGATTAAGTTAGGCAAGTTTTATTTTAAGTATTTTGGTCTGATCGTCCCGGACGATACGTGTATCGTCCTGGACGATCCACTACAATCATGCCTAAATTAGTCTGGTAATTAAGGAAAGTAATTAATGTTTAATTGATACGATCACATCGTTCTGGACGATCGCAGGATCGTCCCGGACGATCGTGATCGTCTTGTGCATTTCAGCTGTACGTCCAGAACTATGTACAGGACGATTTGGGGCCTTTTTGAACTAATCGTATCGGACGATTACCCTATCGTCCGGGACGATCAAGTCATTTTTTGGTCGTCCAGCACAGATTTCTCTGGACGACCCGAACTGTCTTCTGGACGATTTCCTTCAATTTGAACTAATCGTCCCGGACGATCGCAGGATCGTACGGGACGATATGAACAACTTTTTCTACTGATCGTCCAGAAGATGCAGATCGTCCAGGCTGAAACAGCTGAATTTGAACTGATCGTACAGGACGATCTACCGATCGTCCTGGACGATCTTGGCCGACAAGTTGAGATTTAGGGCAAATTTTAAGCCCTCCTTTAAAAGAACTTTTTCCTAGATTTGGAAAAATCTTTTGCTGCCTTCCTTCCCTGAGAAATCCTAGAGAGAGAGAGAGTTGGGAGAGAGAGAAGAGATCTTGTGAGGGAGAGTTAGTGAGGGATTCACTAAGGTTGCTCCAAGCACGGATCAGAGTCGTCCTCTCCGCTCGTCGTCTGTCGTCTAGTCGGTGTTCTTCGTGGGAGGATCGTTCGCAAGAAGATCCGGGTTCTCTGCCCGCTTCAGGAGGAAGCGAAAGGAGTTCGTGGGTTCTCTGCCCACTTCAGGTGGAAGTAAAAGGAGTTCGAAGGTTCTCTGCCTGCTTCAGGAGGAAGCGAAAGGAGGTCGGGTTCTCTGCCTCACCGTGTGGTGAAAAGGAGGTGTTTTGTACAGGCTTCTCCGCCTTGCTGTGGGAGCAAAAGGAGAGTCACTTTCGTTTAGTGCAATACCCGGAGGGGAGGCTCCGGGGAGTGGACGTAGGTCAAGTTGACCGAACCACTATAAAATCTGGTTTGCTTTTCTGATTCAGTTTTGCATTTTACTTTTCAATATAAACTGCTTGGGTGAATATCGTTGGTTGATCTTTTCGTTATTGTTTACTTGTTTCCGCTGCTAAGTATCGAAAAGATTTTTGTAGTTATCGTGAAATTTTTAAATAACCAATTCACCCCCCCTCTTGGTTAGCCTCGGGACTAGTTCACTAGGGCTTAACATCCCTTTCGAACTTTCAAGTTTACCTTCTTTTTTATTGCTAATATGATATTTGGGATTAAGATGCAATTATTTAGACCTAATTTGTTACAAGTCTTTAAGATCATTAATGAATTGGCTATTTCTATAAAAATGCAAAAAAAAAAAAAATATACAAGCTTATTACATGTTGCACTATTCACGGCTTGTAGAGGGAAAAAATGACAAAAAAATTGGCAATTCATATGCTTCCTTTACTTCTATCTGTCACAAAATTAAAAAAGTGGTATTTCTTAAATTTCTAAATGGAGGAATAGAGTAGAACTTTTGGAACTACTATAATTCTAGTATTCTATTCTAGTCTTAGAAGTTCTCTTGAATGGTCTATAGACAACCAGAGGATCATGTAAAAAAACTAAATGTTGAATGAGCCACTGATTTGATATTTAATATTACTTTAGACAAATCTGCATAGTTAGTATTAATTATCCCGAAGCATAAACTAATACTTGTATTATCGACTTAAGAAAAAAATGATTTATTTGTACACAAACTCAACATTGGGAATGTAACAATTATCCTAAAGGGTAAAACTCCCATTCACCTATAGTTTCAAATACAAAATTAACCCAGGATAGGCTTTAGTCGGTGTCCAAAGATTTCCCCTCTCTTAGTAAACTAAGACAAGGTTTATTTTATGTTGGGATCTTGTGTTCTTATAGAGGCTAGCCCCTACAGTCGATTACATCTCGGAAGAGAAAACTTTCGATTAAAGTGGATATTAGATTCTAAGCTTATAATACAATCATATATATATTCGTAAGTTGCATTATATATTTCACAAATGCCAATCGTTCCTTCAAAAATATCATTAAATTTTATAAAAAATATAATTGAATTCTTTATATATTTTATTATTTATAAGAAATATGAGATATGCAAATACGTTTAGGCTTATGCTTGCTTGGAATGAACTGCTAACTAACAACCTAATAGACACGTAATCATTCTAGATGCAATGTATGATAAGATTTACTCTATCCTAAGAGATCAAATGATGAATCAGACTCTAAATCAGTGACTCGAGATGAATATTGTTAACTTTATGTTCAACTGACACTAACGAGATGACTCACTAAGAACTCTATATTTTATCTTATTTAATTTACCTAACTAATTTTTTTAACTTCCAAAATTTCTAAAAAATTTTAGCAGCATCACAGCCCTATACCAACAGGTACTGCACAGCATCCTTAAAGCATAAGAGACCCCACTACCTTTGTCGTAGACTTGTGTGTTGGGTTCGTATACATTGCAGAAATAAAATTCATGCATGTATGCACGATAAGGTAAAGGTATTCGTGTATACAGTACCTAATATTATATTGTCCTAGAACTAGTATACATATTCTTACAAAGTCCAAAATAAGTCAACTGAGAAAAACCTAAAAAATTCTTTCCATTAATATAAACTACCACCCATATGAATGCAATGCATGATGCAATGTAATAAAAAAAGAGAATGTGCATAAAAGAAATTTATTTTTTAATTGATTTAATAATATACAATAGACTCATACTTTACATAAAAGAAAGGTGGCCAGGCTCCACCACAACAAACCTAGATTTCCAAGCCTGGAGTTTAATGCTTAAGTTACTTGAGTTGAGGATTTTGTTCATTAAGGACAAAAGGGGTTATTTAATTAAAGTTTATCTTGTATGAATTTGGATTTTATCATTTAAATTTTAAGGGGTTGGAGTTGTTTATTTAATTATAAAGAATTTGTATATTAATAATCCCAAAGTACAATTACTACTAATGTACAAATCCTAAGGCTTGTAAATAAAATACAATCATCCCCGTATAAGATAGATGATCACATAAAGCCTTTGAAGATTTATTAATGATTTATTAGAGATAGAGAAGAGACCCTCAATCCAATATACATGCGCATCAAGTGGAGTTAAGCATAATGTATAGGGTCAATGATTTATTAGTGTTTGATTAAGGGTTATTAAAATTTATACACCCATGCCTTCCACAAGTGGAGGCTAGTATGGTGCATGAACCCTTAATTGGTTATTTAAAATTTATAAAAATCTTCTAATCAAATATGTGAATGCCTTCCTAAAAGGAGTCATGCATCATATAAGGAAATTTATTGGATGATTTAAGGTGCATTAAAGGCTTTAAATTTAATGATAAAATGCCATCTAAATGGAATCAAGAATTAAGCATACAAGCCTAATTATTTAAAAAATATTAATTATCAAACTTATTTGACTAAAAAAATAAATTTTAATCAATAAATTATCAAATATATTTTGTTTTTTATGTTTTAGATTTTGTTGAATTTTTTGGATTTTTATTGAATTATTTGGAATTTTTGATTAATTATTGAATTTTTAATTAATTATTAATTAATTATTTATGAGTTATGATTAAATTTTATTCAAAATTTTAATTTAAATTTAAATAATTAATCTATGAATTTTATTTAATTTTATTTAGTTATTTTTGATTTTTTAATTATATTTATTTAATTATATTAAGAAATTAATTATTTAATGAATTAATATTAAATTTTAATTGAAAATTTTTATTCAAATTGAAATTAACGTTCTGTGAATTTTATTTAATTTCATTTGAATTTTTTATAATTTTGAATTATATATTATTTTTTAATGAATTTATTTAATTGATGTTAAATTAAAGAACAATTAATTATTAATTAAATTTGGATTTGAATTTCAATTTTTACTGATTGTGATTTGATTAGGAGGTTATTAAAATTGATTTTGTATGTTTATAAATTATATTTGATTTATTATAAATTATTGAAATTTGACCCTTAATGAAGCATTGAATTGGATTGGTAATTTTTAAAGATTGCTTAGTGTCAAATGGGGGTGGATTTGTCCCTAATGATGTGTAATGTCACTAAGTTTATGAGGTTTCAGTATCACCCCTATTGGTTATGTGTATGCATCCCTAAAATTTTCTATAAAATTTTCTAAGTTAGATATGCAAGGTCCTTGATTGTTATCCTTTGATATCATTAGGGTTTCAATAGGTTTCAAAATTAGTTTGACTAACCCTTACATACATACACAATCAAGTCTTAACAATCATGGTGTGCTAAGTCAAAAGGAATTGGGGATATTAAATTTCTATACATTTGGGTCAAATTATAACCCAACTGGTTACAAATTTGATAGCCTGTAGTGTGCAATTCAAGTGCCTTTGGAATACTCATGGGATGTCAATGACATCCTATGATATATCCCTCCCAAAGTTTAATTTAAATGATTGAGTGTTTAAGGGATATTTAATAAAAATTCAAGGACATTGGTGAAGCAATTATCCCCTAAACACTCAATGAGCACATTTGAATTTAATTTTCTCTAAAAGAGCTCTATTCACACTTTCCATAGAGGTATAACATGCAAGGAATAGGTCACAATTGAATTAATGTTGAATTTACAAAGATTTAGGTCAAATCATTACTTAAATCTTTATAAATTCTGATATGACTAGGGCTGACCTCAAATAGCCATGAGAAAATTACTAAAGACCCCTAATACCCTCTAGATCACACCCTCCATATTTTAGCTCAATTGGATAAGTATTTAGGGAACAATAATTAAAATTTCATAAATCAAAGAGGCATAATTACTCCCTAGATACTCATCACCATGGCCTAAAATTATTTTTAAATGAAAGAGAGTTTTATCCTGAAGAGAATGAGGGGTCGTTCAGTAATTTTGGTTGAGTATTTGATTTATAATAAAATTTAGAGGTTTCTATAATTTAAATTATTAAATAACGTGGCTAATCACTTAACCACGTTAAATGTAAGTGCTAGTCATTGGATCTGCTCAGTTTGAAATGAGCATGCGAGATCTTATCAGAGGGAATCTTGTCCATTTGGTTGTTAGAGTTGGTCTGGTCAAATTATCGGAACAATGAAATCATGGTCGAAGTATCAAATAAAAGAAATAAGTGGCCGTGATTTCATCTCTTTCATTTAAGAATCGTTAACCCTAAACTTAGGTTTCATTCTTACCTTCCCTTACAGGGTGTTAAATGGGATGAAATGCGAGATTCAGATAGATGATGCATATAGAAGATATGGGAAATAATTTATAACATCTTATATATAATCTATAAAGATCTATTTAGAAACCTATATAAAATCTAGGGTTAGGGAAATACCTATCTACATATGGTCTTTAAGGATGTAGAAAGGCTTGTTGTTCTCTTCTGAAGTTCCTTTACGACTTCGTAGAAGGACTCAAACTCTGAATGATGCTAACGAAGAGTCCAACTATGTAGGACGGATGGTGGCTCGTCCTCCTCCAATCTCATCATCAGCAGCTTCCAAATAGCAAGGAGACACTAAGGGTGTAATAACTCAAATATTTGAAATAAATTTATTTGAAAAATATGAAAATTCTGAAGTTGGGGCTGATTTGGTGAGCTCTTTGGCATTAGGCCATGAATAATATATATATATATATATATATATATATCCCTACCTCACACCATCGATTCCCTCACTTGGTTGCTTGGTCAGGAAGAAATTGAAAAAGGGGAAGAAGAGGTAGAGAAAAGTCTTTGGATCAAATTTTATTCTATTTGTTATAAGTGACTAGTCTCTTACTTCTATTTTTAATGATTTTGACATTTATATATTTTATTTCTCTTAAATCAGTCAAAAAAATATTATCTTTTGATTTCATAAGCTTTTACCATACAAATTTGGATATATTATAGATTTAATCATTCTAAAAGATTTAATATGATTTTATTGCATTTTAAATAAAGTATTGATTGATATTAGATACATGATATGATAACTCCGTGTGATATCCTACAGATCTATGTGATTCACTGATTGGGAGTCATAAGAAGTTGGAGATTGATTGAGAGTCATAAGGAGTCAGGGTGACTGATTCATGTGATTCAAGGAGAGTTATAAGGAGTATATTGATTGGGAGTTATAAGGGGTGACCGATTGGGAGTTATAAGTGCCGGAGCAAGATACCCTTAAAATATACATTGAATATCTGAATATTGATACCAAAACTACTACGAATACTATAATGATATTATGGCTGACATTAATATTGTTTACTATCATGAATACTATTTAATATTATTAATAATGATACTAATATTATTATTGCATTAGTACTGTTAATTGTTACTGCTACTGTGACTGATAATGTAATGGATTGAAATGTGATAAAATATAGAAGGATAAATTAATACAGATAATGAACTATAGAAGGATAAAGTGATACATATAATCAATCAAGACATTGATGCATATAGTTCTTTATATGAGTTATATCATATTATTCTATTTTATCTTGCATTGATTTTAGTCATAAAATTTTAGTTACTTGCTTAGCTATGTGCTCATTATATGATTTTACATGTTTTCAGTAAAGGGTAAGGTTCCTATGATATGAGATTCCAGACAAGACAAAAATGCAATCATATTTCTTTCTATTATTCATTGGTAAGCTCAAGTTAAATGATTAAAATGAAAGACATATGTAATTCTTCCAATATAGATCATGGAGTGTAATAAGGGGATTGTGGAGAAACCTCTATAAGAATCAAACAAAACATTAGATGCACTAGAGATAGGCTAGAGTGAATGCAAAATTTGAATGAGGGTTTCATGTATTTTTCCTTATTCTAGCTGCTAGGATTTCTATGGATGACTGAGATGACTCAGAGCTATTATTGGGATGAATGCTACCTGTCCTAAGCTGTAGGCAGCAGGGTGGTGAGCTGCTCAGGTGAAAATGACCTGAGGTCATTTTCACATAGAGGGAGACTACTAAGGCTAGTTAGGTCAAACTGGGGGTCATGTTAGATTGGACTAAGGTCTAGGAAACTTTTAGAGCCTATTTGGATGGCTAGATGGGCCTAGGTTGGGAGGAAATGGGCTAGGTTAGGGGTGTTGAGTTGATTATTTGACCAGTCAATTGGTCAAATAGCTAAGTTAGAGTCCAAGGTAGGGTAAGGTTGCTATTTGGGTCAATTTCAAGGAGTCTAAGGAAATATGATAAATAAATGAATCCCTATGCAATTGAGTTTGACCACGCATGGTGGTTCCATAGTGTGACTCAAGTATTATAATTTAGGATCCTTAGTCTGTGATTTTGATGATGACAAATATTATTGATTAAATTGTTACTTTTCTTAGTAAATATTTTGGATATTATTTTTTTCAATGAGCACTAACATTGTAGGTAAAATACACACTACTCAAGGCTAAAGCAAGACTCAAGACTAAAAGTTCGATAGGGATGTTAAGCCCTGATGAACTAGTCCTGAGGCTAACCAAGAGGGAGGGTGAGTTGGTTATTTAAAAATTCATAAGCAAATAATAACAGAAAAATAAAGTGCAGAAAATAATTAGAAAGAACACACCAGATTTTATAGTGGTTCGGTCAACTTGACCTACGTCCACTCCCCGGAGCCTCTCCTCCAGGTATTGCACTAACACAAAAGTGACTCTCCTTTTTCTCCCACAGCAAGGCGGAGAAGCCTATACAAAACTATTTTTCACCAACCCGGTGAGGCAGAGAACCTGAAATCCTTTTACTTTCTCCTAAAGCAGGCAGAGAACCCAGACTCCTTTCGCTTCCTCCTGAAGCAAGAAGAGAACCTGAACTCATTTTGCTTCCTCCTGAAGCGGGCAGAGAACCTGGATCTTCTTGCGAATGAATCCTCCCACAGAGAACACCGACAGTATGAGAGACGACGATTGGAGGAGACAACTCTGATTCTTGCTTGGAGCAACCTTTGTGAATCCCTCACAAACTCCCCCTCACAAGATCCTCTCTCTCTCTCCCCCAAACTCTCTCTCTCTAGCATTTCTCTGTAAAGGAAAGTGGCAAAAGATTTTTTTTATTAGAAGAAAAAGATCTTTTATAGGAGGGCTCAAAATTTGCCCTAAATCTCAACTGGTCAGCCAATATCATCCAGGATGATCTAAAGATCGTCCAGTATGATCAGTTCAAAATCACCTGTTTCAACCTGGACGATCTAGCTCTTCTAGACGATTAGTAGAAAATATTGTTCAGATCGTCCCGTGCGATTCTGCGATCGTCCGGGACGATTAGTGTAAATTCAAGAATTTCATCCAGAAGATCGCTCTGGTCGTCTAGAGGAACTTATGCTGGATGATCCAAAAATGACTTGATCGTCCAGGATGATATGTCTATTGTCCTGTATGATTAGTTCAAAAATTTCCAAAATCATCCTAAGCACCGCTCTGGACGTACAGGTGAAACACACTGGAAGATCATGATCGTCCCAGACGATCTTGCGATCGTCCCGGACAATATGATCGTATCAATTAAATATTAATTGCTTTCGTTAATCACCAGACTAATTTAGGCATGATTGTACTGGATCGTCCAGGATGATACACGTATCGTCCGGGACGATCAGATCAAATCTCTAAAAATAAAACTTACCTAACGTGATCTGGCGGCTGAGAATTTCTGATTTGAGCCTATCGTCCCGTATGATGGATGGAGCGTCAGGACAATCAGCTTAATCGGATAGATTTAACTTGGTCACCCTAATTAGGGTTTCTATTTTCACTTGATTGTCCAGAATGATGTGAATATCATCTAGGACAATCTGAACAAAAATTGAACAGAAACTCTAATTCACTCAAGCTCTCCCCCTGAGTATGTGTGTGCAAGATTACTTAGCTAGGGGATCAGTTACATTATATTTGACTCATAAAAAGGAAAATATTACATTTAGACATACTTGGACCCGATCTTGAGTTGGCTTGAGTTACTTTTGATCTTTTGTACCTGAAATGGGTTAGCCAAGCAAAACAGAATACAAATATATTTGTCATCATCAAAACTGTACTTTTTAAAACCAGATTTGCAATAAAGACTGTATAGAATAAGATGTCAAGTAAAAGAGTTTGTATTTTTATTTTTTTTATTTTCTATTTCTTGAGTTTGGCTATATAAGAGTGTATGTAATTGGGTGATCATGCACACACACATAGGGGGAGTGAAAATTTTAAGTGGAAATTTTTTTATACTAATCATATTGTATGACTTATAATCATATTGTGCAATTAGTTATAGAGAGAATAGGCTTAACGGCTAATTGAACCATTAATTTTTGTGAATTAATTATACTGTATGATCTGGATCGTACTATACGATTCGTTATGATCTTAAAACCCTAGCCGGTAGATAAAATTAAGTAAGAATTTAAATTTTGATTTTTGAACTAATCATAATATATGAATACTTAAAATTTTACTTAAATTAACCCCCATAATTAGTCAATTAAATTTTGGTTTAATAAATGATAGCTAATAGTACTGTATGATCTAGATTATACCGTATGACTGGTAGAGATGAAATTTGGTCGTGCTAAAGATTGTACCAAAAAAAACTATGATTTTTGAACTAATCATATTGTACAATATTTATATCATATTGGACGACTAAGTTGAAATTAACTGACAATACTGTATGATGATAATAGTATGGGATGGTTGATAGAGTCAATTCCCAATCATCCCAGGAATCATCATGTATGAATAGAAGAAATCAAATAGATCATCCTGGACGATCTTTGGATCATACTGTATGATGTATTTCAAAAAATTAAACATTTCATTTGAATGAATGTTTATATTGTATTGGACGGGTCCAATTTTTGAACTGATCGTACTATATGAGCTCAAATTGTACTATACGAGTAGTCATGGCTTACTTAAATTTTTAGGATTTCATGAAGCCCAATACTTAAAAAAAGTTTTTAGAATATCTTAAAAAAGAGATGATTATGTGGCTGCTGAAGATACTCTGACAAAGAAGCTTTTGAAAGAAATCCAGGGTTTGAGAGGAAGGAGAAGGTGAGGTTGAGCGTGAGGGAGAAGTAATATGAGGGGATCACACGGTTGCTCTAGGCTAGCTACACCCTTGCTCCTCTTATGGCCTTGGTGAGTTCTTGAAGGCTCTTTTGGTAGAGAGGCTTCTAAGTCAAGTCCTTGAGGTACTCTACATTCTCCAAAAGGGAGAAAAAGGATTTAATGTTATCTGTTTGTGAAAGGATTTCGGTTCTCTGTCATCTCTAGGAGGAGAAAAAGGATTCAAGGTTTGCTGCCATCATCGGGGGAGGTGACATAGCTTCTAGCACTCCACCGCATCAAGTTTTGTGAAAGTGAGTCTGTAAAGACTTCTCTGACTTATTATGGGAGCAAAAGGAGAGTCACTTTTTGTTAGTACAATTCTCAAAATGGAGGGCTCCGGGGAGTGGATGCAGGTCCAGGTTGACCGAACCACTATAAAATTCTGGTGTGCTCTTTCTAATTTTTACTTTCTGCATTTTACATTTTTGTAATTTATTTTCTTGATAATCGCTTGGTTGAAAATCTATGGTTGATGTTAGATTGAGTTGATTTAATTATTCTCACCATTGTTATTATTATTGTTAAGTTTATTATCTTCAGCATAGGGTGATCAAATTATTCATTTTAAGTTTTGAAAAATTACAAATAATTAGTATTTTTTTTTAAATAACCAATTCACCCCCCTTTCAGTGCACCTCGGGCTATTTCATTGAGATCTCACAACCTTATTGAACTTTCAAGTGGTATCAGAGCGGGTTAAAAAAAAAGCTTTAAAAAACTTTTGAAAATCGATCAATGGCTCATTTTGGTAATCATAATATTATGGAAGGTTATTCAATAATCCGTCCACCTTTATTTGATAATATATCTTTTGACTTTTGGAAATTTTGAATGTCTACCTTTTTACAATTTATAGATTATCGCATGTGGATGTTAGTTCAAGAAGGATATTCTACATCTTTTCATCTTGTGAATGGCATCAAAATTAAACTATCATTTAATGAATGGAGTAATGAGGAAAGGGATTTAGCCCAACTGAATGCAAAATATCTAATAAATTATTTCTTATGTGCATTGAAATCTGAAGATTGTATATGTGTATCCACTTTTACCATTGGAAAAGATATTTGGGATAAACTATGCATAACTTATAAAGAAACTAGTGAAGTAAAACAGTCTAGGTTAAATATTCTGCTTCATGACTATAAACTATTTCACATGAAACCTAGTGAATCAATTTTTGAAATGTATACTAGGTTTACACAAATAGTCATATCACTGCAAGCATTAAGTTGAGAACTTATGAATTATTAAATAGCCAATAAAATTCTACGTTGTCTACCTAATTTTTATGATGCAAAGATAACTATAATTATTAAATCTAAAGTCTTAAATATTTATTTGATTGATAATTTTCTTGGATCACTCATTGCCTACGAGTAAGGAGTGAGTTAAAGACAAAGTGATGTAGGAGAAAAGAAGAAGGAGAGAACTGTGGCACTAAAAGCAAATGACTCTGATAGTAACAGTTCTGTAGCGAAGGAGGATGACGAGATCTCCTTAATGACACAGAAGTTCAAGAGTTTTCTAAAAAGGAAACAGAGGAATCATCAATAGCCTTGGAGCAAAGGTAAAAGCAACAAAAATGTTAAAGTTTTTTCTAATAATATTTGCTTCAAATGTAGGAAACCAGGCCATCTCCGAATTGACTGTCCCAACTGGAAGACTCACCCGATTAAGGAGAAGGGTAAAGAGAAGCCAAAGTTTAAGAGGGGCAAGTAAAAGACATAATAAGCCTCTACCTCAGAATCTTCAGAATTGGAAGCAAAGGAGGAGGTAACGAACTTTTATCTTATGGCTAATGATAATCTTTAGCAATCAGATCAAGATGAGGTATATAAACTCTCCTATAATGAATTACTCATTATTTCTGAAAGTATTCATGATTCATATAGAAAGCTATAAAAGATGCATGCTAGTCTTAATACTGAATTGTCTACTTTACAAAAAGAGCTTGCTAGTTTAATTACCAAGCATTCTAATTTAGATAGTGATCACATGACCTTGATTTACGAATATGATGCCTTAAATGAGAAGCATATCAACTTAACTAATACACATAAATCCTTAAAAATATCGCATATTAAATTAGAGAAAGCATATAAAGTATTAGAAGCATCTGAATTAGAAATAGATGGTAGGGAGCATACATTAAAAATTGAAGTGTCCATTCTTAAAAGTGAAAATAAATTTTTTGAAGCAAAACTAACTGAACTTAAGAATAACAAACCACCACCTACCTTAGAATAATTTTATAATCCCTCAACATAGCATGCATCACATAAACCTAAGAGATGGCACAATGACCCACATAGTTTGGTAAATCCATTTCCTAATATTAGGTGTTACTCTTATAGCATGTTAGGTCACTTGTATAATCCACCATAGGACATATCTAGTGTGGAGGCTAAAATTGTATTCATCATAATATAGCATGCATTCATCCCATTTATTCAAGCATAAGGTGGAACCCAAACTCACTTGGGTTCCCAAATCTAACCTTTAAATGACTATGTAGGGTTGCTCTCATAAAAGGCCAAATGAGAGCATGTGGTACCTGGACAGTAGATGCTCGAGGCACATGACTGGTGATATAAAGTAGTTCATCGCACTGGAGGTCAGGTCAGGAGCAAGGTCACATTAAAAGACAGCACTACTAGGAATGTGGTGGGCTCGGGTATAATCAGCAATGCTTAAAGCTTTATTATTAAAAATGTTCTTTTAGTTGATGTCTTAAAATATAATTTATTAAGCATTAGTCAACTATGCAATAAAGTTTTGACATTAAATTTCTTTCTGAAAAATGCACAATTAGTTTAAATGAAATACTTATGTTAGAAGGAAAAAGAATGAATAATGTTTACATGCTAGACTTGAACTGCATTAAAAATTCAAATTCTATATGTATGAAAATAATAGTTGATGATTCCTAGCTATGATATAGGAGGCTATGTCATGCGAGCATGAAAACTCTTAGAAAGATTACCTAAAATGACCTAGTTAGAGGCATACCTAAGTTAGACTTCACTAAGGACCACCTATGTGATGCCTACCGACTATGAAAATAAGTCAAGTCTTTATTTCATTCAATTAAGGACATCAACACCTCTAGACCACTAGAAATCCTTCACATGGACTTGTTAATACAACTAGCCTAGGAGGGAAGACATATGGATTTGTAATAGTAGATGACTACTGTAGATTTACTTGGGTTAGATTCTTAGCACATAAGAGTGAGTTATTAAAGAAATTTAGAACTTTCTCCACTTGGATTCAAAAAAAATTAGGATGTTATTTATAGTGATCATGGTGAAGAATTTAAAAATGATAGGTTTGAATCTTTTTGGTAAGAAATAGGTATAGAACATAACTTCTTTGCCCCTTAGACTCCTCAGCAGAATGGAATAGCTGAGAAAAAAAATAGAACCTTATTTGAAGCTGCTAGGATAATGCTAGCTGAATACACTCTCCCTAAATACTTTTGGGAAGAAGCAGTGAATACTACTTGTTATATTTTGAATAGGGTGAATATTAGATTCAAGCTGAATAACACACCCTATAAACTCCTTAAGGGTAGGACACCCTATCTTTCCCACTTATATATCTTTGGATGTAAATGCTTTATCTTAATTAATGAAAAATCACTCTTAGAAAAATTTTATCCAAAATCTGATGAAGAAGTCTTTTAGGTTATTCATCTATAGGGAAGGCGTATAAAATCTTCAATAAGTGGTCCTTGGTAGTAGAAGAGTCTACCCATATTGTGTTTGATGATTCAGATGGGACCTTTGAATCTTAATTTGAAGATGAAGAAGGAGAGGTCATTCAACAGGTAGAAGCCATTACTATAGAAGATAGAGTAGAACCATGGGAGCCTTTACTCAGATATTGGAGATATTCTTCTAGTCATCCTAAAGAATTAATCTTAGGAGACCCATCTGAAGGTGTTAGAACTAGGCATGGACTTAGGAAAGAGGTTAGTCATTCTATATTTATCTCATTAATAGAACCCTCCAACATAGATCAAGCCTTATTTAATGAATTTTGGATCCTAGCAATGCAAGAAGAATTAAATTAGTTTGTTAGGAATGATGTTTGGGAGAGTAGACCTAAATATCAGAGCATTATAGGAACCAAATGGGTTTTTAAGAATAAAATGAATGACTTTGGCATATTAATAAGGAATACAGCTAGGTTAGTAGCTAAGCGGTACAATCAGATTGAAGGGATTGATTTTAAAGAAACTTTTACCCTAGTAGCTAGACTAGAAGCCATAAGGGTGCTCTTAGCCTTTGCTTGCTTTAAAGGATTTATATCAAATGGATATGAAAAGTGCTTTCTTAGATGGGGTAATAAAAAAGGATGTATATGTTGAGCAACCCCTAGGTTTTGAGAACTCCAAATTCTCAAATCATGTATTCAAACTAAAGAAGGTCTTGTACGGATTAAAGCAAGCACCTAGAGCCCGATATGAAAGGCTGAGCACATTCCTTCTAGATAGAGGCTTTATTAAGGGTAGTGTAGACACCACCCTCTTCCTAAAGAAAGATGGAGAAGACCTACTTATAGTGCAAATCTATATTGATGATATACTGTTTTGATCTATAAATAAAAAACTATGACAAATTCTCAAAAACTATGAGTGAGGAGTTTGAGATGAGTATGATGGGAGAGCTGAACTATTTTTTAGGATTTAGTGTAAAGTAGACGGATGATGAAACATTCCTTAGCCAATCTAAATACATCAAGGACATTCTTAAGAAATATGAAATAAATAATGCTAAGGCAATAAACACTCCCATGAGCTCTACCATATAAATAGATAAAGACCCAAATGGAAAGTCAATAGATCAAAAGAAATATAGAGGAATAATAGGATCGCTTCTTTACTTAACTGCTAGTAGAGCTGATATTATATTTAGTATTTATCTCTGTGCTATATTTCAAGTTGATCTAAAAGAATCTCACTCGATTACTATTAAGAGAATCCTTAGATATCTCTTAGGAACCTAAAACTTAAGAATATAGTATCCTAGGCATAGCACTTTCTTTAAAATAATAAGATATTCTGATTCAAACTTTATAGGGTGTAGGGTTGATAGGAAAAGCACTTCTGGAATATGTTAATTCATAGGACAATCCATAGTTTCCTGGTTCAGTAAAAAACTAAACTCCGTAGCCTTATCTACCATTGAAGCAGAATATATAACTGTAGGGAGTTATATTGCACAAGTCTTATGGATTAAATAATAAATCTTAGAACTTAGACTACCTGTAGGCACCATTCAAATCATGTGTAATAACACTAGTGCCATCTACATATCAAAGAATCATATCCAACATTCAAGGACCAAACACATAAATATTAGGCACCATTTCATTACAGACCATGTGATAAAAGGGGATATAGAGCTATGTCATGTTACTATTAAAAATCAATTAGCAGACATCTTCACTAAACATCTAGCCTATGACACCTTTAGTATCTTGAGAACTAGACTAGGTGTTATAGGCATTCATGCTTGAATAAGGATAAACTTATTTTGTTATTAATAGAAATTAGCAATTCATATATGTTACATTATATGTACGTTATTTTATGTGTTATCATTTTTGCATGGTTTTTCATTACATACACACACTCTTCAGCATACCAAAAATTTAAAAATGTAAAATAATAATTTTCTTATCATACTGTATGATCCATGTTCATACTGTACGATATAACCATCTACACACAAATTACAGCCACTAGATAAATCAAAGGCCATATGAGCTCAATTATTATTGCTCTTACTATACAATGCTACCATTTGTACTATCTAAACACATGTTAGAATCTGTTGGGATGAATTAAACTCAGTCAGTATGATCATTAATGCATTTTGTATTGTATGAACCTCCATTCATACTAAATGATACATTTGGTACGATCATAATTACCATTTGTATTATACGAACACCTATTCATACTATACGATAAATTTAGTCAAAAGTCATTCAGATGACTCTTCGGGACGAACATAATTCCTTAAGATCATCCAGTGTGATACTGATCGTACTGTATAATTTGACCACATTTATCTGATAAGTTGTCCACATGATTTAACTCCTACGATCGTACTGTACGATATAACATCATACTGTATGATTTACAGAAATATATAAATTGGAGAATTTTTTCAAAGGTTTCAATCACACAACTCATCCTACCTTCAAACTCCTGACCTCTACAATCTAAACTCCTCAATGGCTAGTGGAAGAACCTACGACAGAATGACCTAGGGGAACTCCTCCTCCTCTCATCACTTTGATGATCATTTTTTATCAGTGAGAGATGAAGATGCCTTCTATAGGTTCAAGGAGGATCAAATTACCCCTTTAAGAATGTTAAATCAACCAACTCTCAACTTCGAGGTGATGAACCTCTTTGCCTCTACCACTCTCTAATTCCTACTCACACAAGCCTTTCCTTTCAATTTTGAACTACTTTATGAATTCTTAGCCAACCTTAGGCTCGATATGGAAACTTTTATCATGACTTCATATGATTGCCGATAACCCGTACAGATCACTAAGGAAGATTAAGAGGAGTATATCGATCTTTCCACTGAAGGACCACATCCACAATCCATAATCTCTACAACTGACTTTGATTAGAGTTCTATAAACTTGACTACTAGGAATGTGGACATAAATTAATATCAACCCTTATTCCACACCCTAAATCAGAATGTCCAGGTTATTTAGCATGTTCTTAGAGCCTCAATTATACCTAAAGCTAGAGATCATGTCAACATCACCCTGCTTCTTTCTATAGTCACCTATCTAATAATGTCGAATACATAATTGGATGAAGCCCATATGATCATTGATTATATCCAAAATATGAATCCTATTCAACATCCCAACACCAAAAGAAAGTAAAATATCGCATTAGGACACGTCATAGGCTATATCTTAGATAAAAAATACCAAATCAACTACCCTGCTCCTCCTAATAATCTTCCCATTTTTATACGGATGACTCCTTCCATATTCTTTTCCATCAGGGGCAAGAGCACACCGAGCCAAAATTTGATAAAGAAGAGGAAGCTGCTCCTGTAGGTGGACCTCCACCATCACCAATACCTCCACCTGCACCTACTTATGCTGCCAACCCTCAGGATGATATAATTCAGCAGCTCGAGCGATTAGAAACTCAACTGGGCTATCATATCCAACAACAATAACAACAACAGCACGAGGAAGACATGGGCTGGTTTGAAAAAAAGTATTCTCACATTGAAGATTAATTTACCTCCTTACATAAATACTTTCAACAATAACCACCACCACCACCTAATCACGAACCATCTTATTTCTAGTTTTTATTTGTTATGTTTTACTATTTTTATTTCTTGTACTATTCACTTTGTTTGGTGTTCCTCCTCTTTTTGGTGACGTCAAAAGGGGAGAAAATATATGTTTGGTTGTATGTTTCAGCTTAATAGAATCTTCTGTTTGTTTTACTTTATTTTTTGTTATCTTGTTTTCTTTTTATCTTTCATTAAAAAAATTAAAAAAAGTAAAATAAGAAAAAGTAGCCCCTAATTTTTAAATCTATCACCTAGTGAGGGGGAGTTTAGGAGAAAAGAATTTTTATTTAACCTATCAACCAACATTATTTTCCATCAACATAAAGGAGGAGATTATTGCATTCTAGGATCCCTAGTCTATAATTTTGATGATGATAAATATTATTGATTGAATTATTACTTTTCTCAGTGAATATTTTGGATATTACTTTTGTTTGTGAGCGCCAACATTGCAAGTAAAATACATACTATTCAAGGCTAATGCAAGACTCAAGATTAGGTAGAATAGGATGTCAAGTAAAAGAGTCTCTACTTTTATTTTCTTTATTTTCTATTTCTTGAGTCTGGTCACATAAGAGTGTATGTACTTGGGTGACCATGCACACATACAGAGGAATGAAATTTCTAAGTGAAATTTTTTTCTATACTAATCATACTGTACGACTTATAATCATACTATACGATCAATTATAGAGATAATGGATTAATGGCTAATTAAACCATTAGTTTCTATGAACTAATCATCATATACAATTTGGATCGTACTGTATGATTCATTATGATTTAAAAACCTTAATCGCCAGATTAAATTAAGTATAATTTTGAAATTTGATTTTTAAACTAATTGAATTATATGATGTGAATTATACTGTATGAATATTTAAAATCTTACTTAAATTAATCCCCATAATTAGTCAATTAAATTATGGTTTAATAAAGGATAGCTGGTCATACTATATGATATGAATCATACTGTATGACTAGCAGAGACTAAATTTGGTCATCTCAAAGATCGTACCAAACAAAATCATGATTTTTGAACTAATCGCATTATACGATATTCATATCATACTGGATGACTAACTTGAAATCAACTGACTGTACTGTATGATGATAGCAATATGGGATGATTGATAGAGATGATTTTCAATCATCCCAAAAATTATCCTATACGAATAGAGGAAATCAAACAAATCATCCTGGATGATCTTTGGATCGTACTGTATGATATGTTTTAAAAATTTGAATAATTCATTTGAATGACTGTTTGCATCGTACTAGATGGATCTAGTTTTTAAACTGATCGTACTATATGAACTCAAATCATGTTGTATGAACAATGATGGCTTACTTGAATTTTTTGAGTTTCTTGAAGCCCAATACTTAAAAAAAGTTTTTAGAATCTCTTAAAAGAAAGAGAGGATTGTGTGACTGCTGAAGGTACTCTTAGAGAGAAGCTTTTGAAAGAAATCTAGGGTTTGAGAGGAAGGAGAAGGTGAGTTTGAGCATGAGGGAGAAGTAGTGTGAGGGGATCACACGGTTGCTCGGGGCTAGTTACGCTCTTGCTCCTCTTATGGCCTTGGTGAGTTCTTAAAGGCTCTCTTGGGAGAGAGGCTTCTAAGTCATGTCCTCGAGGTACTCTGCCTTCTCTAAGAGGGAGAAAAAAGATTTTAGGTTCTCTGCCTATGATAGGAATCCAATTATCTACCATCTCCAGGAGGGAGAAAAAAGATTCAAGGTTTGCTACCGTCACCGGGGGAGGTGACATAGCTTCCGGCACTCCGCTGCATCATGTTTAGTGAAAGTGAGTCTGTAAAGGCTTCTTTGCCTTATTGTGGGAGCAAAAGGATAGTCACTTTTTATTAATGCAATTCTCAGAGCGGGGGACTCTGAGGAGTAGACGTACATCAAGGTTGACCGAAGCACTGTAAAATTCTAGTGTGCTCTTTTTAATTTTTACTTCTTGCATTTTACTTTTCTATAATTTATTTTCTTGAATATTACTTGGTTGAAAATTTGTGGTTGATGTTAGATTGAGTTGATTCAATTATTCTCACCATTATTATATTCATTGTTAAGTTTATTAGCTTCCATATAGGGTGATCAAATTATTCATTTTAAGTTTTGAAAAATTTCAAAAAAATAGTATTCCTTCTTAGAATTTTTTTAAAATAACCAATTCAACCCCCCCCCCCCCCCCCCCCTCTCTTAGTGCACCTCGAGCTAATATGTTGAGGTCTCACAACCTTCTCAAACTTTTATCATGGTGGATCTAGGGATGTTTTAAAGTAGGCAATGGAGTGATATTAAAGACTTGAGATGCTTACTATGATTACATGTATTAAAGTCATCCAATTTAACCTAGTCTAACTAAATATGGGTCTAATTGACCAAGTCAACTGTTGACTAAGTCAAGGTGATCAATTATGTCCTTTTTACTAGGAGTGGTGATCAAAATAATATAATGAAGATCTAGGTTGATTTGGGGTAAGCTGGTGATAGTTGTCTTATTGATCAATTCAGCTAGCCTAAGCTAGAAAAAATGGGTCAATTTGATCAAA
Organism: Dendrobium chrysotoxum; assembly: GCA_019925795.1. Lineage (NCBI taxonomy): Eukaryota > Viridiplantae > Streptophyta > Magnoliopsida > Asparagales > Orchidaceae > Dendrobium > Dendrobium chrysotoxum. Next base: position 54,410,446 of record CM034305.1, on the reverse strand, counting down.
CCCTGACCTATGAAGCTAGTGAAATATGACTTGTTATATGAAACTCCTAAAGAAGTAATTTGAACATGATTGAGGTCACAAAAGCTAGTGTACTGAGCTAGGCAGTGCACTGAGCCACCTTATTGTAGTGTAGGATTATAATTATCTAGGTGATTAAAGCATAGGTTATGTTGATTGAGTATTTAAAGTGTAGGGTCTATGATTGCTACTCATTTGAAGGTTGACAGGAGATTTAATTTATTGTTGATTATATAATTGACAGCTCGAGATGATTGTAGAGATGATTGAGTGTATGATTGAATGTAGGGTGTATATTAATTAGGAAGTTATTGAAGTCTAACTAAATACTAGATGATTGATTAAATATAGAAACTAATTAATTGACAGGTTGATTGATTCTAGAGTGTATGTTGATTATAATATAGATTGAAGTGTAGATTTATGTGTTGATTGATTGATTGATTAATTGATTGAAGTGATTGTAAGCTAGATTGTGATAATTTATTAATTATTTGATTGATGGCTAGATGACTGACAACTGGATGATTGTTAGCCATCAGATTAATAATAAAAAGTCTGTGTAATTTATGGTGATGACCTCATACAAAAATAAGGTCAATAGATAGACCCCTAATAGGTGTAATGAACTCGAGGAGTAGATCACACATGTTGGTGTTGGCTGAGGCGATCAACAAAATTTTTAAGATTTGTGACTTGATTGAAAGATTGATTTTTAAACAAGCAGATGCAGGACCAAATTGAGAGATTGATTCTCATAGAAGGAAATTTAAACTTTGAATGAGAGATCAATTCCCAAGCTAAGAAGGATACCTAAATGGGAGATCGATTCCCAAACAAGTGAATTTAGAACCTGACCAATAGATTGATTATCAGAGAGGTAAATTTAGACTATGAGTGGGAGATTAATTCTCATACTAGCATATTTAAATCCTGATCGATGGATCAATTATTAGATAGGGAGATTTAAACTTTGACTGGGAGATTGATTCCTAGACAAAGATGAATACCCAAATGGGAGATAGATTCCCAAATGAGCAAATTTAAAACTTGACCAATATATCAATTATCAGACATGGAGATTTAGACTTTGTATGGGAGATTGATTCCAAATAAAGCTAAATATCTGAATGAGAGATCAATTCCTAGCGATAAAATTTAAAACTTGACCAATATATCGATTATTAGACAGGGAGATTTAGACTTTGACAAGGAGATCGATTCTGAGACAAAGCTAAATTACCCAATGGGAGATCAATTCCCAAACGAGAAAATTTAAAACCTGACCAATAAATCAATTATCAGATAGAGAGATTTAGACTTTGATTGTGAGATCAACTCCCAAACAAAGCTGAATACACAAATAGGAAATTGATTCCCAGACGAGCGAATTTAAGAACCTTGCTGATATATATTGATTATCAGATAGGGAGATTTCAACTTTCTTTTGGAGATCAATTCCAAGATAAAATTGAATACGAAATGGGAGATTGATTCCCAGATGAGGGACTTTAGAACCTTACTAACAGATCGATTATCAGACAAGAAGATTTAGACTTTGACTGGGAGATCGATACCCAAACTAAGCTAAATACCTGAATAAGAGATCAATTCCCAAACGAGCAACTTTAAAACCTGATCGATAGATATATTATCAGACAAGGAGATTTAGACTTTGACGAAGAGATCGATTCCCTGAAAAAGCTTCATAATCAAATGAGAGATCAATTACCAAATGAGCAAATTTAGAACCTTGCTGATAGATAGATTATCAGATAGGGAGATTTAGACTTTGATTGGGAGATCGATTCCCAGACAAAGCTAAATACCCGAATAGGAGATCGATTCTTAGATGAGCAAATTTAAGAACCTGACCAAAAATTGATTATAGGACAGGGAGATTTAGACTTTGATTGGGAGATTGATTCCCAGACAAAGATGAACACCCAAATTAGAGATCATTTCCTAAACAAGCAAATTTAAAACCTAGCTGATAGATCGATTATCATACAGGGAGATTTAGACTTTGATTGGGAGAACGATTCCCAGACAAAGCTAAATACCCAAATAAGAGATTGATTTCCATACGAGTGATTTGGTAGATCGATTATTAGACAAGGAGATTTAGATTTTGATTGGCAGATTGATTACCAAATAAAGCTAAATACCTGAATAGGAGATCAATTCCTAGATGAGTGAATTTAAGAACCTGATCGATAGATCAATTATCAGATAGCGAGATTTAGACTTTGACAGGGAGAACGATTCCCAGACAAAGCTTTATACCTAAATGGGAAATCGATTCTTAGTTAAGAAAATTTAAGAACATGACTGATAGATTAATTATCAGATAGGGGTGGTAATGCTATTTTTAAGCTGGACATCGCTAAAGCTTATGATAACATTAGTTGGCAATTCATTTATAACATCCTGCATCTTTTAAAAATTGCATTGAAGGTTGTTTCTTTTCTATTATTATTAATGGCAAGTCCACTGGTTTCTTTAAATCCTCTCATGGGTTAAGGCAGGGAGATCCCATGTCTCCCGCTCTGTTCATCATTGCGATTGATTATCTTTCAAGAAGCCTTGTTTACTTATTTGAAAGTCAGCCCTCTTTCTATTTCAGGACTAGAGGGGGTTTTCCAATTTCCCATTTATGTTTTGCTGATGATTTTATTATTTTCATGAATGCTTCTAGTAATCATGTTAATAAGCTTATGAATTTTTTTTCACAATTTTCATATGGTTAGTGGTCTCTTTTTGAATAATCAGAAATGTTGTTTCATTGTCTCTAACAAGGTTACTAATAATCATACCACTGCTATTAAGAATCTGACTGGCTTTGTGCATGGGCATTTTCCCCTGAAATACCTTGGTATTCCTCTTTTTAAAGGTCGGAGAAAAGCCTTTTTATTTGATGATTTTATTACTTCTGTGCAAAGCAAGTTGTTATCTTGGGACTCTAACTTTTTGAGCTTTGGTGGGAGGCTTACCCTCATTAAAAGTGTCCTATGTTCCCTTTCAATTTATTCTTTTCAAACTCTTCTTCCCCCTAAGCTGGTGTACAATAGGATTGATAAGATTCTTAACAAGTTCTTTTGGAAAGGTGCTAATAGCAACACTAAAATTGCTTGGGCTTCCTGGGATAAGTGCTGTGGGGTTTTGAAGGAGGGGGGTTTGGGTTGTAAAAGTATGGTGGATTTGGCGCATGCTTTTCCTTTAAATTATGGTTCATTTTTCATGCTAAATTGTCTTTGTGGGCCAACTTCATGGTTTCTAAGTATTGTGGGTACAAGCATCCTATTACCTGTTCTTTTAAGGTTGGAGATTCCTTAGTTTGGAAGAGGTTGTGCAAGGTTAAGTGGGAAGTGGAACCTCATCTTTCTTGGGGACTAGGTGAGGGAAATGTTTTCTTTTGGCAGGACCAATGGCTTGCCAATCATTCCCTTGACTCTCTTCTCAATACTGCTTTTATTGATAAGGTCAAGGTTAATTTTTTTATTGATCACAATGGCTGGGATTATGGTAAGTTGGCTAATGCGATTCCTGACTTTCTTATTCATAAAATTATTAGTACTCCTTTAAATTTGGATTCCAAGGATTTGTTATTTTGTAATTTAGCAAATGATGGTAATTTTAGATTGAAAGATTCTTGGAATGCTTTTAGAATGAAAAATACTATTTCTTCTATCTTTTCCATGATTTGGCATAGGAGTATCCCTCCTACTGTATCCACTTTTATTTGGAAACTGCAACATAAGTTTATTCCTACTGAAGATAATTTGATTAAAAAAGGTTTTGTTTTTCCTTCCAAGTGTCAATGTTGCTACCATGTCGAGAGTTTGCATCATGTCTTCATTTCGGGTCCTCTTGCTGTTAAAACTTGGTGCTATTTTGATGATCTTTTTAAGCTGAACTATTTTAATGCTAATTTGTTTGTTAGTGCTCTTCTTAATGCGTGGTTTGTTAATTCTAAAGGTCATATCAGGAACCTTATCCCATCTCTTATTTTATGGTTCATTTGGCTTGAGAGGAACAATTCTCTCTTTAATTACATTAGAATGGAAGCCCAAAGGACTATTAAGAATGTAGCTGACAAAGTTTTGGCATTGTTTTTGGTTAGTTTGCTTTCTTCCAAAAGCTTCAATAACTATCACAACGTGGCTTTTGACCTTGGCATTCGTTTTCAACCCCATTTGTATTATCCTAATATGAGGTATGTTATTGGGTTAAACCTATGCTGGGTTTTTTTAAACTTAATGTGAGTGTGACTAATGAGTCTAACTACATGGGCTGTGGGGGCATCATCAGGGATAACCTGGGTAATGTCACTATGGCTTTTGCGGGTTCTCTGGTTAATGGTAATTATCAATGGGCCCTTCTAGCTGCGGTTCGTTATGGTTTGAATATTTTCTCGAGTCTTGGCATTTCTAATATTATCATTGAGGTGGAGTCCATTTATAATGTGCAGTGTATTTTGCATGGGAAAGGTTCTTTGTGTAATCCTAATGTTCTCTATCCAGTGAGGGATATTAACAAGCTCTTGCTCCGCTCTCAGGTTTCTTATTCCCATGTTTTGAAAGAAGGTAATGCTTGTGCTAATTGGTTGGCTCACTTTGGCTCTGAGATTGATTACTTCACTGATTTTTTGGAAGATAATGTCCCTAATCCATTAAAAGGTCTTATACATTTGGATAAAATTGGTATTCCTTATGTAGGAATTAACTGGCTTTGCTGGTCGTTTTCTCCTTATTTTGCTTTGTTCCTTCTTTTGGATTTGGTCCCTGCATTGTTTTCTCTTTTTATGCTCTTGGTTGGTATGCTGGTTAGTGTTCCTATTCCTTATTTTCGGGATGATTTCGGTTCAGCTGGGAGTGGCTTTAAGGTGTTTTATTTTGGTTTTGTGTTTGGGATTGCTGCTGGCTCCTTTTTCTTTCGGGTGTTGCCGAGGGGTTTGATGGAGTTTTGGTCTTCCAGGTGGATTGTGTGTTGGCCGCTTACTGGGCTCTATGCTCCTTTGGGTGGTTTGTTTTATTGTTGGTTTTCCCTTAGTTATTATGGTCTAACGGTTTGTATTGTTGGTAATCACCATTATTGCAATACTACTGGGCTTCTCTTATTCTACTGGTGGTTGATGGTGGTTCCTTGGGTGATTGGGTTTTTGATGATTGTGGGTTTATGGGCTGTCCTCTTTGTGGCCGTTATGCTGGGTATTTTTTTCCCTCATATTATGATATTAAGTTCTGTTGAGATGGATTTTGGTCCCTTTACTTGCACTTCTATAATGTATTTGGTGGCCCTTTTCTCCTTTTGTAAATCTTACTTTTTGCAGGTTTAGAGCTCGTGCAGAAGAGTGGTTCGGTGTTGGATGCTGATTTTTTGGGTGCCCATTCTTGTACATCATAGACTGTACCTAGGTTCTTTTGTACTTTTGCTTAGTAGAGGCCTCGAGCTCTTAGGTTTTTTATTTTACTTTAATTTTATAGCTCCTTTGAGCATTAGTGAGCTTGGGGCCTCTTTAAGGACATTGTACTTTTTTTACTAATTAACACATAGGCCCCCACCGAGGGGTTTTCCCCAAAAAGAAAAAAAATCTTCCCAAAGGAAAAAAATATTAATTATTATCAATCAATCATATATGATGATAATGATCATTGTTGATTTTGATTTTCCTAAAAAAAATTAATTAAGTTTCAAAATTAATTTAGGGTCTTTAAATATCCTATGAGAGCCAGCCCTCGTAGTTTATTATATCATAGGAAACCAGAGTCTCTTATGAAAACTCTTGTTAAAATAACAGCAAATTTTTTTTTCTGAGGTTTTTAAAGTGTGATATCAAAGGAAGTGAGGTTTGAATTTCAACTGAGATTGGATCAAGTTTGAACACTTATTTTAGGAGATTAATGGAAGAGAAGTAGGAGACATTTTTGGATTCTGAAATAATTTAGAAATGCCTCAATCTACCCTATATATTGGGCTTTAAATTTTGGATTGAAGAGAAATTTTAATTTAAATTGACAATTTATTAGAAAGTTTGGATTACATTCCCAGCAGTTAGGGACTTAAAATTTTGAATCTGCCCTGGACTCTTAAGTCTAATTTGGGCACTAAATCATAGTGGTCCGAACCTCGCCAAAGCAGTGGTAATCTGGACTTACCCCAGCCTGGATTGGGGAGCCAGCTGACCACCTAGGCACTTTAAAATCCATGTGTCTGATCTTTTTATGAAAGATAGGTAGGGATGTTGTTAATTAAGTTTTATGGAATTGGAGCCGACGTCTAGAGTAGATTCTAATTGGCCCTTTGACTTACGTGGGATAACTGATGCTTGAAGATAAAATGCAATTAAATTTTTTACTCTTTTAATTTATTTTTAATACAATACATGCTGGTCGACTCGAATATATAAATTAATATGAAGTAGTTTTAAAAAAGCTTTAAAATAATTTTTCTCTAGAGATTGCACAATATCCCCTTGATAGAATAGCATCCTAATAGGCCAGGCGGTCTGCTAGAACCCATAGGTGGGGAGGTGCCTAAAAAGGAAGAGAAATTTTAATATGAATCCATGAGAACTCTCAGCAAACTCGAGCTTATTTCTTAATATTGTTAGTTTCTATGTAAGCCTTTTTTTTTTAAATTAGTTTTAGTAGAAAATTTTTTTAACATACCCTCACAAGCCTCCGAATATATCCAGACTAAATCAAAACACAGCATGCAAGAAAAAAAGGCTAACAAAGCAGGCAATTCTCTACTGTGTAATTAATGTAAATAAATCAATCAAATTAAATAATCATTAAACAAATTCAAAGTCCAAGTGGCAAGCGCCACTTAATTTACACCCTAGGGTATGTAGGAAATAAAAGTGGTTGGGTACCACTAAAAATAACCTAGATTCTAATCCTAAAATGAAGCAAATGACTTTGAGTGGGATATCTCTCTGTCCTCACATCTTCATCCTTTTGTAATCTCCTTGGATTCATCGGGTTTGGATATCCAAATGAAAAGAAACTCCTCCCCGAAGGAGCGTTTTTTTTTATTTGTGTTTTCAAATTATCCTAAATTGGATCTCCAAATGGAAGGGAACTCTCCTCTAATAAGGAATATTCCCTCCTCTTTGGATTCCAAGTTGGATATATAATATCCCATTTCAAGTCAACTTTCACAACCCAACTTTATTATATTACATTACTTCAAAAATATAAAATAAATTCCAGACACCCTATGGTTATCCTAAGTAATTATAATCAAAATCAACACTATGTAATCTTTAGTGTTTTATGTATTTTATAGATAATTATTTTTCAATATTTGATTTCCAATATTAAGAACACTATTTAATGTTTTATATATCTTTATTTGAAAGAGTGACGCCCTCTGACCTCTTATAAGAAGCTGGGATGCTCTCTTGCCACCTGTAAGAAGCTCCTTGGCTTGAATCTAGAATATTGTCCAAGAATTAACTTTAAAATTTAACTATACCTTATACAATAGCAACAAAGCCTAATAAAAACATTCAGAGTTCATGTACGTACTAGTCAGTTAAGGAAAAAAAAATTGTTGAAGGAAGATTTTGGCTAATGATAATCTAAAATTGGTTGCCAAAATAGTCATTACTAGAATCGAAAACTGCAACTGAGCATCATAATGGGCTGAACTTGATTGTATATCAGAGAACCCTAGACAAAAAGCATAGAAGGGAGAGTTGATGCTATGCCAAATTTAGATGTGCTTTTTAGAAAAGACACGATGGAGCACTTTCACAGGCAAGAAAAAACATTGCTATGACTACAGTGCAGTTCACACCGAATTGTTTAACAGCAGCAAGTTGCCTAAGTTATGTCCCTCTTTCACTGCTTAGGCCTAGCAACATGCAGTAGAAAATATAAAAGGATGATTGTTACAACTGCTAAAACACAAAAATCAGTAAGAAACCTAATTTATACAAATAAAAGTTTCAAAACAAACTTCAATGCATGAAGATATCAGGTAAAATTCCAATAAGAATCTAAAATATTAAATTTCCATCCAATATGGAGTATTGTGAGGAGATAATGAATGCAAATATACCACACATAGATGGCTAAGAGGCTTGCCTTCTATCTTACACGCAAAATGTATGCATATATACAGCTGCCTAAATCATATCAGGAATCTATATAATTCTAGAAAAAGTAATAACTATAACAATTTAAAGCTTTTCCTAAGTATTCCCTTAAAATCATGTGCCGCCATCCAGCCAAATTAATTCCTGATTGAAACTGCATGCTCTTGAAGCTGAAGGATGATTATTTTCTTTTTGTTGTTGACGCATTCATTCCCAGTTGAATATGCATGCTCTTGAATCTATATGATGTCTATTTCGCTTTCTGTTGTTGACACCAGCTAATAATTCCTTACTACTAGAATATGGGGCACTTTTTTATCATCCCACCAATCTCTACCACACTTGTCTCCCATCTAGCCTTACTAATGGAGCCGGGACATGTCTGCCAATCCTCCTGGCTTCAACACCCCCCCCCCCCCCCCCCCCCGCCCATGAACTTTTTTGAATGCAGGATTGCAAGATTCTTTCATGATCATATTAACAAATTGATTGTTTGTTGGGATGAATCAACCCACTCTCTAATTCTTTTATGCAGTATTTTTCCACCTTCGTGAATTTGATTCGATCATGTTGTATTGAATAGTAAATAATAAAAATTCAGACTTGTTATTACAATACTTACCTTCTTAGATTCTTTCCATGTAATCTTCAAATCTTTCAATATAATTTTAACAATAAAAATTCACGTATTCCCTGCGCAATTGCTCTAAAATGCGAATCTGCACCTAATGTTGAGACCATATATTGTTTAATACTTCTCCATATTTCCTCTAAATAATATGAAATAGCTTGATGTTGATCTTCTATCCACCGGTGATCCCACATAAACAACATTAGTATAGCCTTAAATCTTTAGTGTTTTATGTATTTTATAGATAATTATTTTTTCAATATTTGATTTCCAATATTAAGAACACTATTTGAAAGAGTGATGCCCTCTGACCTCTTATAAGAGTGATGCCCTCTGACCTCCTATCTGAGCATCATGTCATCTTCGATGAAGGTGATGATCAGTTCTTTACGGGCTAGTAAAACCTTTGTCATGTTATGCTCAGCAAAATATACCTCATATCTTTGAGGGTCTTTGAGAGCCTGATTCTAAGTTTTCTGAAGGTCTTTAGACATTATAAGAGAGTCGTATATGCTGAGTTATGCCAGAATTTTCCTTAAATGGGATAAGATATTATATCCCAAGCAGTTATATATTTGCATTAAATTAAATTACAGCCATGCTTAGCCATGCTCTTTTAATTTTAGGTAGGGCTTAGGCAAATTTTAGCACCTGCAGAAAATACGTCAATTCAAAACTTTTTTTTTTAAATTTTGTCCCTTGATTTAGCCCTACATGAGCATGGCCACCTATAAAAAATCCTTTGAGCATTCAAATCATTCATAACCTAGGGGTAACCTAACACCCATCACATCAATTCATAGATTACATAGTAAATAAATAATCAAATCAATTTATAACTAGTATGCAGTGAAAAACTACAAAAAACTTGGCACACAATAGCAGGAAAGTAAAATAATAGCCTAACCTAAAATTAGAGTTAGCTTTCCTAACAAATCATCTAAAGTGTGTGCAGTAGGCTATGTGGCTTGGATATGTCCTATGTTGGGTAGTTGTTAAAGTTGTCTAGTGTTTTGATATTTATTAAAGGCTTAAGGAATTTTTAATTTAAGTTTAAGTAATAATATTTTGATGTTAATTTTAAAAAGTATTTTAGGTCTTGAGTGACTACTACCTTTGTTTGCACCAGGTCTGTGAAATTTATTTTATCTTCATTCGGGCTAATTTAATAATCTCATAGGCCCAGATTATCTAATAGAAATCAAATTGATTAAATTAATTTAATTAGTTAGAGATTAAAGGATTAATATTTTTTAATTGAATTAATTGATTGCTAATTTTTTTAAGGATCAAGTTAATTTAAATTTGTCATCAACTTGTTCGTGGCATTGTCATAATGAGTATAAGGAACTAAGCCTCCTTAGGACACATTGTCCCATAGCCCAAGGTAGTCCATCCTAAAAACCTAGTTGATGTAGTTGAATTAAGGATTTTAATTTAGTTAAATAATTAATAATCAATTAAATTTAAAGTTTTACACTCCATTGAATTTGTTCGTAGCCTTGTCATAGTGGGCTCCAACAACTAGGCCTCATTAGGACACAGCTCTACAGCTCAAGATAGTCCATCCTAAAAACATCATCTTTAGAGTGCTTGTTGTGTATTAAGGGGTTGGTTGATTGATTTTATTAATCAAATTAATATTTTTTGGAGTTTTAATTGATTATTGAATTTTAGAATTTTTATGATTTATTTAATTCTTTAAATTAAGCGGGTGAGAATTTAACTTTTTCAATTAAAATGAATTCTAAAACTTTGATATTTTTCCTAAATACTAGACCGTAATGTGAGTAATTAGATACTAAGTTTGCTGGAATTGAATTTTTTAGATTAAGTCATGAATTTTTGAAGTTTTGACCTATTTTTAAACTATAATTGACCAAAAAGTTGACTTTTTGAGCTTGCTTATTTTTGGGGGTTTAAAATTTTTATTAAATACTAGACCCTAAATGGAGTTAAATAGCTTTGAGTTTGGTCAATTTGGAATTTTTTGGAATCACTTAAGATCTTATAAATTTTAACTAATTAATTGAATTTTTAAATTGTTAATTAAAAGGACTTGTAATAATTTTGGTCCAAATTAATTCCAAACCACTTGAAATCCCTCCCAAAGGTCAGGGAGGATCCAAGGAAGTGTTTCCAAGTATTTAAAATATATTTGAAGTTTTTAAATATTTCTGAATAATTAAATTAATTAAAAATTTATTTTTCCTTAAAAATTAAATTAAACTTAAATTAAGGGTTCAATTAAGGGGCTTTTAATTTTCTTAAGTTGGGGGTTTAATTTTTATCAATTAGATATATTATTTGTAATTTTTGGATTTAATTTGAATTTATTATAATTTTTAAAATTTTAGGCTTAATTATGGGTTTAATTTTGAGTTAATTAAATTTCTTACTAAATGAGTATTAAAATCAGTAATCTCTTGACTTAATATAGAAAATATCACTAGGTTTAAAGTTCTTAAATTTTATCCCGAATTGATGCATAGTTAATTCTCTATAATTTTCCTAAAATTTTAGGCTTTGCCCTTAGGTGTCACTAAGTTAAATGGGTCCATAATCAGAGGTATCTCTAATCGTTTAATAAGTACACAACTAGCCACACCATACAAATAAACAAAAGCATGTAACCTGAATCTAAGTGAGATAGGAAGGGTGAATTCCTAAGTACTTGGGTCAACCCATGACCCAAACACTTAAGCATTCACTCAAGGAAACATTTCCCCATGGTGTTGCCCTTAACACACTATGGAAAAGGAGAGATTTGCCATAGATTTGACAATTAAATACAAGTGCAATCCAAAGTGCCTAACCATGAATTATGCAAATTAAAATAATAGAATTGATGCAAATGACCTATATGCTTGCACTTGACTTGACTAATTCAATCCATTAATGATCAAGCTCTATTTAAGACCTTAATGAAGAGATTGCATCAGATAGAACAAAACAAAAACCCATTCGTTATATATTTTTACACATCAAAGTTACATACCACTTGAGGCAAAGTAAAATTAAATAGATTTGAGATATGAGTCAAGAAAAATTCTAGTAAATTCACTAGAAAATAGAGACATTTTGAAAGTAGTTTCCTCAAAATTTCAAAATATTAGAATTTAAATTTAATAAGATATTAATTAAAAGCTAAATAACAAATGTTTAAAATTATTTAAAATCTATAAAATATTTTTACTTAATTTTAATTTTAAATGAAAGAGAATTTTATTTTGAAGAAAACAAGTATTTATTAGTAATGTTAGGATGAAAAACTAATTTTATATGAATTTTCAAAGTTTTTTGTTAATTAAAATCATTTAAAAATTAATTAGAATAAATAAAATCAAGAAAACAGTGGCGACAGTGGCATGCCACTCAAGGTTCTCTAGCCCGACGGATCAAAGCCGCGGAGATGGGGTGGCCATGCACCAGCACATGAGCTGCTGGATCAAAATCATGGTGGCAAGATGGCAGTAGCTGCCAATGATTGCGCGGCAAAAATCATTGGCCATTAATGAGGGACACAGCAACATGCCTTCATCTGCCACTTATCCGAGTCAGCAATGTTGTGGAACCATTGGAACATCTATGACATCAAATTGATAGCTTAGATAGTGATGGACGAAGATCCGAGCGACAGAGGCAACCACACGGTCGAAATAAGCTCAAAAATAATGAGATCTAGATTGTTGATCGTGAGATCAACGGTCCAGATTTCGTATATCTGCATGAATTAATGGTAAACCCTAAGAATAGGGAAAAGGCTTCAATCTCTCAAAATACCAAATCATTTTTGATAAAATTTTAATAGAGCTTGCTAAAATGAAGAGCATCTATGGGGATGCATTTATTTAGTCTAAAAAGTGCTTTATGAAAAGCTATTTAAACTAGTGTGATTTGTACTAGGGTTAGCATTATACCTTGATCCAACCATTAGATTTGGGAGTTTTTGAGTTTTTTGAGCTTGTAGACTATCCATGAATCTTTCCCTAAAAGGAATCAGCGGTTGAAATCATCTAGATGGAGAGATATCAAGCATAAGCGGACTTAAGGGCTCCTCTCGCTAAAATCTCATCATCGGTGACTATTTATCAGCGAGTTTGGACTAAGGAAAGGAAGAGGAAGATGTTGGAAGCTTAAATGAGAAGAGAGTTCGAGTGGAGAAGCTCTGGGGGAAGAGATCAATTAGAATGAGTCAAATGGGCTCTTTTTTGAGTTTTGATCCTTAGGGCTTAGATTAGACGGTTTGGATGTATCAGAAGGTTTTCTCAAGGTCTTTATATGTGTCATAGGCCATTGGATGGAAGGGCACAGGCTGAGCAAGTTAGTTTGACAGCGGTGGCTTGGGCATGAGGGGTGGGGACCATTTTGCCTTTCTAAGCTAAACTAGGACCTAAGCTCGAGTTAAGGAACTCCAAGGGAGCTTTAGAGCTGATTTGGAAAGGCCAACTCAGAGGCATTGAAAGGGATTTAAAGGGTTAACATATTTTGAGTTTTAGGCCTTAAGATGACTCTCTGACTAGTCAAGCAGTCAAGGCTGCTTAAGTGGCAGATAAGAAGACCTAATGGATTATTGGAATGGTTTGGAGGCAATGTGGAATCAAAATATGGGCATTTGAGTGGGGTGTTGACCACATAAGCCAATTTAAATGCCTTGTTGACTAGTTTGATTAGTTAACTTATCAAAGCATGGTGAGGTGGTAGGTAGGAAGTGTGGGGAGTTGGTTTAGTGGACTTCCAAGGGCTTGGTTAAAAATACATGGAGATTTGACCAAAGCAAGGAGGTTTGGCCAAATACCTAGGTAGACTTTGGTCAAAGTCATCAAGATTTGACTCTTCAATGGCTTGAATGCACTTGAGTCATGGATTAGAGTGGGATTAAGGATTTGAATATGTTGGTTTGACTAGATAGGATTATTTGACCCAAGTAGGTTAGATTTAATCAAACTTGAGTTCAATTGACAAAGTTAACTGATGGTTGGTCAAAGTGTCTAATACAGTCCAAACCACTAGGGTGAATGGTCAAAGGGGTTTGAAGAACATTCAAAGTGGATTCAAAGTTTGATTGAATATGAATCAGGGTTTATGGTTAATTTGGTTAACCATTGTTGACTTGGTCAACCAAGTCAAACCAAGGATTGGGTTTGGGCTCAATTGAAAGTCCGAATAGGTTATTAGACCTATTGCTTACGTCTCTAGGCTAACCAAAAGGGGGGTGAATTGGTCCTTTTAAAAATTTCTCTTGGAATTTTGGAAAACTTTTTAGTTAAAAAACTTATACAAATCGTACAGTATGATTTACCTTCATACAGTACGAATAAAGTGATTTTTAATGCTTTCTTCAATCTTAGAAATTCAACCATATAAAAATAAAATGCACAAAAAGTAACAGTGCGGAAAAGTAAAAAGTCAGAATAGAAAACACCAGAATTTATAGTGGTTCAGTCAAACACAACCTACATCCACTCCAGAAACTCAAGTGACTCTCCTTTTGCCCCCACAGTAAGGCGGAGAAGCCTTTACAAACTCTCTTCCACCAACCTGGTGCGGCAGAGAACCGTCGTCCTTTTTCACTCTCCAAGTGACGGCAGAGAACCGATCATCTTTTTTCACCCTCCAAGTGATGGCAGAGAACCAAGCATCCTTTTTCACCCTCCTGATGATGGCAGAGAACCAAGCATCCTTTTCACCCTCCTGGTGATGGCAGAGAATTGGACCTTCTTCAAAGATCTTCTCTCAAGAGTCTTCAAGGAGATAGGGAAGTGACTTGAAGTACAAACAATGAAATCCTCACTCTTGGATATCCTTGTGAATCCCCTCACAATTTTCACTCCAAGGATCTCACACAACTCACTCTTAAACACTCTCCCTTATCACTCTCCCTTCCACTCTCAAGAAGAAATTCGTAGAAGCATCTGCCTACAAGTTAGTTTAAAGATCCTTAAGTACTATTTTTTTTAAGGGTTGCAATTTGCATAAAAACGAAAATGAAAGAAATTATAAGAACCTAAGTGATAGCTAACCTATCACAGTCCTTCCTAGTCAAGTCATAAATGCTTGATTGAAGGACATCAACAAGAAAATGTTCCCATAGAAAGTCACCCAAAAGAGCAGATTTAGCACAAGCATCCGCCACATAGTTTCCTTCCCTAGAGATGAAATGAAAAATTACATTTTTAAAATTATCTTGAAAGGAAAAATCCAACTTCTGAACCTTCTTGCTACAATTCTTCAAGCAAATTGTTTGTTTGAGTAAGCTAATAACATTCTTATTATCTCCTTCAATCATTATTCCTTGCTTCTCCGTCATCCAATCTTTAATAACATCTTTAAAGTTGAAAATAAAAATCAACTCTAACATGGAGATATCCCAATGCACCAATCTCCTTCCATATGCCATCAAGAATCTTCCCTTGTGATCCCTTAGAATTCCAGCAATGCTTACTTCCCTGTTTTGCTTTAAGGACGCATCAACATTTAGTTTGATCCAATTTATAGGCGGGGGAAACCAAGTTTTGGATAGCATTTGCTGGTTAGTTTCCCAGTTCTTACAATTTGGAATAGTGAATGGGTGAACAAAATCTGCCAAAATTTGAGCTGCAACCATACCTTTACTCCTCATTTTGCTCCCATGCGTAAAAGAATTCCTTTCTTTCTAGTTTTGATATACCGCTGATATGTACAGTTTAACAATACCTAGATTTGATTCAGCCATCTTATCCAGCTTATTAACACAGTTTGTAAAATTATTGAACCTTGGTAATACAATACCCCACTTATTTAAAGTAGAAAAAATTGCTTTGAGCTTTATACAATTGACAGCAATGTGTTCACTATCCTCCTTTGCTACGCAGCCTCTCGGATAGATATCTGAATCACTCAATTTTCTTTTGGACAGCCAAGCTTTCGTTGGTATTGACTGGTTAATCATTCTCCACCAGAATAAGAATTCTTTAGGCAATATTTTAAGACTTTGCAGCCAATTAACATTGTTCTGCATAGCAGGATGCTTGACCGAAGCTTGATAGGATAATGAAGCAATAGTCTTACCAGAATAAGTATGCATCAGTTCCAACATGTCTTCCTCCTCCCCTCCATTAATGGGTGTGCTGACAATGATCTTCATTAAGTCTTCAGAGAACATATTATTAAGCATTTCCTCATCCCATCTTCTATCTTTAATTAAATAAGAAACATCATTATTCTCTAGCTTTGCAAAGTCACATAGAGCTGGCCATCTATTCAAACTACAATCGAGAATCCAGTTGTCATTAAGGATATTAATTCTTTCTCCATTAGAGACTTTCCACCTTGTAATGGGCTTTAAGAACTGTCCACCATCTATAATGATATGCCAAGCAGGAGAAGATGATCTCTTAGCCTCAGAATTCCAAATATCCTTCCCATATTTGTTTGCCAAAATTTTATTAAGAAGAGCCTCCTTCCTATTAACATAGTTCCAGGCAATGCGTACTCTAACTGGGCCTTATCTCTCAGTGGCCCCTTGAATGCCAAGACCGCTTAGATTCACCGGAATACACATCCTATCCCATGGGACATAATGCATACCGTTATGCTATTGCTCTTTATGCCACAAATAATTTCTGCAATGCTTATCCAGATCTTTGAGAACGCTTTTAGCAATTAAAGAATGAGCCATACTAAATAAAGGGATTGAAGAATAGGTAGATTTAATTAACACTAGCTTCCCAGCCATAGACAGATTGCATGAAAGATCCTTAAGTACTAAGGATAAGAAAAACCGTCCAAAAACTAAATTTTTCAAGTTTCATGCGTCCCGATTGTCCCGTACGATCGATCTTCGTAATGTACAAATAGTTCAAATCACTTAACGATTCATCCCGTATGATCCCATACGAACCAAAGTCAGAGCCGTTCATACCTCAAAACCTTCTGTACGAATTATATTTCATACTGTATGAATAGTTCAAAAAATGAACGATTCGTCCCGTATGATCCAGTACGAACCTAATTTAGAGCCGTTCGTACCACATAACCTTTTATATGAACCATATTTTGTACTGTATGAATAGTTCCAAAAATGAACGATTTATCCTGTACGATCCATTACGAACCTAATTTAGAGCCGTTCGTACCTAAAAACCTTCTATATAAATTATATTTCGTAATGTATGAATAGTTCAAAAAATGAATGATTCATCCCATACGATCCAGTACAAATCTAATTTAGAGCCGTTCGTACCATAAAACCTTCTGTACGAACTATATTTTGTACTGTACGAACTGAACTTAGAAAAAATTTCAAGACGGATAGGTCCGTTGTGGAGGACATATAATACAGATCGTCCCGTACGATACCATATCGTACTGTATAATCAATTTTAAAATTTAAGTTTTTTACTCTTCCATTGTGTGTGTGCACAGTTATCCAACTTACAATCACACTCTCTCAGACTCAAGAAAAATAAGAAATTAACAAATGAGTTTGAAGTCTTCAGCAATCTGGAGTGTGAATATCCTGAAAAACATGTTAGTACACATAAAAAGAAAATCCAATATATGTTAGGAGAAGAATAAAATAAATAATAAGCTTTTGTAATCATCAAAAACAACTTGTATCAGAATTTTCTTGAACGAACGGATTTACACAAATCATAACAATCTCCCCCTTTTTGATGATGGCAAAATATTTATTTATTTGATTTAACAATTAAATTCACATGTCTCCTAAACTTCCACTAAACGTACACTCCCCCTAAATAAATGATCTCCTACGCTCCCCGTAAAGCCTAAGCTACCACGCTCCCCCTAAAGCCTAAGCTCCCCCTAAAGAAATGACCTATCCTAAATAAGGGATAAAAGGAGGTTATATGATCTAACATACTGAATAAGCAAAGGGAAGGGTAAGAAAAACAAACAAGACATACAACACAAGCACTACACACAAGCACATACAACACAAACACATACATAAGTAACTAAAAATAATAAAATTAAATTAAATACAACAAGTCAAACAATCAATCAAACAAAGTTAAACAATACAACTCTCCCCCTTTTGACAACAAAAAAACGGGAAGTCACTCAAATTAGTTGAGGAGTTGAATAATGTTAAAGGAAGGTTAACTATAATATTAAAATTAAATGCAAAAAGTGAAGACTCAAAAAGATCTAGATTGCATATTATAATAAGGAGAAGAAAAGTTGATCTAAAATAGTAATGTATTAGACAGATTATGTAACCACAACTTTTGTACAAAAGATGAAATAAAATTACTAGATTTCTAAGTCAAAAGTGACAATCATTGATTAGTGGACTTGGAGAAAATGCTAAAGGAAAGAACAATTGGCGACATTACGCATCTTTTCAATGTTTCGGCTAATTTTGTGCCTCTTTCTAGATTTTGGCGACATTGCGCATCTTTTATTGTATGACACATTTTGTGCATCTTTTCAAGCTTTGCTTTGTTTGTTTTCATTTAAGAAGATTCTTTCTAACAACATTATTTCTGGGTTACAATTACAATGATGAACACTTTGATATAGAATGTAAGAGTAATATTAAGATATCAAATATACAATAATTTAGGCTAAGTAATACATGTCTAAAATAACATAAAGTAAGATTTTCTAATCTACACCAAATCTAAAGTTATGCACAGAATTTAAAGTTATGCACAGAATTTTCTATTGTAATATAAACTTAATTAACATTTTAAAAATTTAATCAACTACAGTTGAGTGTTTTAAGATTAGTAAATTTCCAGTCATGCTCATTATCACAGAATAATATGCACATAAACACTGTACTTCTTCATTTCATGATATCAATTCAAATAACTAACATAGCAAGCTTTCACATTTTAACCATTATCGCATAAGATTAAGCTTGCTACACCCCATACAACAATCAAAGAAAAAACTAACAACAACAAGCACAATCAACTACAACTCAAATAACACCAAATCAACAATCAAGCCAACTACCAAGAAGAACAACAAAAATAATAATAACCATAGCCAAGCCAAGCCAACATAAATCCTGCTAGTAATCTGAGGGACCCTAATCTAAAGGAGGTGGAGGAGCGCCGAACAGAGCAAAATAGCTATTAAGCATTGCAATATTCGTATTCACAGACTCGAATTGGTCCCTTATCCACCCCATATCCTCTTTATACTGATCATCCTACTGCTTCAGGTGCGCCTGCATATGATCAAATCTTTGATCAAGCCTATCAAACCGCTGGACCATATCCTGGTAGAAGTCTTGGTTGGGTCCAAGTGCAGCTGCAGGAGTAGGTGCAAGTTCATCATCAGAACTATTTACATTTTTATCTCTCCCAAAAAGTGCCCAAAAAGAAGCATCAGTAAAATAGAGTGGGAGTTCAGAAGGTCCATCAGGATGGATTATATTGTACTTCTTTTCAAGGATAAAATAGATTACATGACCAAGAGCAATATTCTTCTTTCTCTTCACACTGGGATGGCCAATATCAGTAAGGTAAAATATGTAGTCCAAAATTATTTGGGCTTCATCAATAGGTTGACCAGACATAATCAAGTAAGTGACAGAAGAGAGAAGAGGGGTCATGTTTACTCTATCTCTGGCCTTGGGAATGATGGAGGTCCTAAGAACATGTTGAATTATTCAGGCATTTTGGTTCGAGGTGTCAACTCAAGGAATGTGAGTAGGTTGGCTTACACCTCTAATGACTTGATTGACTTCGGACCAATTATAGTCAAATCGAGCAGTTAGAGTATGTGCCCGTATGCCTAGAGTTCTTAGATGAAAATATTCTCCTAGATCCTCCTTGGTAATTTTTACTCTTTGTTTCAGGACATAGGATGAGATCCTAATATGATCCTGACTAAAAGTCATGTTGGCTAGAAATACATGGAAAAGGTCTTTATTGTATGAATAGATCAGTGTGAGAAGGAAGGAGAACTGGGTAGAATCAAATAGAGGCATTACTGCAAAATGGAGATTTTCTTGCAGTAGAATGCGGGAAGGAGTGATTTTAGATGCGGCATACCTATAGTATGCCTCTTCATTTTGTCCACTCAAAAAATTATCATCCCAGTCCCTCCTAGAAGATGTCCCTATGGATTGATGCACTCTCTTGCCACTTCCTGACAACTCTATACTATGCTTTGAAGAGTTTGAAGTGAAGGTGAAATGAAAGAAAACGACCCTCCTTTATATAGAAAATCAATAAAATCGTACTATATGAACCCATCTCATAGAAGATGAAATTAATTTCATCCGGGATGAATCAAATTTTGTCTGGGATGAACGAAAGCAGTCAAAATGAAATGATTTTTCATAAACTGCTCGTCCCGAGGTATCCTTTCGTACAAGCTTTTGACTTCCTGATCGTACAGACGATGACGTATTCGTCCGGATGATTAGGATATTAAAGGATCATTCAGGGGACGGTTAGGTTCATCCTTATCCAAATTGACACCTAGATCATACAAACAAAAATGTGTTCGTCCGGGATGATCAACACTAATAACTGACACTAACCGTGGATCCTCCCCATTCATACAGATAAAACTCCTACAATCATACAGTACGATAACGTCATCGACAGTACGAACAGATAAATAAAGTTTCATCACTCCAACTCTACAGGTTTTCAGCACCTAATTAAAGACCAACACAAGATAAGATATATATATATATATATATATATATATATATATATATATTAAAATTTTTAAAGAAGACACACAAGATAACCCTAAAAATATAATAGACTAAAAACAAACTAATGAACACTTACAAAACAAAATTTACAGAATTTTCAATCAAACATTAAGATCAATTACACCAAGCCTTGTCCTTAAAATGCTAAAAGTGTCAAAAGCTAAGGGTTTTATGAAAATATTTGCAAGTTGATCTTTAGTAGCGACACGATGTAGTTCAATTTCCCCTTTCGCTACATGATCTCGTATGAAATGATGCCTTATATCAATATGCTTTGTTCTAGAATGTTGAATAGGATTTTTTGAAATACAAATAGCACTAGTGTTATCACAAAAGATTGGAATGGTACTAATAGAAAATCCTAAGTCAACCATTTATTGTTTTAACCAAAGCACCTGTGCAACACAGCTCCCTAAGGTAATATATTCTGCTTCAGCTGTAGAAAGTGCTACTGAATTTTATTTCCTACTGGACCAAGATACTAATAAATTTCCAATGAATTGATAACTCCCAGAAGTACTCTTTCGATCAACCCTACAGCCTACAAAAATAGAAACTGAGTATCCAATAATTTCAAAAGAAGAATTATTCTTAGGATACCAAATTCCTAAATTCTGAGTTCCCAGAAGACATCTTAAAATTCTTTTCACTGTTGTCAAATGTGATTCCTTAGGATCAGCTTGAAATCTAGCACATAAGCAAACACTAAATATGATGTCAGGTCTGTTAGCAATCAAGTAAAGCAAAGATCCAATTATTCCTCTAAACTTCTTTTGATCAATAGATTTTTTGTTAGGATCCTTATCTAATAGTACTAGGAACTCATGAGTGTAGTTACAGGTTTAGTATTATCCATTTCATACTTTTTGAGAATATCTTTAACATACTTAGATTGACAAAGAAATATCCCTTCCTTATTTTTCTTTATGTTAAAACCAAGAAAATAACTCAAGTCACCTATTAAACTCATTTCAAATTCACAACTCATTGTTTTTGAAAATTCATCATATAAATTTTTATCAGTTGATCCAAAAATGATGTCGTCCACATATATTTGTACAATGAGTATATCATTCCCAACTCTTTTCAAAAATATAGTGGTGTCCACACTTTCTTTAACAAAAGATCCTTTTAATAAGAAAGTGCTTAACCTCTCATACCAAGCTCGAGGTGCCTGCTTTAGTCTATACAATACCCTTTTCAATTTAAAAACATGATTAGGGAATTTAGAATTTTCAAAACCTGGAGGTTGCTCAACATAAACAACCTCTTCTATCACCCCATTCAAAAAGGCACTTTTAACATCCATTTGATATAATTTGAAAACTTTAAAACAGGCAAAGGCTAACAACACTCTAATTGCTTCAACTCTTGCTACAAGGGCAAATGTTTCCTCAAACTCAATCCCTTCTATTTAATTATACCCCTTAGCTACTAGTCTAGCCTTATTTCTGATAACAACTCCTGAATTATTCATTTTATTTTTGAACACCCACTTAGTTCCAACTACACTTTGATCCTTTGGCCTTTCAATTAACTCCCAAACACCATTTCTTTTAAATTGATTCAATTCTTCTTGCATGGCCAAAATCCAAAATTCATCCATAAGTGCTTGATTAAAATTAGTGGGTTCAATCATTAAAATAAACGCTGAATGATTTACCTCTTTCCTCAAACCATCCATAGTCCTAACTCTTTCACTTGGTTCTCCTAAAATCAATTCTTTAGGATAACTTCTGACCAATTTCCATTCTTTACACAATTAGTTTTCTTCTTCCTTTTCAACCCTTTCTTTAACCTTTTGATTTTCAAGTTTTTGGGTTACTACTTTAACCTCATCTTCATCCAACTTAGACCCTTCACTATTATAAGCTTCATCAAAAATAACATGAGTGCTCTCCTCAACTACCAATGTTCTTTTATTAAAAACTCTATAGGATTTTCCAACACTTGAATAACATAGAAATATTCCTTCATCAGATTTGGGATTAAATTTTTCTAAGAGAGTTTTGTCATTATTATGAATGAACACTTTACATCCAAAAATATATAGATGTGAGAGGTTGGGACTTCTACCTTTAAGAAGTTCATAGGGTGTCTTATTTAATTCAGACCTTATGTATACCCTATTCAACACATAGCACGCTGTGCTAACTGCTTCAGCCCAAAAATATTTTGAAAGTGAATACTCTGCCAACATGGCTCTAGCAGTTTCAATTATTGTCCATTTTTTCTTTCTACAACTCCATTCTATTGAGGTGTCCTAGAAGCTGAGAAGTTATGTTCAATCCCATGAGATTTGCATAAATTATTAAATAATTTATTTTCAAATTCTCCCCATGATCACTTTGGATAGTTATTATTTTAAAACCTAATTTTTTCTGAATCCAAGTGGAAAAATCTCTAAACTCTTCAAATGATTCACTCTTATAATTCAAAAATCTAATCCAGATGAATCTACAATAATCATCTATAATTACATACCCAAATCTTTTTCCTCCTAGACTTAAGGTACTAACAGGTCCAAATAGATCCATGTGAAGAATTTCTAAGGGCTTGCTAGTCCTGATTTTCTTGATTGAACTGAAGGAAGACCTAACTTATTTTCCTAATTGACATGCATCACACAAATGGTCTTTAGTAAAGTTTAATTTGGGTACACCTCTAACTAGCTCCTTTTGGGTGATTTTCCTAAGATTTCTCATACTAGCATGACAAAGCCCTCTATGCCATAACCATGATTCATCAGATACAGTTTTCAAACATAAATCAGTAGAAGGTTTTACAGTATTCAAATCTAGCATGTAAATATTATTTATTCTATCACCATTCAACACAACAAGTTCATTCTGACTGATAACACAACTAGTAGGAAAGAATTTTATATGATAACCTTTGTCACACAATTGATTTATGCTCAACAGATTGTGTTTTAAACCTTCAACTAACAGAATATTTTCAATCGCAAAGTTTTTTGAGTTTCTAATCATACCTGTACCTACCACTCTCTTGGTAGTATTGTCTCCAAGTGTAACCTTGATTCCATTCCTAGCTTCCAGCGTTATAAATTATTTTGTATCTCCAGTCATATGCTTTGAGTAGCCGCTGTCCAGGTACCAAATACTTGAGGTCTTGTGTGAGAGCATCCCTGCAAAAATATAAAACATTAGACTTGGGAACTCAAACAAGTTTGGGTTCACCTCTAGACAATTTTAAAACAAATGCATGTATGATATACTATGATTTATGCATCTTAGGCATCCACACTAGATATGTTCTACGAGGAATAGTATAGGTGTGTGAAATATATCCTAACATACCACAAGAAAAATACTTTATTCCAGGAAAAGGATTCACCAATCTATTCATCCTGAAAAATTTCTTCTTAGACTTTGAACCAGTGGTCTTGTAGTAGGATTTGTGAAAATCTTCAAGTTTGGGTGGTTTCCTATTTTCTTTAAGTGCTTTTAACTAAATTTCAAGATAAGCATTAGCACTTTCTAGAATCAAATTATAAATCTTCAAATTATGCTCTATAGTATCTGATTCATCCATATAAGTTTTAAAATCATTTTCATAAGTTCTATATGAGTTGATTTTAAAAGATTATACTATTTGTTTAAATCATCAAACTCATCCAACAAGGTCATGTGGTTGCTATCAATTAATGCATGATCTTTCCTAAGGATCTCATATTCTTTCTACAGCTCTAAATAATACAAATTCAACTTAGCATGCAGTTTTCTCAGTTTCCTATATGCTGAATGTATGCATTTAGAAACTTCAAACAATTCATCATAACTTAAGTTATATACCTCTTCTTAATCTGATTGATCAAGATTGTCAGCCATCAAGCACAAATTTGTGACTTCCTCTTCTGGTGCAATTTCTGAGGAATCTGAAGCTGAGTCCACCCAAAATGCTCGTTGAAGTCTCTTTTTACCCCTTCTTTCCTTTAGTTTCTCCTCAGCCTTCTCCTTGCTAGGATTTCCCTTGATATTGGGGCAATCAATCTTTATATGACCTGGCTTCCTGCATTCATAGCAAATAACATCGTTAGAAGCCTTTGCATTTCTATGGAACTTACCCTTGTTCCATTGTTATCATCTTCTCTGCTTCCTCTTTAGGAAGCTCCTAAATTGCCTTATCATTAAGGTAATGTCCTCTTCATCCTCAGGTAGTGACTGATCACTATCTAAATCATCCACCTTCAAAGCTATGTTCTTCTCCTTTCGCTTGTCTCCTGCATCAATCTGTCTTTGAGTCACAGATTGCTCGTAAGCAATTAGTGATCCAAGAAGATTGTCAATAGAATAGACATTTAAATCTTTTGATTCAATTATAGCAGTTATCTTTGTATCATAAGCAGTAGGTAAGCAACGATGTATCTTATTTACTTTTTCTGCATTCGTTAATTCCCTACCTAAGGCATGCAATAAAGTGGCTATATGTGTAAAGCGTGTATACATGTCTGAGATTTATTCATTCGGTTTCATGTGAAATAGTTCATAGTCGTGCAAAAGAATGTTCAACCTAGTTTGCTTCATTTTATTTGTACCTTCATAAGTAATGCAAAGCCTATCCCAAATTTTTTTTCCTGATTTACAAGTAGAAACACGCATGTAGTCTTCCGATTTCAAAGCACAAAGAAGTTATTCAAACACTTAGCATTCAATTGAGCTAAATTACATTCTTTTATAGTCCATTCAGCAAAAGGTGTTTGAACTCTAATTCCTTCTACAATTCTAGTGGGTTTAGTATAACCTTCCTATACTGACATCCACATGTGATAATCAAGAGATTGTAGAAATGTAGACATGCGAGTTTTCCAAAAATCAAATGAGATATTGCAAACAAAGGTGGTCTAGTGATCGAGTAACCTTCTAAAGTGTTTCAGTTTCCAAAATTAGCCATGATCGAATTTCAAAAAGTAGTTTAAACAGTAAATTTCGAAATAGGCTCTGATACCACTTGAAAGACCGAATAGGTTATTAGACCTATTGCTTACGTCCCTATGCTAACCAAGAGGGGGGTGAATTAGTCCTTTTAAAAATTTCTCTTGGAATTTTAGAAAACTTTTTAGTTAAAAAACTTTTGCAAATCGTACAGTACGATTTACCTTCATACAGAACAAACAGAGTGATTTTTAATGCTTCAAAGATCTTCTCTCAAGAGTCTTCGAGGAGATAGGGAAGTGACTTGTAGTATAAATAATGAAATCCTCACTCTTGGATAATCTTGTGAAACCCCTCACAATTTTCACTCCAAGGATCTCACACAACTCACTCTCAAACAGTCTCCCTTATCACTCTTCCTTCCACTCTCAAGAAGAAATTCATAGAAGCATCTGCCTACAAGTCAGTTTAAAGATCCTTAAGTACTAAGGATAAGAAAAATCATCCAAAAAGTGAATTTTTTAAGTTTCACGTGTCCCGATCGTCCTGTACGATCGATCTTCGTACTGTAGGAATAGTTCAAATCACTGAATAATTTATCCCGTACGAACCAAAGTCAGAGCCGTTCGTACCTCAAAACCTTCTGTATGAATTATATTTTGTACTGTATAAATAGTTCAAAAAATGAACGATTCATCCCGTACGATCCATTATGAACCTATTTCAGAGCCTTTCATACCACATAACCTTCTGTACGAACCATATTTCATATTATACGAATAGTTCCAAAAATGAATGATTTGTCCTATACAATCCAGTACGAACCTAATTCAGAGTCGTTCGTACCTCAAAACTTTCTGTATGAATTATATTTTATACTGTACGAATAGTTTAAAAAATGAATGATTTGTCCCGTACGATCCAGTATGAACCTAATTCAGAGTCGTTCATACCACAAAACCTTCTGTATAAACTATATTTCATACTATATGAACTGAACTTAGAAAAAATTTTAAGGCAGATAGGTTCATTGTGGAGGACATATAATACAGATCGTCCCATACGATACCATATCGTACTGTACGATCAGTTTTAAAATTTAAGTTTTTTACTCCCCTATTGTGTGTGTGCAAGTTATCCAACTTACAATTACACTCTCTCAGACTCAAGAAAAATAAGAAATACGGACTTCACTTTCAATAAATATTAACAAATGATTTTGAAGTCTTCAGAAATCTGGAGTGTGAATATCCTGAAAAATATGTTAGTACACACAAAAAGAAACTCCAATATATGTTAGGAGAAGAATAAAACAAATAATAAGCTTTTGTAATCATCAAAAACAACTTGTATCAAAATTTTCTTGAACGAACAGATTTACACAAATCATAACATCAATAAGTCTGGTTTGATTAGTGGAGACCAATGAGAGTGGCCTTATGTAATGGAATGGTCATTTGATCTAAAATGGTCATTTGGTACTTAAGGGGCCATTTGGTCAACCATGGCTTACTTGGTAAAGCAGGTCAAACCAAAGCCTGGGTTTGATTTCAATGCACTCTTAACGATGTTTAGGATGCATTAAAAGAGGTTTCCAGATTGAATTAACTTTGCTATGTTGAGTTTTGGGGAAAAGTCCAAATATGTCCTTAAAGGGCAATTTGATCATTTTGACTTCTGGTCAACTAAGGGTCAAACTGGGTCCAACAAAATGTAATTTACTGATTAGCATTTCATAGCAAGAGTTATGGACATTTTTAAGGGTTTGGGGAGAGGCCCTAAGGTCAAATTCTACTAGGTGGCAGGTTCAATGGCGTAGGCTATATATATTTAAAGGTTTTGCTACCTTTGGAATTTGATTCAATTTCTAGGATTAGAAGTGTCAGATTGAGCTCAAATTTAAAGGGTTGACTCTAGAGACATACCTAATTAATATTTAATTGACAGATCATGAATCAGAGGTCATTTGGATAGGTTTTAAAGTGATTGAAAATCATCCAGAAAGGGTTTTAAGATGGCCCTTAGTCCCAGATTTTGACCTGAAATTTTGGATCTAAATGCAGTTCTGGATTTGATTGATTGAGTTTGGATTATCCACATCAATCATAATCAAAGGTATGATTGGGATTGATTGAATATGATTGAAGCTTGATTGAAGATTGATTGAGGGTTGAATGGAGGCTGGGTTGAAGTATGATTGAAGATTGAATTGGAGGGTGAACTGGGATTTGATTGAGGAATAGATTAGAGTGTGACTAGGATCTATATGATTGATAAGTGGATAATTATCAATTATTAGATCAGTAGATAGGAGTCTAAATAGGTCCTGATGACCTCAAACAGAAATGATGCCAGTAAATAGACCCCTAACATGTGTAGTAGAACGAAGTTCTATTATAAACATTGGCATTGACCGAATAGAAATATTAAATCTAGAATTTTGATTCTAAGAAAAGGTAGCACCTAACCTTCAGAAATTAGGATTGATTTGATACTTGGTTAGTGTCATAAAGGGCGTTCTCTACCACTAGTAAATCTAATCCTAAGGCAAGGAAGCACTTAACCTTAAAAAAAAGAAAGTTGGATGATCATGTGGGGAGGAAGCTTACTCCACACAGAGGATTATAACTAGATTAAAATTAGGATGATGCCACAAAAGGCTTTCTTCATCACTAGTGTATGGTCATATGGGGCGGAAGCTTGCTCCACATAAAGGACAAAAATTAGATTGAAATTAGGATGGTGTAATATAGGGCATTCTCCATCACTAGTAGATGGACATGTGAGGAGGAAGCTTGCTCCATACAAAGGATTGAAATTGGATTGAAACTAGGATGGTGCCATAGAGGGTGTTCTCCATTACTAGTGGATAGTCATATAGGGAGGAAGCTTGCTCCACATAGAGGACCAAAACTAGATTGAAACTAGGATGGTGGCACAAAGGGTGTTCTCAATCACTAGTGGATGGTCATGTGGGGAGGAAGCTTACTCCACACAGAGGACCAAAACTAGATTAAAACTAGGATGGTGCCATAGAGGGCATTCTCTATTACTAGTGGATGGTCATGTGGGGAGAAAGCTTGCTCCATACAAAGGATTAAAACTGGATTGAAACTAGGATGGTACCATAGATGGAATTCTCTATCACTAGGGGATAGTGATGTGGGGAGGAAGCTTGCTCCACACAGAGGATTGAAACTGGATTGAAACTAGGATGGTGCCATAGAGGATGTTCTCCATCACCAGTGGATGGTCATGTGGGGAAGAAGCTTGCACCACACAGAGGGCTAAAACTGGATTAAAATAAGGATGGTGCCATAGAGAGCATTCTCTGTCATTAGTGGATCTAATCCTAAAGAAAGAAAGAATGAAGATCACATCTATCCTTAAGGAAAAGTAAGGATTGATTTTTTTTAATCTAAAAATTTGAATAGAAAGATGATCCAACTTGATTCAAAACTCAAAAATATTTTATTGATCAAAACATTAAGCTACATCAAGCATAGTATTTCTTAAGAAAACACCCATTTACTGGCAACATTGGGTGATTCCCTTTATAATTAACTAGCTGATACGAGCCCCCTTCGTAAACTGTCTCTACGATAAAAGGTCATTCCCATGTTAGTTCAAATTTCCACCAAACATCCGTTGAGCTAAGACAGGCCTCCAAAAAACTAAGACCAAGTTTCCTACTTGGAAGGTTTTAGGTCACACTAACTTATCATGAGCTTGAACCATTCAGGCTTTATACAACTATAAGTTTTGTTGAGCTTGGAGACTGTGCTCTTCAAGGCCTTCGAGCTTTTTTACTGGAGTTGTGTGTCTCATTCTATTGTAAATTGATTCTATATCACAACCCTAAGTGAAAGAATTTGTACTTTCAAAAGGAGTACGACCTCGGATCCATACATTAATTTGAACAGATTGGATTGGGTCGGGGTCCTATAAGTGGTCCGATATGCCCACAAGGCTTCCACCAATCTCTCATCCCATTGATGTTTGTTGTCATCAAGGGTCTTATTGATGATTTGTACCAGGGTCTTATTAAAATAATCCATTAGCCCATGGATAATAGATTGTTGAGTATCTCTAGTAAATAATATGGCGTCTTACAAAACTATTAATTTTAAACCCATTATTAGATATAATCCTACGGGGAACAACAAATTGATATATAATATGATCACAGAAGACTTTTATGATATGATGTGATGTTATATTACATAGGGGAACTACTTCTATCCACTTTGAAAAGTAATCAGTCGCTGCTAAAATGATGTAATAACCCTTTGAAGAAGTAGGGTCAATAGGCCCAAAAATGTTCGCGCCCCAACTTTTGAAGGGTAACAAGGCTATTGTGGGATGCAACATGTTAGGCGACTGATGTAAGACCACACCATGAACCTAACATTGATGATAACATTTTATAATATTCATGCAATTATTAATTAATATAGGCCAGTAGTAACCAACTCTTTTAATTTTAAACTTCATACTAGGACCCAATTTATAAGCACCGCATAGTCTGGTATGGACTTTATTTACGATCTTCAGGGCCTTTTGTTTATCTAAATAATGTAGACACATCTGATCAAATGATCAGTTGTATAAAGTGTTATTCACAAGTGTAATTAATAGGGTATGTTTCTTGATTTGATTGGCAAGGGATTTATCCTGAGGGAGCTTGCCCCCTTGAAGGTAGTTGATTAACGATTATCTCCAATCATCTTCTTCATCGATCATTAAATAGGCAGACAGGACCTGAGAAGATTACTTGTTGATGTGCTCCAAATTTATAGAAGATAGGACTTAGCGACCCTATATCTCTATAAGAATGGATTCTTCTTCTACAAAGGCAAATTCCGTTATAATCTTAGCAAAGGCATCCACTGCAGAATTACTTCCATGGGAAATTCTATATAAAGTTATGAAAGGAATTTGTTTGAGGAGGTGGTTGGTGTAATAATGGTACTTGAGGATTTTAAGATTCAAAACCTTATAGATTCCTGCAATCTGGTTGATAACCAGTTGAGAAATACTAAAGATATTAATCTCTTTAATCTCCATCAGTATTATAAAATTTAAATCAGTTATCAGAGCTTCGTATTTAGCCTCATTATTTATGCAAGGCTCTAATAAGTGGTAGAAAAGTGTATTATTTCCTTTTCTGGTGTTATGAAAATCAGGCCAATTTTAACTTTTCCAGGAAGAGTAGGTTTCTATGCTTTGCCCCACTAAGAGGATACTAAACCATCAAAATGCAATTCCCAGACACGATCATCTGATTCCTTTAAACTCATTATTTATTCATCAGGTAAATCATCATTTAAAGGAAAATCTGCATGCAGCGAATACGCTGCAAGGAACTCAGCAACGGCCTATCCCTTCATGGCACGCATGGGATTGAAAGTTATCATAAATTAAAACAAAATCATAGACCGCTGTGTTGTTATGATTTGTGCAAATCAATTCATTCAAGTGAATTTTGATACAAGTTATTTTTGATGATTACAAAAGCTTATTGTTTGTTTTATTTTTTTCTCCTAACAAATATTGGAGTTTCTGTTTTGTGTGTACTAATATATTTTTCAGGAAATTCACACTCCAGACTGTTGAAGACTTCAAGTTTATTTGTTAGATTTTATTATAAGTGAAGTCTGTATTTTTTTTTACTTTTCTTGAGTTTGAGGGAGTGTGATTGTAAGTTGGATAACTGTGCACACACATACTGGGGAGTGAAAGCTTAATTTTTAAAACTAATCATACTGTACGATATGTGATCGTACGGGATGATCTGTGTTATTTGTCCTCTTCAACGAACCTACCTGGTTGAAAATTCTTCTAAGAATTATTTGTACAGTATGAAATTTACTTCGTATAGAAGGTTGTGAGGTACGAACGGCTCAATTCTAGGTTCGTACCGGATCGTACGGGATGAACTGTTCAATTTTTGAACTGTTCGTACAATACAAAATTTACTTCGTACAGAAGGTTGTGAGGTACGAACGGCTCGGTTCTAGGTTCATACTAGATCGTACGGGATGAACCTTCAATTTTTGAACTGTTCGTACGGTACGAAATATACTTCATACAGAAGGTTGTGATGTACGAATGGCCTAGTTCTAGGTTCATACTGGATCATACGGGACGAATCATTTAATTTTTTAAATTATTCGTACAGTACGATATGCTATCATACTAGACAATCGAATTGAGTAAAACTTAAAATTTTTAGTTTTTTTATGGTTTTTCTTATCCTTAGTACTTAAGGGTCCTAAAAACTTACTTGTAATGAATTCTTCTATGAAATTTCTTCTTGAGAGTGAAAGGGAGAGTGATTGGGAGAGTATTTGGGAGTGAGTTTCATGAGATCTTTGAACAAAAAATTGTGAGGGGATTCACAAGGTTATCCAAGTGTGAGGATCTCATTATTTATACTTCAAGTTTCTTCCCAATCTCCTTGGAGGCTCTTGCAACAAGATTATTCAAGAAGACTCTGGTTCTCTGCCATCACCAGGAGGGTAAAAAAGGATGATTGGTTCTCTGCCGACACCTAGAGGGTGTGAAAGGATGAGTGGGTTCTCTGCCTTCACCAGGAGGGTGAAAAGGATGATGGTTCTCTGTCGCATCGAGATTTGGTGGAAGAGAGTTTTGTAAAGGCTTCTCCGTCTTGCTGTGGGGGCTAAAGGAGAGTCACTTTGATTTAGTGTAATACCTAAAGAAGGAGTCTCTAGGGAGTGGATGTAGGTCGTGTTTGACCGAACCACTATAAATCTAGTGTTCTCTGTTCCTTTCTTTTTTATTTTTCTGCATTGTTATTTTTACACACTTTATTTTTTCTGTGATTAAAAAAGTACATAATTTATAACTATTTGTACTCTACGAACTGAAATCGTATAGTATGATTTGTTGAAAGTTTTTTATTAAAAATCTTTCAAAATTCCAAGAGAATTTTTAAAAGCACTAATTCACCCCCTCCCCTTTTAGTTAGCCTAGGGATGTAATCAATAGGTCTAACAACCTATTCACACTTTCAAGTGGTATCAGAGCCTATTTCAAAAATTATTATTTAATTACTTTTTGAAAATTTGATCATGGCTAATTTTGGAAACCAGAACACTTTAGAAGGTTACTCGATCACTAGGCCACCTTTGTTTGACAACATTCAGTTTCATTTCTGGAAAACTCACATGTCTACTTTTCTGCAATCTCTTGACTATCGCATGTGAATGTTAGTTTAAGATGGCTATACTACACCTACTAAACTTGTAGATGGCATTAGAGTTGAAACACTGTTTGCTGATTGGACTTTAGAAGAAAGGGAATTAGCACAACTAAATGTAAAATGCTTGAATAGATTTTTTTGTGCTCTTAAATCTGAAGACTATATGTATATTTCTACTTGTAAATCTGGAAAGGAAATATGGGATAGACTTTGTATTACATATGAAGGTACAAATGAAGTGAAGTAAACTAGATTGAACATTCTTTTGCACGATTATGAACTTTTTCGCATGAAACCGAATGAATCAATCTCAGACATGTATACACAATTTACACATATAGCCACTTCATTGCATGCCTTAGGTAGGGAATTAACAAAAGCAGAAAAAGTAAATAAAATACTTCATTGCTTACCTACTGCTTATGATGCAGAGATAACTGCCATAACTGAATCAAAAGATTTAAATGTCTATTCTATTGACAATCTTCTTGGATCACTTATTATTTACGAGCAATCTATGACTCAAAGACAAATTAATACATGTGACAAGCGGAAGGAGAAGAATATAGCTTTGATGGTGGATGATTTAGACAGTGATCAGTCACTACCTGAGGATGAAGAAGACATAGCCTTAATGACAAGGCAGTTCAAAAGTTTCCTAAAGAGGAAGCAGAGAAGACATCAACAGTGGAACAAAGATAAGTTCCATAAAAATGTTAAGGCTTCTAATGATAATATTTGTTATGAATGCAGGAAGCCAACACACATAAAGACTGACTACCCCAATCTCAAGGCTAATCCTAGCAAAGAGAAAGTTGAGGAGAAACCAAAGGAAAGAAGGCATAAAAAGAGACTTCAACGAGCTTTTTGGGTGGACTCAGCTTTAGATTCTTCAGAAACAACACCTATAGAGGAAGTCACAAATTTATGCTTAAAGGCTGATAATCTTGAACATTCGGATCAAGAGGAGATATGTGACTTAAGTTATGATGAATTATTTAAAGTTTCAGAACGCATTTATTCTGCATATAGGAAACTAAAGAAATTGCATGCAAAATTGAATTTGGATTATTTAGAACTACAAAAAGAATACAAAATCCTTAGGAAAGATCATGCATTAATTGATAGCAATCACATGACTTTATTGGATGAATTTGATGATTTAAATAAACAGCATAAACTTTTAAAATCATCACACACTGAACTTGAAAATAATTTCAAAACTTTTATGGATGAATCGGATAGAAGAGAGCATAATTTAAAGATTAAAAATTTGATTTTAGAAAGTGCTAATGCATATCTTGAGGTTAAGTTAAAAGCACATGAGGAAAACAGGATACCACCTAAACTTGAAGATTTTCACAAAATCTATCACAAGTCAATTAATTCAAAATCTAAAAGAAGATCTTATAGTACACATAGATTAGTGAATCCATTCCCTGGAGTAAAGTTTTTCTCTTGTGGTATGTTTGGACATATTTCTCACACTTGTACTATTCATCATAAAACACATTTAGTGTGGAGACCTAAGATATATAAAACACAGCATATCACACATGCATCTATTTTAAAATTGCCAAGAGGAGAACCCAAACTTATTTGGGTTCCCAAGTCTAACATTTGATAATTTTGTAGGGTCGCTCTCATAAAAGACCTCGTGAGAGCGTTTGGTACCTGGACAGCGGTTGTTCAAAGCGTATGACTAGAGATGCAAATTAATTTATAATGCTGGAAGCCAGGAATGGAGGCAAAGTTATACTTGGAGACAATACTACCAAGAGAGTGGTAGGTATAGGCATGATTGGAAACTCAAAAATTTTTGTGATTAAAAATGTTCTAGTAGTTGAAGGCTTAAAACACAATCTGTTGAGCATAAGTCAACTATGTGATAAAGGTTATCATATAAAATTCTTGCCTACTAGTTGTGTTATTAGTCAAAATAGAATTATTATGTTGAATGGTGATAGAGTAAATAATGTTTACATGCTAGATTTAAATTCTGTAAAGCCTTCTACTGCTTTTTGTTTGAAAACTATATCTAATGAATCATGGTTATGGCATAGAAGGCTTTGTCATGCTAGTATGAGAAATCTTAGACAAATTACCCAAAAGGAGTTAATTAGAGGTGTACCCAAATTAGATTTTACAAAAGATCACTTGTGTGATGCAGTCAATTAAGAAAATAAGTCAGATCCTCTTTCAGTTCAATCAAGAAAATTAGAACTAGCAAGCCCTTAGAAATTCTTCACATGGATCTTTTTAAACCTCTTAATACCTTAAGTCTAGGAGGAAAAAGATTTGGGTATGTAATTGTGGATGATTATTCTAGATTCACCTGGATTAGATTTTTGAATCATAAGAGTGAATCATTTGAGGAGTTTAGAGATTTTGCCACTTGCATTCAGAGAAAATTAGGTTTTAAAACTATAACTATCCAAAGTGATCATGGGGGAGAATTTGTAAATGAATTGTTTGATAATTTTTGCAAATCTCATGGGATAGAATATAATTTCTCAGCTTCTAGGACACCCCAACAGAATGGAGTAGTTGAGAGAAAGAACAAGACATTAATTAAAACTGCTAGAGTCATATTGGCAGAATATACACTTCCAAAATATATTTGGGCTGAAGCAGTTAGCACAGCTTGCTATGTGTTGAATAGGGTGTACATTAGATCTAAATTAAATATGACACCCTATAAACTTCTTAAAGGTAGAAATCCCAACCTCTTACACCTATATATTTTTGGATGTAAAGTGTTCATACACAATAATGGAAAAACTCTCTTAGGAAAATTTGATCCTAAATCTGATGAAGGAATTTTTCTAGGTTATTCAAATATTGAAAAATCTTATAGAGTTTTTAATAAAAGAATATTAGTAGTTGAGGAGACCATTCATGTTGTTTTTTATGAATCTTATAATAGTGAAGGGTCTAAGTTGGATGAAGATGAGGACGAGGAGATAACCCAAAAACTTGAAAATGAAAAAGTTGAAGAAAGGGTTGAAATGAAGAAGAAAACTAATTGCCTAAAGAATGAAAATTTGTTAGAAGTCATCCTAAAGAGTTGATTTTAGGAGACCCAAGTGAAGGAGTTAGGACTAGGCATGGTTTGAGAAAAGAAGTAAATAATTCAGCTTTTATTTCAATGATTGAACCCACTAACATAGATCAAGCACTTTTGGATGAATTTTTAATTTTGGCCATGCAAGAAGAATTGAATTGGGAGTTAATTGAAAGGCCAAAGAATCAAAGTGTAGTTGGGACTAAGTGGGTGTTCAAAAATAAAATGAATGATTCAGGAGTTATAATTAGAAATAAGGCTAGATTGGTAGCTACGGGGTATAATCAAATAGAAGGGATTGATTTTGAGAAGACATTTACCCCTGTAGCAAGACTTGAAGCAATTAGGGTTTTGTTAGCCTTTGCCTATTTTAAAGACTTTAAATTATATCAAATAGATGTTAAAAGTGCCTTTTTGAATGGGGTGATAGAAGAGGATGTTTATGTTGAGCAACCTCCAAGTTTTGAAAATTATAAATTCTCTAATCATGTTTTCAAATTGAAAAAAGTATTGTATGGACTAAAATAAGCACCTAGGGCATGGTATGAAAGGTTAAGCACTTTTCTACTAAAAGGATCATTAGTTAAAAGAAGTGTGGACACTACTCTCTTTTTGAAAAGAATAGAGAGTAAAATACTCATTATACAAATATATGTGGATGAAATTATTTTTGGATCAACTGATATAAATCTATATGATGAATTTTCAAAAATAATGAGTAATGAATTTGAGATAAGTTTGATGGGTGACTTGAGTTATTTTCTTGATCTTAGCATAAAATAAAATGAGGAAGGAACTTTTTTTAGTCAGTCTAAGTATGTTAATGACATCCTCAAAAAGTATGAAATGGCTCATGCTAAACCAGTAACTACACCTATGAGTTCGTCAGTATAATTATATACGGATCCTAAGGGAAAGTCTATTGATTAAAAGAAGTTTAGCGGAATAATTGGATCATTGCTTTACATGACATCTAGCAGACCAGACATTATGTTTAGTGTTTGCTTATGTGCTAGATTTCAATCTGATCCAAAGGAATCACATTTGATAGCAATGAAAAGAATATTGATATATCTTTTGGGAACTCAAAATTTAAGGATTTGGTATCCTAAGTACAGCTCTTCATTTAAAATAATTAGATACTCATATTCGGACTTTGCAGGCTATAGGGTTGATTAGAAAAGTACATCTGGAACTTGTCAATTCATTGGAAATGCTTTAGTATCTTGGTCCAGTAGGAAATAAAATTTAGTAGCACTTTCTACAGCTGAAGCAGAATATATTGCATTAGGTAGTTGTGTGGCACAAGTGCTTTGGTTGAAACAACAATTGGTTGACTTAGGATTTTCTATTAGCATAATTCCAATCTTTTATGATAACACTAGTGCCATATGCAT
Organism: Dendrobium chrysotoxum; assembly: GCA_019925795.1. NCBI lineage: Eukaryota > Viridiplantae > Streptophyta > Magnoliopsida > Asparagales > Orchidaceae > Dendrobium > Dendrobium chrysotoxum. The sequence continues at coordinate 54,373,417 of CM034305.1, read as the reverse complement.
CTTAAAGAATCCTATTCAACACTCTAGAACCAAGCATATTAATGTAAGACATCATTTTATAAGAGATCATGTAGCGAAAGGGGTAATTGAACAACATCCTGTCGCTACTAAAGATCAACTTACAGATATTTTTACAAAACCCCTAACTTTTGACACTTTTAGCATATTAAGGACAAGGCTATGTGTGATTGATCTTTATGCATGATTAAAAATTCTACAAATTTGTTTTGTATGTGATTGTGAGTCTATTTTTGTCAAGTGTGAGTTTGTTAGTTTCTATTTTGTTATGTTTTTTTATTATCATTTGTGTCTTATAAAAAATGAAAAATATTTCTTGTTTAAAATTTTTATGAGTTCTTCATTTAGTGTTATTTTAGTGTCATATTCGTACTGTATGAAATTATTTTGTACAATATGAATTCTGTAGCCCATGCATAAAATTTTGTAGAGTTGAAGTGACGAAACTTAGTATGATCATACTGTACAATGACATCATCATACCGTACGATATGGTTTATCTGTACAAATGGGGGTAGGTTTACGATTAGTATCAGTTATTATTGATGATCATACGTATGAACACATCATTCATCTGTACGATCCATGTGTCGATTTGGATAAGGATGAACCTAACCGTCGCCTAAACGATCTTTAATTTTTTTATCGTCCCGGACGAACACGTGATCGTCTATATGATCCAAAAGTCAAAAAGCTTGTACGAAAGGATGCCTCAGGAAGGGTAGTTTACGAAAAGCTATTTCATTCTTGATCGTTTCCATTCATCCTGTACAAAATTGGTTTCGTCCCGTATGAAATTTATTTCATCCCGTATGAAATATTTTCGTACAGTATGATTGATCATTTTTCTATTTAAAGGAGGGCCATTTTCATTCATTTCACTTCCAATTTCAAACCCTTCAGAGCATAAAGTAGAGATGTCAGGCAGTGGAAAGAGAGTGCGACTGTCTAGGGGTTTGTCATCTAGGCAAGACTAGGATGATAATTTTTTAAGTGCACAAAATGAAGAGGCTTACTATCGATTTGCTGCATCTAAAATTACTCCTTCTCGTATCCTACTACAAGAAAATATTCATTTTGCGATAATGCCTCTTCTCTATTTGACTCAATTCTCATTCCTACTCACCCTCATTCATGCTTACAACAAAGACCTCTTTCATGTTTTCCTTGCCAATATGAAAATCAATCAGGAACACATTAGGATCACCTCTTATGTACTCAAATAAAGCATAGAAATCACTAAGGAGGACCTTGGATCATTTCTTCATCTTAAAACCCTGGGTATTCAGGCTCATACTCTTACTTCTAAAGTGGACTATGATTGGTCCGAAGTTAATAAAGTTCTGAGGGGTATAAGCCAACCAAGTCACCTTCCTAGAGTTTACACTTTGAACCAAAATACAAGAATTATCCAACACGTTCTTAGGACCTCCATCATTCTCAAAGCTAGAGATCGAGTAAACATGCCCCCTCTTCTCTCAATTGTTACCTATTTGATTATGACTGGTCAACCAATAGATGAAGCCCAATTGATCTTGGACTATCTTTATATACTTACCAATATTAGCCAGCCTAGTGTCAAAAGGAAGAAAAATATTGCTCTGGGTCATGTGATTTCCTACATTCTAGAAAAGAAGTATAGTTTAGTCCACCTTGATGGACCTTCTAAAATACCTATCCATTTTACAGATGCTTCTTTTCGAGCACTCTTTGGGAGAGAGGGATATGGGGATAGCTCTGAAGAAGAACCTGCACCTGCACCTGATCAGAATTTCTACCAAGAAATGGTCCAACGGTTTGATAGAATAGAAACTCATTTTGATCAATATTTTGATCAAATTGAGAAAATAATTAACCAGCAGGATGCAAGCTATGTAGAGGATAGGGTGTGGATTCGAAACTAGTTCGAGTCAGTGAACACTAACATTGCGGCCATCAATAGCTATTTTGCTATGTTCTATGCTCCTCCACCTCCTCCATATCAAGGTCTTTTAGACTACTAGTGATGTTTTTCTTTGCTTGGCTTGGTGTTGTATTTGCTTATTTCTGTAGTTCTCTTTGCTTGGATGTTATGGTTATTTGTTCTTGTTGTTAATTATGGTTATTGTTGTTGGATGATATGTTTATGTTGGATGAGTGTATGGACAAGCTTCAATATTTTATGTGTGGTTGATGAGATATGTAAGCTTGTTTTATGATATGTTGAATGAAATGAAAGGAATGTTGCTATGCATATTGTTATTTATTTATGGTGATGACTTGAAAATTTTATTTAAATTTTATCTCTTAAAAGTAGTTAATTTAATTTATAAAATGTTGACTGAATTTGGATTATAATAGAAATTTTTGTGCATAATTTAATTTCTCGAAATATTTTGATTACTTTATGATTTGGTCTAGATTTGAAGATCTTTGTATTATTTTTAGACATGTATTACTTAGCCTTAATTGTTGTATATATGATATCTTAATATTGCTCTTGATTTCTATATCAAAGTGTTCATTATTGTACTTGGGATAAAGGGATAGTGTTGTTGGAAAAAATTTTATTTAATAAAAATAAAAAGAGCAAAACTTGAAAAGATGCATAATGTGTGCCATACAATGAAAAGATGCGTAATGTCGCCAAAATTATAAAGAGGCACAAAATTAGCCTAAATATTGACTAGGTGTACAAAATGTGCCCTTTCATTCAAAAAGATACACAATGTCACCAATTATTCTTTCAATTAATATTTTCTCAAATTTCACTAATCAATAATAGTCACTTTTGACTTAAAAATTTAGTAATTTTATTTCATCATTTGTACAATAGTTGTGGTTACTTAATCCATCTATTACAATACTGACATAGATCAACTTCTCTTCTCCTTATTATAGTATGTGATCTAAACCATTTTAAGTCCTTACTTTTTGCATTTGATTTTCATATTGTAGTTAATCTTCTTTTAACATTATTTAAATCCCAACTACTTTGATTGTCTTCCATTTTTGTTGTTGTCAAAAGGGAGAGTTTTGTATTATTTGAATTGTATGTTATGTGTGTCTTTGCATATGCTTGTATGTTATGAGTGTCTTTGCATATGCTTGTATGTTATGTGTGTCTTTTCATATGTATATAATTATATTGTACGTGCTTGTGCTTGCTTGTCTTTATCTCTCCATCTTTTTCTCTTTTCTTTTCTCCTCTTACCTCCTCTTACCCCTTGTTTCAAATAGATCATTTCTTTAGGGGGAGCTTATCATTTCTTTAGGGGGAGCTTATCATTTCTTTAGGGGGAGCTTCCGTTTTAGTGGGAGCTTAGAAGAAACATTGGGTTTACTTATTAACTCAAATAATAAATATTTTGCCATCATCAAAAAGGGGGAGATTGTTATGATTTGTGCAAATCAGTTCGTTCAATTGAATTTTGATATAAGTTATTTTTTTTAATTACAAAAGCTTATTGTTTATTTTATTTCTTCTCCTAACAAATATTAGAGTTTCTATTTTGTGTGTACTAATATATTTTTCAGGAAGATCACACTCCAGACTATTGAAGACTTCAAGTTTATTTGTTATATTTTATTATAAGTGAAGTCTGTATTTTTTTTACTTTTCTTGAGTCTGAGAGAGTGTGATTGTAAGTTGGATAACTGTGCACACACACACTGGGGAGTGAAAGCTTAATTTTTAAAATTAATCGTACTGTATGATATATGATCGTATGGGACTATCTATGTTATTTGTCCTCTTCAACGAACCTGCCTGGTTGAAGATTTTTCTAAGAACTGTTCGTACAGTATGAAATTTACTTCGTACAAAAGGTTGTGAGGTATGAACGGCTCGATTCTAGGTTCGTACTGGATCGTACGGGATGAACCATTCAATTTTTGAACTGTTCATACAGTATAAAATTTACTTCGTATAAAAGGTTGTGAGGTACGAACGGCTCGGTTCTAGGTTCGTACTGGATTGTACGGGATGAACCGTTCAATTTTTGAATTGTTTGTACAATATGAAATGTACTTCATATAGAAGGTTGTGAGGTATGAATGGCTTGGTTCGAGATTCGTACTGGATCGTACAGGACGAATCGTTCAATTTTTTGAACTATTTGTACAGTGTGATATGCGATCGTACTGGATGTTTGGATTGCATAAAACTTGAAATTTTTAGTTTTTGGACAATTTTTTTTGTCCTTAGTACTTAAGGGTCCTAAAAATTGACTTGTAATGAATTCTTCTACGAAATTTCTTCTTGAGAGTGAAAGGGAGAGTGATTGGGAGAGTGTTTGGGAGTGAGTTTTGTGAGATCTTTAAAGAGGAAATTGTGAGGGGATTCACAAAGTTATCTAAGTGTGAGGATCTCATTATTTGTACTTCAAGTTTCTTCCCAATCTCCTTGGAGGTACTTACAAGAAGATTGTTCAAGAAGACTCTGGTTCTCTGCCGTCACCAAAAGGGTGAAAAGGATGATTGGTTCTCTACCGACACCTGGAGGATGTGAAAAGATGAGTGGGTTCTCTGCCTTCACCAGGAGGGTGAAAAAGGATGATGGTTCTCTGCCGCACTGGGATTTGGTGGAAGACAGTTTTGTAAAGGCTTCTCCGCCTTGCTGTGGGGGATAAAGGAGAGTCACTTTGATTTAGTGCAATACCTAGAAAAGGAGTCTCTAAGGAGTGGATGTAGGTTGTGTTTGACCGAACCACTATAAATCTGGTGTTCTCTGTTCCTTTCTTTTTTATTTTTTTTACATTGTTATTTTTATGTACTTTATTTTTTCTGTGGTTGAAAAAGTATATAATTCATAACTGTTCGTACTGTACGAACTAAAATCATACAGTATGATTTGCTAAAAGTTTTTTATTAAAAATCTTCCAAAATTCCATGAGAATTTTTAAAAGCACCAATTCACCCCCCATCTTGGTTAGCCTAGGGACATAATCAATAGGTCTAACAACCTATTCACACTTTCATATGCCAGATGTCTTGATATAGTAGGATGGAACATAAGATTTTATAATGAGTTGACTTTGGAAATTAGACTCACTTGATGAGAAAGCATGTAATGCCTTAGTTTTTGGGCTGTAAAAACTAAAGCAAGATAATGCTTCTCGATTGAACAGTATCATATTTCAGTAGGAAGGAGTCTTTAGCTCAGGTAATAGAGAGCATTCTCTTTTCTCTCATCATTGACTTGAGCTAGCAAGGCACCAAGTGACTCGTCCAGAGCTACAACATAGAGAATAAGAGGTTCCCCATAATAGGGGTTGCCAAGACTGGCATATTTGTAACATATTATTTAATATTATTGAAAGCACTTTGACATTTCTCATCCCATATGAATTTGGCATCCTTTTTAGCCAGGACGAAGAAAGGTTAAAATCTTTCAGATAGATTTGAAATGAAACTCCTTATATACGTTAGTCAACCTTAGAGAGACTGTAGTTGAGTAAGGCTCTTAGGAGGTGGCATATTTTAGATGGCTTCAATTTTGGCAGGATTAATTTCATTTTCATGATGCCTCACTACAAAACCTTAAAATTTTCCTATAGTGATGCTAAAAACACACATCAAAGGATTCATTTTTGAGGTCGTAGTGGCGCAATCGCTAAAAAATGACGCCTAAGTGATATACGTGAGCATCTTTGACTTTGCTCTTGTTGATCAAATTATCGATATAACATTCAACTTGATTATGGATTAAGTCATCAAAGATGTAAGTCATGACCCACTGGTAGGTTGCACCAGCATTCTTAAGACCAAATGACAGCACCTTATAATAGAAGATTCCTATAGGAATTTTGAAGGCAGCGTTTCTCTCATCTTCTAGGGCCATCTTGATTTGACTATAACTAGATGAGCCATCCATAAAAGAGAAAATAATATGTGAAGAGGCAATGTCCACCATAAGCTCATGTATGGATAAACGAAATTCATCCTTGGGACACACCCTATTCAAATCCTTATAGTTTACACAAATTTAAATTTGACCATTCTTCTTTTGAACTAGCACAATGCTGTCTACCCAATAGGGATATTGTTCCTCTCGAATGAATCCAACCTTAACTAATTTCTTAATTTTAGAAATAACTTACTGCTCAATTTCTAGACGCATACGTCGAGGAGCTTATTTGACATGAATAGCATCGTGGTAAATTCCAAGTTTATAAACTACTATGTCAGCAGACATGTCTGATATTTTGTTATATGTCCAGGAAAAGTAACCCTTAAACTAAAAAAAAGTCAATTAGATCCCTAGACTCATCCTCACTCAATAAAACGCATATGAAAGTAGGGTGAGGGTCATCCTCTATTCCAAGGTTAATCTCTTTAAGATTGTCAAATGTCGATTTAATCTCTTCTTCAAATTTAAGGTATGCATCCCAAACTTGAAGTTCATCGTAGTCATCTGAAGTCTCTAAATAAAGTCTGTCGAGGGGATCGAAAATTTTTGTAGGGACATTCTCAGATACGGGATGATTAGTTATCACAAGATAATATTCATCATCATCAAATGTACTAATGGTACCAAAACTGCTACCACTTGCCTAATTTTCTTATTCTTTGAATACTAAATACTCTCATGGTATTTAGCTTGACCCTTAGTCCATTGACCCGACGTAAGACCTTTAGAAACACAATTTTTGACACATACGAGAAAGTAGCTAAGAGGTAATTCTATTAACCCATTGAAACTTACCTCCTCAAAGGTTACATCATCTTCTTTCCTTGAGGTGGAGGGGCCATGATAGAACTTATAAACTTTCCTTACTTCAACAAATAAATTTAGAGCTTCCTTAATCACTAACCCTACAACCATGCCAGTAGACAGTGGGGTTAAGGTCAAGGCTTCAATTCTCCTACTGAGCTTTTCATACATAATCAGTTCAGGCTCATCACTTTAAACTTTTGGGGAATCACCCTCTAGGTCAATATCTTATTCTAAAGTGAGATAAAATTTTGGAGGAGGATTGATTTTTTGGAAATCAAAAGAAATTACAGCACCCCGTACTTTTGGTTCATCGTGGAAACTTGATTCCAGATCAATGTACATTGGGGGTGTTCTCCTTTCAAATGAAGCATGGCATCGATGACGTGCCCTTTGGGCCATCCTCCCACCTCTTTGAGGTAAAATGTTTAGAGGCCTAAGGACCACGATCTTAAGGTCATCTTCACTATCTGATAGTTGTACTTCTTGACTTTTTCTTTTCCTCCCTTTGATTCTTAATTTTCTTTAGAGCTTTACTCACCTTCTTTCTTCTTGTTAGTCTTGATCTCAACTTTAGAACAGGCAAAGGACCCTTTAGGTGTATAATATGCAGCATCCTTATAGATCCTAATCTCTTAAATAGAGAATAGTTGCAAATCACCCTTAATCACACTCAATGCCATCTCGTTGGTACTTGACTCATTAATATAGGGTAGATGGAACCATTCTATATTCGTGGATCGATGATCTACCTAGGAGTGCATTGAAGGATGTCAGCGTATCAATTATATGAAATTTCTCTTATATTTTTAACTCTATAATCTCTAAAATAAGGATAATCAAACCTAAAGTCTACTCACCTTTTTCATTGAACCCGCATAACACAAACTTGTTGGTGGTGAGCTTACACGTATCCACTTTAAAGTATACGAGAGTCTTTATATTTATCACATTGGCTGATACACCCAGATCAATAAGGACTCTAGATAACTTGATATTTCCCACATTTATAGTGATGTAAAGTAGGTGATTATGATCGATAGTACCTAGAAGTAAATCTTCATTAAAGAAGGTTACTCCTGGGATTTCCTTAAAGTAGAGAGCTTCACCTTGTGAAGTCGAAGCTAAGCTAGCTAAGAAAATCTTTGGATCAAGAAGTACTTTAATTAAAGATTCCCTCATCTCCTTAGAAAGGATGAGGGCATCATAAATGTTCAACTTAGCTGGCAACTTCCTAAGGTGGGATAAGAGGTTGTAATCAACCTTAGGAACATCAAGATCAGAACCCATTAGATTGGAAGGAGGATTTGATTGTTGAGGAGAATTTGGAATTGGATCATTAGAGATAACTTGTTTACCTTTTTCTTTAGGAGGAAGCCTAGGGGTAAGGCTTTACCATCACAAAGTTATACCTCTATGATATCCATAAAAGGATAAACTACGATGGGGTCTATGCCTTCCGTAGGTAATGCATTATCATTTTTCAATGGGAGTCTAAATCTTAAAAATCTATCATGATGGGACTCCCTTAAAAGTTAATTTCGAGGAGGTTACCATTTGATAAGACCTCAGACTTGTCCTTCCTATTAGAGGTTAAATTAAGAAGGTCAAGCTTTTGAATATCTTGAACAATCTCAACTAGGTTTTGATTTTCTTTCAAAGAAGTGTCATTTTACAATTCATTTTTATGGTTAATCATCAAAATAGACGTAGAAGGATCTTTTCCATTAATTTATGACCCTTTGCCTTTAATGGGGAAAAGTAAAAGTCATATATATGAGTGGGGATAGTGTTTTTATGACATCATCCGTTGTCTGGATATATCTCTCATCAGTACATTTTCTCTCAACAAAAATATCTCTCTTTTATTTTTTATTTGATACAGTAATTCCTATAACTACTAGAGAGGAAAGCAACACAACATCCTCCCACAAAGCCTCCAGGTCAACCTCCCAAATTGGGCCAGCAGCTGTTGAGAAAGATGAAAAGACTTGTTAATCAACTTTTTAAATGACCGGGATAAAGCAATATCCCAACCATCTTTAATGAACAAAGAAGGGTTAGAATTATTACCTGAGATTATTTTGACTGATCCCTATTCTAGGTCCACCATGTAATCTTTAAGAATTATAATATTACCTTTCCTGATGTTCTTCTCAAGCCAATCTTTAAAGACAATGTAATCTTCAATTGGGTGGCTCAGCATGCGGTGGTAGGGGCAATAATTAGGATCATCCTTTTTGCTTGCATCTTTCGGCCGCCTAACCTCCGGCAACTTGAAGTCTGGTTTCTTCAAATGACTCCTAAAGATCTTTCTCACTAATTCTCTTTTAAATGGATAAGGTTTTGCTAATCTCTCCTTAAAAGGAATCAAGTATGGTTCCCTAGTAGACAGAGGGGCTACCTAAAATGGTAGTTTCTAGATAGGTTGTGGCGGAGGAGCACTAGGTTGATTGGTGGCAAGGTTCTTCCCCTTATCAACTATAGAAATCATAACTTCTTGCTTTTTAAAAGGCTTTATAGGATTGAAAATTTTCTTATCATCGGATAGATCCTTTAAGAATGGTATCCGAGGAGCGTCTTCCTACAGGTTACTTGCCTTATTAAGAAGCTTTTCAAAAGTTTTAATGGTGAACCCTTTCAGGACAAAAGCAATAAGCCCATGGATATTCTTTAGAAGAATCTCCACTACGTGTTGCTCTTACAATTGGGATTCATACTTCATCGAATGGTTTTGCCACCTTAAGATGTACTCAACCAAAGACTCTCCTGGCTTTTGCTTTTCAATGATCAGATCACCCACGGTTATACACTGTTGAGCTCCAAAGAATCTCTTTAAGAATATATTTTTTAGCTCGTTAAAGGTTCTTATTGAACCAATGGACAGATCGGCATACCATTCAAAAGCAATGCCAGAAAGACTACTAATAAATTGGTGAAACATTAGAGCATCTGACCTACCTGCGTTGTAACAGCTCACTCGAAAGTGAGCCAGATGTTGTCTTAGATTTTTGACATCGATAAAGACTTTAAAAGATGGTGGCACAAAGCCCTTCGGATAAGGGACTAAATCATATTATTCAGGTTAAGGTCTACCCTTCAAAATAAATATGGTCCCTTTGGAATGGGCTAGGGCCTCCCTTACTTGATCTTCAATCATTTATTTGATATCCTTCTAAGCTAGTGCTGGCAGGATTAAAGAAACTGCTAGTTGAATTGGAGGAGCTGCTAGTGTTAACTCAAGAATTTTCAAACTGGACTCTGACTTTCTACTTTGATCAGTCATTATTTGAATTATAAGTTGTGCTTACTGAGTCTCGGCCTACTGGTTCTACATGTCTTTAACTCTCAGTAACACTCCTATAACTTATCTTTCTAGATCCTTAATGTATTCATCTTTGTCTCTAGGTCTGGCCGACCCATCAGAATTGGAATCAATGGCTACTGAGTTTTCCTCCCTACTGGATCGGTATCTTCTAGGTTCTAAATCTTTAGCTAACTATTACAAATTTGGGCTCAAGTACTATGATTTTGATGATAAAAAATATTATTATTTTCTTACTATACTATCTCTTGTTAATTGAGTTCATTTATATATATATTTTCTACGTGTGCTAATATTTTAGGTCCATAGAACACTTGCAATATCAATCAGCTCAAGACTAGTTAGACTAGGGTTGAGTCAGTCTATAATTTTAGTTTCAAAGCTATTTTACCTTTCTTGAGTCAAAAATAAACTGTGGTGGATCCAAAAGCTAAGTAACCTTGCACACACACACTCAAGGGAGTGAGTCGGAGACTTATAAATTTTTTTATTTTTGGAGCTAATCATCATGGAGGATCCTTATCATACAGAACGATACATTTTAATCAAGAAATAAGCCACTAATCATAATTTAGGCAAGATTATATAATTTAAAATTTGTTCATATCATACAGGATGATCCACATCATCCTAGATGATAGATAACAATCATGCCTAAATTAATCCTGTGATTAGAAGAATAATTATGATAAAATTAATTCAATCTGATCGTACAGGATGATCGGTTAAGATCATCCTGGATGACAGAGAAAATGTATGGCATGATAAGGGATCTCTGTCTATCATACCAGACAAAGACCATAGTTTTTCAACTAATCATCCAGGATGATGAACCCTATTCATACTAGATGACAGAGAATTGCATGGAATGATAAGGCATCGCCGTGTATCCTATAAGACAAAGTTCCATAGTTTTACACTAATCATCTGGGATGATATTCTAATCATCTAGGACAATCAGTCTATCTCTTTTGAATTAATCATACAGGGTAATGCAATTCATACTGGCTCAATTAGTATTTTTGAACTAATCATACAGGACGATCGTATGATCGTACTGGATGATCAGTGCTGCTAGATTGAAAATTAGGACTTTTTAGAAGGCTCGCTATTTAAGCAATTGTGTTTGTCTTTGGGCAAATCTTTTGTTGTTAAGTTGATCTGAGAGAGAGCTCAGATAAGGAAGAGCGAAAGCTTGGGAGAGAGAGAAATCCTTGTGAGGGGGAGTTTTGAGGGATCCATAAAGGTTGCTCTAAGTAAGGTTTCCACTATCTTCTTCAAGCTGCTTTTCTTGTTCTTTGGTGGCTATGGGGGCGACTTTCATCAGCATCAGATCTAGGTTCTCTGCCTACTCCAGGAGGGAGTAAAAGAATTTTCAAGTTCTTTGCCTACTCCAAGAGGGAGTAAAAGGATTCAAAGTGCTCTGCCTCACCAGGTTGGTGGAAAGATTTTATAAGGGCTTCTTTGTCTTGTTGTAGGGGCTAAAAGGAGAGACACTACTTTTAGTGCAATATCTAGAAAGGAGGTTTTCGAGAGTGGATGTAGGTTAAGTTGACCGAACTATTATAATTCTGGTGTGTTCTTTCAATTTACTTTTCCACACTTAATTTCCATATTTTTGTGAATTGTTCTATATTTAGAATCTCTGATTTTTATTATTTTAAAACTGATTTTCTTCCGCATCAAGAGGGTTTTAATTTTTTGTTTGATAAAGAATTTTTAAAATAATCAATTCACCCCCTCTTGGTTAGCCTCAGGCTAGTTCTTAGAGGTTTAATAACCTTCATAAACTTTCACTAACGCCCTAGTCTCAACCATTTTAATGCTATTGGCAGCAACTTCACCCTCATCCATCATTATATCATCCAAATTCAGGTCAAAAGCTTCCCCATCCTCTTTTTTCTTGAGAATATCTCTAATCTCTTATACCACCTCATCAATCGGTCTTCCTCCTATTAACTCAAGGTGGGTAGGTACCCCTTCTACTCCATCATATCATTAAACTCTCTTTCCTCTAACTTGGAGAGGATATCCTGGATCTTAAGGTCGTCTACAGTGACGGGTTCTGCTACTATCTAATCAATCATTTCTTTATCTGTGTCAGGAACTATCCCCTCCCCTTCAATTTTCCTAGAGTCAATAGTTGAAAGGGTGGCATCCTTAATAAGCTGAGTGGTATCCTGCTTAGGGGGTGATGAAGGAGCCTGAAGAGTTTCAACTCCTACATCAAGTGAGAAAGAGCCATCACATCCCTGAGTAGAGAACCTAGGGACATCGACTAGTATCTGGACATCTTCAACTTTGCTAATCTTCTTAGGAACATATTTCTTTTCAAGAGATTTGGGCCTCTTGCCCATATATTCAATTAGTTTCTTATCATCGCCCTCCTTCCAAGGTTTAACCACCACTAAGGCCAACTTAGCAATTTTTGTAGGTAGGATTAGTGGCCTACCGCTAGGATGGTAGCCTTTGCCAAATTCGGTCAAGACAATCTCTTCCATCTTAGCATATGGGAGGCAAGGCACCAGTGGTATCCATGTACCAACATAAAAGTAACTAGCTGTTTAACAAACTTTTTGTTCTTCCTTATAGGCTGAGGAGTCAGGTTCTTTGCCTCGGTCTTTTCTTCCTTTAAAATTTCCTTCTCAAACTAGTGTGATATCACCCCCTTCAGGTGCCTCACATATAGCTCCTTTATTTCACCCACCTGGGAAGTGCAAGTATAGATTATATTCCTTAACATTCTGGTCCTTTGAAGGTGTTCCTCTTTAGGGTTTTTCTTGATATAATAATCCACTGGGCATGGTAGAGAGCTAGCTATCCTAGCAACTCTCGTCTCCCCTGTAGTAACAGCAAGGGGGTAGAAGAACCTCCCCTTAATGAGTGGAGAGGAAACAGGAATAGGTAACTCCTTAATTGAAAGTTTGTTATGGTTGTTAAGCCCTTATGAACTAGTTCGAAGGCTAACTAAGAGGGGGGTGAATTGGTATTTTAAAAAATTCTTACACAAACAGAAAAATATTTTTGTTCTTTTGAATATTTTAAATTATAACTAGTTAAAGTAGAAGAAGATAATCAAAATCAGATATTTCAATCACATATCAGATCATAAAAATATATGGAAATTAAAGTGCAGAAAAGTAAATAAAAAGAGCACACCATATTTATAGTGGTTCGGTCAACTTGACCTACGTCCACTCCCCGGAGCCTCCCCTCCAAGTATTGCACTAAAAACTATAGTGAATCTCCTTTTACTCTTACAGCAAGGCGGAGAAGCCCTTATAACATCCTTCCATTGACAACGATAAGGCAGAGAACCTTGACTCCTTTTGCTTCCTCCTGAAGCAGGCAAAGAACCCCAACTCCTTTTGCTTCCTCCTTAAGCAGGCAGAGAACCCAGAATCCTTTTGCTTCCTCCTGAAGTAGGCAGAGAACCCCAACTCCTTTTGCTTCCTCCTGAAGCAGGCAGAGAATGCAGATATGATGCTGATAATCTTCTCCCTAGAGCCACCATAGGACCAAGGACGAAGAAGGAAGATGACGATCAAATTCTTACTTGGAGCAACCTTTATGAATCCCTCACAAACTCCCCCTCACAAGATCCTCCCTCTCTCTCCTAAACTCTCCTCCTCCTCTAAGCCCTCTTGGAGTGAAAAATAGCAAAAGATCTACTTTAGAAGTAAAAACAAGTTGCTTAAATAACAGGATTTAAAAATCTAAGTTTTTCAATTTTGCGCAATTAATCATCCAGGACGATCACCGGATCACCCTGTATGATTAGTATAAAATTGACTAAATCATCTAGAACATAGTTTGGGTCATCCAGGAGATAAATTGGGATGATATGCAGATATATAACGGATCGTCCAGGATGAAGTTGTGATCATCCTGTATGATTAGTTCAAAATATGACATTATCGTCTAGCAGATAGTTCGGGAAGTATAGCAGATGAGTCGGGATGACTTGAAATATAACTGATCATCCAAGATGATGTTTAGATCATCATGTATGATTAGTATAAAAAGGAACATATCATTTAACAGATAGTTCGGGATGTCCAGGAGAAAGTAAAGGATTTTCTTATTAATCATCCTGGATGATCTGCCATCATTTCGGATGATATGATCGATCAATCTAACCTTAATTACTCTCCTTAATTATCTGACTAATTTAGGCATGATTGGTATGAATCATCTAGGATGATGTGGGATCGTCCTGTATAATTAGACACAAAATTAATTTCAAAAACATTCCTAAATACATTTAGCAACTGAGTATTTTTGGTTTAAGAATATCGTCAAGGATGATGGGAGGATTGTCCTGTATGATATGGTCAAAAATAGAAAATAAACTCTAACTCACTAAATTTCTTCCCCTGAGTGTGTGTACGTAATGTTACTTAGCATCAGGATCCACCTTATTACTTTTAACTCAAGAAAAGGTAAAAACCATTGGATATTAAACTTATAGACTGACTCAGTCTTAGTTTACCCAATCTTGAGCTAGCATGAATTGCACTTGATCTTGTGGACTTGAAAAGTTAGTAGGCAGGGTAACTATAAACAGATATGCAGTACTAATATTTATAGAGAAACAGGAATGTATGATATCATCAAAATTATGATCTTTGAATCCAGATTTGCAACAATCTCCCCTTTTTTTATGATGGTAAATATTTATTAGATAATTTTAAATCAAGCAGTAATGCAAAGGAAAGAAAAATACAAAAAGTAAAGCAAGGCACATTTTACTGAAACAAGAAAATGATACAACACTAACACTAACACTACTCCCCCTTTTGACATCACAACAAGGAGGAAAATCACAAAGCAGAACATATACATGAAAGAACATCAATACAAACATCACACTAGAAGCAAACAATAAAAAAAATAAACTATCTGTATGATGGACCCTGATCAGGTGGAGGAGGTGACGGTGGCTAAAAGAACTGGTGAATGGAAGCAAACTGCTCCCCAAACCAGGTCAGATCCTAGTTATTTGCTATTATTATTGGGCCACTTAGGCATTGAAATGATTAATATCTGCTACATGTTGCTGCTCTTGTGCAACAACATAAGAGTCAAACCTTGCCTCCCAATGGTCAAACATTTCCACCAGCTGATCAAGCTGTGAGTGCTAGCAGATAGGAACAGGTTTAGGAGCTGGTGCAGAAATAGCCTCTTCCTCTTCTCCCGCATCCTCCGCTTGCTCTAGATGGAGCCGAGTGCTAAGGAGGACATGGAAGGAGTTATTTGTGTAGAAGGAAGGGTGATAATTTGGTGGGGTGGGATACTGAAGATTGTACTTGCTTTTAAGAACATAAGAAATGAGATGTCCTAGGGCCAAAATTGGTTTCCTCCTATGTCCGGGATCCATAATGCTAGTCAAGTGCTCAATATATCAAAAGAGAAGATCAGTAGCATTGAATTCCCTACGAGCCATAATATAATACGCGGTATGGAAAGTAAAGGAGTAATGCGAACATGTTCATCAGCTTTAGGAATTATAGAAGTTCTAAGGACATGTTGGATGGTCCTAGCATCTTTAACCAATGAACTAGAGGCATCATCATGGTAAGGGGCATTTGTGTTCCTTAGATATTGATTGATAGGACTCCAGTTGAAATCAGGATCTGAGACAAAGATGTGAAGCTTATCTCCGGTGGTGGAAAGTTGGAGAAGTTCATGGCAGTCCTAATAAGTGATTTCTGCAGGTTATTTATTTACATAGGATTGAAGTGCGATGTAGGTAGAGTTAATTCGAAGACTAGCGAAGAATTCATATAACAGTTCTAGTAAAAAGGAATTGCAAGGGTCATAATAACAGTAAGAGAAGTATGGGCAAATAGATCTAACATTGGATACATCAGGGTACGAGGATTGACTATTTTAGAGAGTGTAATCCCTACAATTTTATAGCGAAGGTAAGCAGCCTGATCTACTACATCAGTGAATCGAGGGTCTATAGTTCCCCTCGAGGAGCTTCCAGTAAGCATCCTAGAATGCTTGACTAAAGGAGAGAAAGCTTTGAAGGGAAGAAGAAAGTTGGAGTGAAGAATAGCTTTGAAATTGGCATATTTATAAATATTTGCCCATATCGTCCAGGACGATTATGATATCATCCAAGATAATTTGAAGCAATAATATAAGCCAGGTCGATTGGTCAAAAAGGTGATCATATCATCCAGGATGATCACGTATCATCTAGGACGATTAGACTTAGGCGATCATCCCAAGGAGTCCATCTGAACAATCATTGATGAAAAGTATCATCCAGGATGATGTGGTAGATCGTCCAGGATGATTGGCAATAATGGATCATACCAACCGAATTTAAATTGTCCAGCATTTTAGCCACGTGGATTGTCTAGGATGATTAGGTGGATTGTCTAGGATGATGTCCAATAATTGGTTCAGATCAGCCATTGGAGTGGAGATGTGATCATATCATCCAGGACGATGTGGATATCATCCAGGATAATGTGAGCAAAATTTAAAAAAATTGGATGATGAAGAGGAATGATCAAGGGAGTCCAAAATACATAAAAGATTCAAATCAAAAAATGAAAGAAAATAAAACTAACAACGAAAGCAACAAAAAAACAAAGTTTTTTTTAATCGATCACTCAAGTAAATGAGAATTTTTCCTTCAATTTAAATTCAAAAGCCATTAAGAAGAAATTGACGACACTGAAATCTAAAAAAGTTAGAAAAATTGATCTTGTAAACCCAAACTGGTGCACCTTACAGGTTGAAGCTCCTTTTAAACAAAAATCTACTTAAAAAAGGAAGAGATTGGATAAGAAAGGTGATCCTTTCAAGCTTCATTATAGGAAAAATATCTGATAAAATTGTATTACAAAGTAAAGAATCAAGAAATATGATTTTCAATCCCAAGTGCTTGAAAAAGTTAAGTAACGCATAGATTCTTCTAAGATTTTTTAAGGTTTAAAAGGGAAGAAAGCTCATATTTATGGGCTCATTTTGTGCCTCTTTTGCAGTTATTTGGCACACTTTGTGCATCTTTTGATTTTTAATATAATTTGGGTATCTTTGCAATTAATTGGCGAACATTACGCATATTTTTAGTGTTGGGCTCATTTTGTGCCTCTTTTCATTTCTTTTGTAAGCTAGCTTCCTTTCACAACCTCTAAATACTCTCCATTATGAGATTATCTTCCAGATAGAAGAGAGGAAGAAACTCACTTTCTAGTATGAGAAAGATTAAACCACAAAACATAATCATACTCATGTAATAAACACAATCAACTTATTAAGAAAACACGAACGTGATTCAATGATTTGAAACACTATTTATATGAGATAGATTTCCGTAGGAAGATAAAAAAGATCTCGATTTCAAAGTCCAATTTTTTAAATTTTGAAATTGATTTTGATTCAAAGAGAAACAGCATACCATTAAAGGAGTTAGAGGAAGAGAAAACAATAAACAATATTTCTTCCTTTAACTATTTTAGAGGAGTCAATCACTACTTACAAGCTTTTAAACAAAATAAGGCAAAAATCTCATTTAGAAATCAAGTTCATCAGTAGTAGTGAGCAGTGATCAGATTATGAAAAAAATAACTAAGAAATCAAAAAATAATGGACAACACAAAAGAAATAAATAAATCAAGCAAACAACACCAATAAAAAAGGAGAAAAATCAGCAGGAAATAAAAAAAAAATATAAAAAGAAATAGACAAACCAAAACAAATAAAAAGCTAAGTGCTGAAAACATAAATAGAGAGCATCAATTTCAAACATGAATATCTATCACACCTAATCTGATTCTTAAGGTGCTAATGGTTTCAAAGGCCAGTGGTTTTGTGAAGATATCTATCAGTTGGTTTTCAGTGGCTACATGATGTAGCTCTATGTCTCCTTTGGTAAAAAGGCCCCTAATGAAGTGGTGCCTGATGTCGATGTGTTTAGTCTTTGAGTGTTGGATTGGACTCTTTGAAATATAGATGACACTAGTGTTATTACATAGAATAGAGATTATGCCTACAAGAAGTCCTAAATCCAAAATTTGTTGCTTTAACCAAAGGACCTGGGCCACACAACTTCTTAAGGCAATGTATTCAGCTTTAGTAGTAGATAGTGCAACTAAGTTCTACTTTTTACTGAATCTGGAGACTAAAGATTATCCTATGAATTAACATGTTCCAGAGGTGCTCTTTCTATCCACCCTACATCCTACAAAGTTAGAATTAGAATATCTTATAATTTCAAAGGAGGTGCTATGCCTAGGATACCAGATTCTTAAGTTTTGGGTTCCTAAGAGATATCTAAGAATTCTCTTAACAGCAAGCAGGTGGGACTCCTTTGGATCAGCCCAAAATCTAGTAGAGAGATAAACACTAAACATAATAACAGGTCTGTTAGTAGTCATGTAAAGAAGTGATCTAATTATTCCTCTATACTTCTTCTGATCAACAGATTTTCTATTTTAATCCTTATTTAACGGGACACTGGAACTCATGGGAGTGTTGATTGGCTTGGCTTTATTCATTTCATATTTCTTTAGTATGTCCTTAATGTATTTTAATTGATTAAGAAAGGCTCCTTCATCCATTTGCCTTATGCTAAATCCTAGAAAGTAGGACAATTCTCCCATCATACTCATCTCAAATTTCTTACTCATTATTTTAGAAAAATTATCACATAAATTTTTATCAGAAGATCTAAAAAGTATATGATCAATATAGATCTGGACAATGAGTAATTCATTTCCTACTCTCCTCAGAAAAAGGATGGTGTCTACGCTCCCTCCTTAACAAACTCTCTTTCTAGTAGGAATGTGCTAAGCCTCTCATACCATGCTCTGGGTGTCTGTTTTAATCCATACAAGGCCTTTTTTAATTTGAAAATATGATATAGAAATTAGGAATTCTCAAAGCCAAGGGGTTGCTCTACAAATACATCTTCCTTATTATCTCATTTAAAAAGGCACTCTTGACATCCATTTAAAAAAGCTTAAATCCCTTATAATAGGAAAAGGCTAGCAGCACTTTAATGGCTTCCAAATGGGCTACAGGGACAAAAGGTTTCCTCAAAATTAATCCCTTCTATTTGATTGTATCCCTTAGCAACTAATCTTGTATTATTCCTAACCACCACACCAGAATCATTCATTTTATTTTTAAAGACCCATTTGATTCCTACAACACTCTAGTCCTTAGGTCTTTCTACCAGCTCCCAAATATCATTCCTAACAAATTGGTTTAGTTCCTCTTGCATGGCTAGGATCTAGAATTCATCAAAAAGGGCTTGATTGATGTTGGTGGGTTCAGTCATTGAAATGAAGGTAGAGTGGTTTACTTTATTTCTAAGTTCATGTCTAGTTCTAACACCTTCATAAGGGTCTCCTAAGATCAGTTCTTTAGGATGACTCGAAGAATATCTCCATTCTCTAGGCAGCAAAACTTCAGGTTCTACCCTTTTCTCCAGATTGGCAGATTCTACTCCTTGGGTGATTTCTATAACCTCCTCTTCTTCTACCCTAGACCCTCTAGAATTATCAAACTCATCAAACATAACATGAGTGGTCTCCTTAACAATCAGGGTTCTTTTATTGAAGACTCTATAGGATTTTCCAACACTTGAGTAACCAAGGAACACTCCTTCATTAGATTTTAGGTTAAACTTTCCTAGTTGAGACTTCCCATTATTCAGAATGAACACTTTACATCCAAAAATATGGAGGTAAGAGAGGATGGGTGTCCTACCCTTAAGAATTTTATAGCGTATTTTCTTTAGCTTAGATCTAAGATTTACCTTATTCAGAATATAATAGGCTGTATTCACCACTTCTACCCAAAAGTATTTAGAAAGTGAGTACTCAGTTAACATTGCTCTAGCAGCTTCTGCCAGGGTTCTATTCTTCCTTTCAGCTACCCCATTCTGCTGAGGGGTCCTAAAAGCTAAAAAATTGTGATCTATCCCTTGCTCCTTACAGTAGGTTTCAAATTTCTCATTTTCAAACTCTCCGCCATAATCACTATGAATTGTTAGAATTTCACAACCTAATTTTCTCTGAATCCAAGTGGAGAAAGATATAAATTCCTCGAATGAATTACTTTTATGAGATAGAAATCTAACCCAGGTGAACCTCGAATAATAATCAATAATCACATACCCAAAAATGTTTCCTCCTAGGCTTGAAGTGCTGACAGGTCCAAAAAGATCCATGTGTAGGACTTCTAAGGGTTTACTAGTGTTTATGTCTTTAATTGAGTGGAAGGAAGATTTGACTTGCTTCCCAAACTGACAAGCATCACACAGGTGGTCCTCAGTGAACTCTAGCTTGGGGACATCTCTTACTAAGTCTTATTAGTTATAAGGCTTTTTATGATTGCATGACATAATCTCCTATGCCACAGTCATGATTCATCAGTAATTAATTTTAAGAAAATAACAATATCAACTTTAATGTAATTTAGATCCAAGATGTAGATGTTATTGATCCTTTTTCCCTATAAAATAATTTTGTCATTTAAGCTTATAAGACAGCAAGTTGGTAAAAATTTTATGCTAAAGCCTTTATCACAGAGTTGGTTGATGCTGAGCATATTGTGTTTTAGTCCATCTACAAGTAAAATATTATCAATGATGAAATTTTTTGAATCACCAATTATACCTTATCCCACCACTCTTCTGGTGGTGTTGTCTCTAAGTGTTACCTTGCCTCCTGCCTTGGTCTCCAGTGAAATGAATTGATTTGCATCTCCATTCATAAGCCTTAAATATCCACTGTCTAGGTACCACATGCTCTCATAAGGCCTTTTGTGAGAGCACACCTACAAAATTATCAAATGTCAGATTTAGGAACCCAAACAGGTTTGGATCCCTTGTGATGAAAAGAAGAATACGATGCATGCATGTTATGCTATGAATTTTGTAATTTTGGTCTCCACACCAAATGTATTCTATGGTGAATGGTGTAAGTGTGGAAGATATCTCCTAGCATGCCACAAGAAAAACATCTAACATCAGGAAAGGGTTAAGGGTGATAGTGCCTCTTCCTAGGTTTGGATGATGCATGCTTTGTTGATGTCTTATAAAATCCTACAAGTGAAGGTGGTGTTTCATTTTGCTCTAATGCAATGATCTTTTCTCTTAGAAATTCATTTACCTTTTCAAAGCTTACCACTTATTGTTTCAATGCATGCTCACTACTATCTAATTCACATGCCATGGTGTCGGGTTCTTTGAAAACCTTTTCTAAATCAACATGTGATATTTTTAAAGAATCATACTTAGCAATTAAATCAAGGTGATTTTTGTTTAAAGAGTCAAATTCATCTAGTAAGGCCATGTGATTGTTATCCATAGTTAAATGATCTTTCATTAAAATTTCATGCTCTTTTTACATATTTAAAAATTCAATTTTCAAGCTTGCATGAGTTTTCTTGAGCTTCTTATATGAAGAATAAATTCTTTCAGATACTTCAAATAACTGATCATAAGTAAGCTCACATATCTCTTCTTGATTAGAGTGATCAAGATGATCTGCCATCAAACACAAGTTGGTTACCTCCTCTTTAGTTTCAATTTCAGAGGAGTCAGATGCTGAGTCAGCCCAAAAGGCCTTTTGGATCTTCTTCTTGTCCTTCTTGAACTTAGGCTTTTCCTCACTCTTCTCCTTGCTTGGGTGAGCCTTCAATGTTGGGCATTCAGACTTCACTTGCCCTGGCTTCCTGCATTCAAAATAGATAACGTCAAAAGAAATCTTAGAATGCTTATTATTCTTACCTTTATTCTACTTTTTATGATGCTTTTGTTTCTTTCTCAAGAAACTCTTAAATTGCCTCATGATTAAGGCCGTGTCATCATCATTAGAACCTAAAGAGCTAGAGTCGGTATCATCAGCCATCAAGGCTATGGTTTTTTCCTTCTTTTACTCACCTACATCAAGCTGCCTTTAGTTCACTCCTTGCTCATAGGTAATTAGTGATCCATATAAGTTATTAATTGAATAATTATTTAGATCCTTAGATTCAGTAATAGTAGTAATTTTAGCATCCAAAGAAGAAGGAAAACATCGTAAAATCTTGTTCACTTTTCATAATTAGTGAGTTCTCTTCCAAAGGCATGTATGAGGTAACAATATATATAAATCTAGTGTACATCTTAGAAATTGATTCATTTGATTTCATGCGAAAGAGTTCATAATCATGCAAAAGAATGTCTAGTCTAGATTGTTTAACCATATTCATTTCTTCATAAGTAATGCATAATATATCCCAAATTTCTTTCCCAGTTGCACAAGTTGAAACACGCATATAATCTTCAGACTTTAGTGCACAGAAAAAATAATTTAAACACTTAGCATTCAATTGTGCAAGATCCATATCATCAATTGTCAATTCAGCAAAAGAGATTTCAGTTTTAACACCATTAATAAGTCTATAAGATGCAGTATCACATTCTTTAACAAGCATCCGCATACGATAATCGATCGATTGCAAAAAGGTGGACATGCAAGTTTTCCAAAAATCAAAAGGGATATTATCAAATAAAAGTGGTCAAGTAATTGAGTATCCTTCCACGGTGTTACGATTACCAAAGTTAGCAAAGGATAAAAATTCAAAAGTTTTACAAAACTTGATTTTATGAATCCCTCTCTGATACCACTTAAAAGTTCGTTAGGGTTTTTAAGCCCTTATGAACTAGTCCCAAGGCTAACCAAGAGGGGGGTGAATTGGTATTTTAAAATATTCTTACACAAATAGAAAAATATTTTTATTCTTTTGAATATTTTAAAACACAACTAGTTAAAGTGGAAGCAGATAATCAAAATCATATATTTCAACCATAGATCAGATCACAGAAATATAAAGAAATTAAAGTGCGGAAAAGTAAATGAAAAGAGCACACTAGATTTATAGTGGTTCAGGCAATTTGACCTACGTCCACTCCCTAGAGCCTCCCCTCCAGTTATTGCACTAAAAACTATAGTGACTCTCCTTTTGCTCCCACAGCAAGGCGAAGAAGCCCTAATAAAATCTTTCCACTGACACCAGTGAGGCAGACAACCTTGACTCCTTTTGCTTTCTCCTAAAGTAGGCAGAGAACCCCAACTCCCTTTGCTTCCTCTAGAAGCAGGTAGAGAACCCAGAATCCTTTTGCTTCCTCCTAAAGTAGGCAGAGAACCCCAACTCCTTTTTCTTCCTCTTGAAGCAGGTAGAGAACCTAGATCTGATGCTAATAATCATCTCCCTAGAGCCACTACAAGACCAAGGACGAAGAAGGAAGATGATGATCGAATCCTTACTTGGAGCAACCTTTATGAATCCCAGCACAAACTCCCCCTCATAAGATCCTCTCTCTCTCTCCCAAACTCTCCTCCCCCTCTAAGCCCTCTTGGAGTGGAAAACAGCAAAAGATCTATTTTAGAAGAAAAAATAAGTTGCTTAAATAACAAGCTTCAAAAACCCTAGTTTTTCAATTTTACGCAACTGATCATCCAGGATGATCGTCGAATCATCCTGTATGATTAGTATAAAATTGACTAAATCATCTAGAACATAGTTCAGGTCATCTAATAAATAAATTAGGATGATATGTAGAAATATAACTGATCATCCAGGATGATGTTGCGATTGTCCTGTACGATTAGTTCAAAATACGACATTATCATCCAGTAGATAGTTTCGGACATCCAGCAGATGAGTCAAGATGACTTGAAATATAACTGATCATCCAGGATGATGTTTAGATCATCCTGTATGATTAGTATAACAAGGAACATATCATCTAGCAGATAGTTCAGAACATCCAGGAGAAAGTTAAGCTTTTTCTTATTGATCGTCTTGGATGATCCTTCGATTATCCTGGATGATATGATCGATCAATCTAACCTTGACTACTCTTCTTAATCATCTGACTAATTTAGGAATGATTGGTATGAATCATCCAGGATAATGTGGGATCATCCTGTATGATTAGACATAAAATCAATTTAAAAAAATATGCCTAAATACGTTTGGTGGCTGAGTATTTTTGGTTTAAGAGTATCATCCAGGATGATGGGAAGATCATCATGTATGATATAGTCAAAAATAGAAAATAAACTCTAACTCACTAAATTTCTCCCCCTGAGTGTGCATGTGGAAGGTTACTTAGCATCAGGATCCACCTTATTACATTTGACTCAAGAAAAGATAAAAATCATTGGAATTTAAACTTACAGACTGACTCAGTCCTAATCTACCAAATCTTGAGCTGGCTTGAATTGCACTTGATCTTGTGGACCTGAAAAGTTAATAGGCAGGGCAACTACAAACAGATGTGCAATAGTAACATTTGTAGAGAAACAGAAATATTTATTATCATCAAAATTATAATCTTTGAATCCAGATTTGTAACATCAATAGCCTCTACCTCGACCTGTCCTAGATCTTTCAATTCAATAACCTTCCTTACCTTAATAACCTTCTTTCTTACTCTCCTTAAATAGTTCTTTCATTGATTCATACTTATGAAACGAATTCTAGAACTTAATCCTTTCTCAAAAATAGATTTAACTTTAGTGCTCTCAACAGGGGATTTCAGTTTCTCTACCTCCCTGGTAGAAGATGTAGTGGGTATGGAGGCAATAGAAACCTCCTTCTTAGGAGTGGGGGAGTTAGTCCCCGATCGAACACCGATCTCTACCAAAGGGACATCCTTTTCCCTGTCAGTAGTGAGCTTAACAATTACACCCTAGTTGACAGACAACTTCAAAGTCTTAAGTCACATACCAAAGTGAATGATGTTGTTAGAAATTAGCTCTTTGACATACCTATCTTGATCTAGGGAGAAAATGAGTTTTCTGGCCATTATAGTGGAGTCAATTCTTTGGAATTGAAAAGAGACGGATTGAATTAGAATCTTGAAGTGGAATTCAAAAAATTATAAGGAATTTTGTATCTTATCTCATATGTTGGGATATAAAAAACTATAACCTAACATATGATAATAAAATGCAAAAGTTGCCTATAACTTAGAAAGATTTGAATTTTCATTGCATATGCTAGGCTACAAGAGAATATTATAGTGTGACATATAGCAATGATAATCAAAGCTGACTCAAACAATTTTGAAATGGAACTAGCATTTTGAAGCTAAGGGATTTTCTTCAAATTTTGAAACTCAACATGTTGAGTTTCACTCAATAGGAATGTTTACAAAATTGATATGAAAAGTCCCTAGAGTTTGGCTTGACTCTTTCATTGTACCAATTGACTTGGGGTGAAATATTTAAGCCTGGTTTGGAGGAAATTTCCTCACTCACCTCTCAATTTTTTGATCAATCATTTTTTTGATGTTGGCCACACTCACCCAAAAAGGAAATGGGTAGAGGGACCAACGAAAGAAAGGTAGTCAAAACTACTAATACAATAAAATTTTTATTGTTATTAAAAATGGAGAGAGAGATAATCCCTAGTGGAGTCACTATTTTTTGTTGGTTGAGTTGTTTGGTTGAGTTATTTGAAAAAAGAGATTTGCTTTGCTTTAGAAAGAGACAAAGCAAATTAGAATTAAATTTCTTTGGAAAATTTTAATTTCTGTAATTTCTAATTTGAAGTCAAATATATTATTATGAATGATATATCATCTCGGGAGATTTAGATAGCAGAATTGTGAATTCATCTTGATAATCATAGTTAAATTTAAGGAAGAACTACATATGACCCCGAAGGGTCAAATGACGTTCGATTGAGTATTTGACTATAAAAACCTGGATGAGGTATCACTAATTTCCTATTCAAAATCAAGATAAGAAAGTGACATATCTTCCCAAGGAAGAAAATATCAATTATTATCAATCATTAGAATATGATGATGATAACGATCGTCGTTGATTTTGATTTTCCCAAAGGGAATTAATTAAGTTTTGAAAATTGATCTGGGATCTTTAAATCTCCTATGAGTATAAGCCGTCATAGTTAATTACATCATAGGAAACCTGAGTGTCCTACGTAAATACTTGATTAAAATAACAGCAAAAATTTTATTTTTGAGATTTTCAAAGAGTGATATCAAAGAAAGTGAGGTTTCAATTTTAATTTGGATTGGATAAAGTTTAAACACTTATTTTGGAAGTCAATGGAGGAGAAGTAGGATGCATTTTGAGATTAGATTTTGAAATAATTTAGAAATGTCTCAATCTACCCTATGTGTTAGGCTTTAAATTTTGGATTGAAGAGAAATTTTGATTTAAATTATCAATTTATTTGAAAGTTAGAATTACATTCCCAGAAGTTGGGGACATAAGATTTTGAATCTGCCTTGGACCCTAAGTCTAATTTGGGCACTAAATCATAGTGACCCAAACATAGCTAATTCAGTGCAAATTTGGACTTATCTTGGCCTGGATTAGGGAGCCAGCTAACCATGTAGGCATCATAAAATCCATGTGTCTAATCTTTTATGAAAGATACGTAGTGACATTATTAATTAAGTTTTTTAGGAATTGGAACTGACGTCTAGAGCAGATCCTAATTGGCCCCTTAACTTATGCGGGATAATAGATGCTTGAAGATAAAATGTAATTAAACTTTTAACTATTTTAATTTATTTCTAATGCAATACATGTTGGTCGACTCAAATGCATAAATTAATATGAAGACTTGACAAAACTGCATCGTAATAGGCCAGGTGGTCTGCCAGAACCTACAAGAAGGGAGGTGCCTAATAAGGAAGAGAAGTTTAATATGAATGCATGAGAACTCTCGGTGGACATGAGCTTACTTCTTAAGATCATTAGAGTTTCTATGTGAGCCTAAATTTTTTTTTATTTAGTTGAGTAGAAAAAAATTCAATGTACCCTCATGAGCCTTTGAACGTATCTAGACTAAATCAAAATACGGCATGTAAGAAAAAAGGCTAAAAAAGTAGTCAATTCTCTACTGCATAATCAATGTAAATAAATCAATCAAATCAAATAACCATTAAATAAATTCAAATTCTATGTGGTAAGTGCCACTTAATTTACAACCCAGGGTCTATAGAAATTAAAAGTGGTAGGGTACAACTAATAATAACTCGGATCTAATCCTAAAATGATGCAAGTGACTTTCAGTGGGATATCTATCTGTCTTCTTTTCTTCATCCTTCTGCGAGCTCCTTCAATTCATCAGGTACAGATATCCAAATGGAAAGAAACTCCTCCCCAAATGGTTTTTTTTTTCTCTTTAGGTTTTCAAATTATCCTAACTTAGATCTCCAAATGGAAGGGAACTATCCTTTAATGGATGTTCCCTCCTCTTTAGATTCCAAGTTGGATATATAATATCCCATTTCAAAGTCAACTTTCACAATCGAACTTGATTAAATTACATTACATCAAAAATATAAAGAAAATTTTAGACACCCTGCATGGTTATCCTAAATAATTAAAATCAAAATTAACATCCCAAGCAGTTATATATTTGCATTAAATTAAATTATAGCCACTCTTGGCCATGCTCTTTTAATTTCAAGGGGGACTTAGGAAAATTTTAGCACCAGCAGAAAACACGTTAATTTAAAACTTTTTTTTTTTTATTTTGCCCCCTTAATTTAACATTATATCATCATGGCCACCTGCAAAAAATCCTGTAAGCATCCAGGTCATTCCTAACCTAGGGGTAAGCTAATACCCATCACATCAATTCTTAGATTGCATAGTAAATAAATAATCACATCAATCAAATTAATTTACAACCAGCATGTAGTGAAAATCACAAAAAATTTAGCACATAATAGCAGAAGAGTAAAACATCGGCTTAGCCTAAAACTAGAGTTGGTTGTCCTAACAAACCATCTAAAGTATGTGCAATATGCTATGTGGCATACATATGTCCTATGTTGGGTAGTTGTTAAAGTTGTATAGTGTTTTGATGTTTGTTAAAGGCTTAAGGGATTTTTAATTTGAGTTTAAGTAATAATGTTTTGATGTTAATTTTAAAATGTAATCAAAGTGTTGAGTGACTACTACCTTTGTTTACACTAGGATTATTAAATTTATATTACCTTCTTTGGGGCTAATTTAATAGCCTCATAAGCCTGGGTTACCTAGTAGTAACCAGTTTGATTAAATTAATTTAATTGGTTGGAATTAAATAATTAATAATTTTTAATTGAATTAATTAATATTTAATTTTTTTAAGGATCAAGTTAATTTAAATTTTCTATCAACTGGTTCGTTGTGTTTTTATAGTGAGCACAAGGAACCAAGCCTCCTTAGGACACGTAGAATTAAGGATTTTAATTTAGTTAAATCATTAATAATCAATTAAATTTAAAAGGTTTTACACTCTATTGAATATGTTGGTGGCGTTACCACAGTGAGCTCGAGGAACCAGACCTCCTAAGGAGGCTTAGCCGCACATCTCAAGGTAGTTCATCCAAAATATTTTATCTTTAGAATGCTTGTTATGTATAAAGGGGTTGGTTGATTGACTTTATTAATCAAATTAATATTTTTTAAAGTTTTAGTTAATTATTGAATTTTTAGAATTTTATGATTTATTTAATTCATTAAATTAAGGGGTCAAAATTTGTTTTTTTTTTAAATTAAAGTGAACTCTAGAATTTTGATATTTTTCTTAAATACTATACCCTAAGGTGAGTAATTAGACATTAAGTTTACTGGAATTGAATTTTTTTAGATTAAGTCATGAATATTTCAAGTTTTGACCTATTTTTGAACTATAATTGATCAAAAAGTTGACTTTTTGAGTTTGACTTATTTTTGATGGTTTAACATGGTTATTAAATACTAGACCCTAAATGGAGTTAAATGGCTTTAAGTTTGGTCAATTTAGAATTTTATAGAATTACTTATGATATTTCAAAGTTTGGCTAATTAATTAAAATTTTAAATTATTAATTAAAAGGACTTTAATGATTTTGGTCCAAATTGATTCTAAACCTCTTGAAATCACTTCCAAAGGTTAGGGAAGACCCAAGGAAGTGTTTCCAAGTGTTTGAATTTTATTTAAATTTTTTAAATATTTTTAATTAATTAAAGTAATTAAATATTATTTTTCTTTAAAAATTAAATTAAATTTAAATTAAGGGTCCAGTCAAGGGGATTTTAATTTTTATAAGTTAGGGGTTTAATTCTGGTCAATTTGATCTATTATTTATATTTTTTATTCATTTTGAATTTATCATAATTTTTTAAATTTCTAGGCTTAATTAAGGGGTTAATTTTAAGTTAATTAAATTTCTTACCTGATGAGTTTTAAAATTAGTAATCTTCTGACCTAATATTGGTAATGCACTAGGTTTAAATTTCCAAAATTTTGTCTCCAATGGATGCATAGTTAATTCTCTATAATTTTCCTAAATTTCTAGACTTTGTTCTTAATTTTTATTCTTAGGTGTCACTAAGTAGTACGGGTCCATAATCAGAGGTGTCTCTAACCATTTAATAAGTACACAACCCGCCACACCATGCAAATGAACAAAAGCATGTGACCTAAATCTAAGTGAGATAGGAAGGGTGAATTCCTAAGTGCTTGGGTCAACCCATGACCCAAACACTTAAGCATTCACTCAAGGAAACATTTCCCCATGGTGTTGCCGTTAACACACTATGGCAAAGGAGAGATTTACCTTAGATTTGACAATCAAATACAAGTGTAATCTAAAGTTCCTAACCATTAATTATACAAATTGAAATAATAGAATTGATGTAAATGACTTATATAGTTGCACTAGACTTGACTAATTCACTCAATTAATGATCAAGCTCTGTTTAAGACCTTAATGAAAAGATTGGATCCGATAGAACCAAACCAAAACCCATTCATTAGAGATTTTCACACGTCAAAGTTACATACCACTTGAGCCAAAGCAAAATTATATAGATTTGAGATATGTGTTAAGAAAAATTTTGGGAAATTCACTAGAAAATAGACATTTTAAAAGAAGTTTCCTCAAAATTTCAAAATATTAGAATTTAAATTTAATAAGATATTAATTAAAAGTTAAATAGCCAATGTTTAAAATTATTTAAAATCCATAAAACATTTTTACTTAATTTTAATTTTAGATGAAAAAGAATTTTATTATGAAGAAAACTAGTATTTATTTATAATTTTTAGATAAAAAACTAATTTTATATGAATTTTCAAAGTTTTTTGTAAATTAAAATCATTTAAAATATTAATTAGATTAAATTAAATCAAGAAAATGGGGGTGACTGTGGAGACGAGCCATGCAGCATTCTCTGGCCCGTCGAATTAAAGCTATAGAGACAGGGTGGCCACACGGCAGCATATGAGCAACTAGATCAAAACCACGACGATGAGATAACATTAATGGCCAACGATTGAGCTGTGGTAATCATTGGTCATTAATGAGGGATGCGTAGACACATCATCATCCGTCATTTATCCAAGTCAGCAATACCGCGGAACTATTGGATCATCCGCCGTATCAGATTTATGGCTCAGATTGAGATGGACGAAGATCCGAGCGATCGAGGTAACTACACAGTCAAAATAACTATAAATAAAATGAGATCTAGATTTTGTACATCTGAATGAACTAACAGTAAACCCTAAGAATAGGAAAAAGGCTTTGTTCTCTCAAAATACCAGATCACTTTTCATAAAATTTTAAATAGACCTTGCTGAAATGAAGAGCATCTATGGGGATGCATTTGTTTGGACTTTATGAAAGGCTATTTAGACCAATGTGATTTGATCTGGGGTTAGCATTATACCTTGAACCAATTAATGGATTTGGGATTTTTGAGTTTTCTGAGCTCGTAGATTGTCTATGAATCTTTCCCTAGAAGGAATCAGCGGTTGAAACTGTCTAGATGGCGATATATCAAGCTTAAATGGACTTAAGGGCTCCTCTCGCTAGAATATCACCAACGGCGGCTATTGATTGGCGGGTTTGGACTAGGGAAAGGAAGAGGAAGATGTTGAAAGTTCAAACGTGAAGAGAGATTGAGTGGAGAAGTTCTGGGGATCGAGATCAGTTGGAATGAGTCAAATGGGATCTTTTTGGAGTTTTGATCCTTAGAGCTTAGATTGGACGGTTTGGATGTATTAGAAGGTTTGATCAAGGTCCCTACATGTGTCCTAAGCCGTTGGATGGCAAGGGTACAGGCTGAGCATGCTAGTTTTCCATTGGTGGCTTGGGCATCAGGGGGGCATTCTGTCTTTCTAGGCTAAACTTGGCCCTAAGCTCGGGTTAAGGAACTCTACGGGAGCTTTAGAGCTAATTTGGAAAGGCCAACTCAGAGGCTTTGAAAGGGATTTAAAGGGTTGAGGGATTTCACTATTTGGAAGGGTTTTGAGGCCTTAAGTTGACTATTTGACTTGTCAAGCAGTCAAGGATGCTTAGGTGGAAGATAAGAAGACCAAATGGATTATTGGAATGATTTAGAGGCAATGTGGGCATTTGAGTGGGATGTTGACCACATAAGCCTATTTAAATGCCTTTTTGACTGGTTTGATAATCAACTTGTCAAATCATGGTGAGGTGGCAGGTAAGGAGTATGGGGAGTTGGTTGAGTGGAATCCCAAGGGCTTAGTTAAAAATGAATGGAGATTTGACCAAAATAAGAAGGTTCAACCAAATACCTAAGCTAACTTTGGTCAAAGTAATCAAGATTTGACTCTTCAATGGCTTGAATACACTTGAGTCATGGATCGGAGTGGGATTGAGGATTTGAAGATGTTTGTTTGATAAGATAGGATGATTTGACCCAAATATGTTAGATTTGACCAGACTTGGGTTCAGTTGACTAAGTCAACTGATGGCTAAGTCAAAGTGTCCAATCAAATCCACACCACTAGGGTGAATGGTTAAAGGAGTTTGAAGAACATTCAAAGTGGATTCAAAGTTTAATTGAATGTGAATCAGGGTTTATGGTTGATCTGGTCAATGATGGTTGACTTGGCCAACTAGGTCAAACCATGGGTTGGGTTTGGGCTCAACAAATATGGTTTGATCAGTGGAGACTAATAGGGGTGGTCTCATCCACTGGAATAGTCATTTGATCCAAAATGATCATTTGGACCCTTAAGGGGCCATTTGATCAACCATGATTAACTTAGTCAATTAGGTTAAACCAAAGCCTAAGTTTGAGTCCAATTCACTCCTAATAATGTTCAGGATGCATTAGAAGAGGTTATGAGGATTGAAATGACTATGTTATGTTGAGTTTTGAGGAAAAGTCCAATTTTTTCCTTAAAGGATATTTTGGTCATTTTGACCTAGTCAACTATGAGTCAAATTGGGCCCAGCAAAATACAGTTTATTGGTCAATATGTCATAGCAAGAGTTATGGATATGATCAAGAGTTTTGGGAGAAGCCCCAAGGTCAAATTCCACTAGCTGGCAGGTCTAGTGGCATAGGTTATAGATATTTGAAGGCTTTGAATCCTTTAGAATTTGATTTAGTTTCTGGTGTTAGAAGTATTAGATTGAGCTCAAATTTGGAGGGTTAATCCTAGGGACATGCCTAATCAATATGTAATGACAGATCATGAATTAGAGGTCATCTGACTGGGTTTTGAGGTGATTGAAAAATTACCTAGAAAGAGTTTCAGGATAAGGGCCCTAAGCCATAAATTTTGACCTGGAATTATGGATCTGAATGTAGTTCTAGATTTGATTGATTGAGTTTTGAGTATCCATATCAATCACAATCAAAGAGATGATTAAGACTGATTGAATATGATTGAATCTTGATTGAAGATTTATTGAGGGTTGATTAGAGGCTGGGTTGAAGTATGAATGTAAGATTAAATTGGAGGGTGAACTAGGATTTGATTTAAGACTGGATTGGAGTGCAACTAGGAACTATATGATTGACAAGTAGACAATTTTCAACCATTAGATCACTTGATAGGAGTCTAGATATGTCATGATGACCTCATACAAAAATAAGGTCAACAATGTAATATACGAAAGAGAGTGTAAAAGAAATTTTATTTATTAATAATTTAAATATTTACAAGACTCAAACTCTACAGAAAAGAATATTGGTTATGCTCCACCATAACAAACCTAGGTTTTAAGCCCACCTATATGTAAAATCAGATAGATCTTCTTAATGTCTTTGACCTCTAGGTCTTCTTTGGAATTCTAAAAGAGATTATCACCCAAAGGCAGGGATATTATCTTTTGGAGCCCCACTTGCATGTATAAGCAGGCATTTTTTATTCTTTTACAATTTTAGACACTATACAACTCAATTTATATGCAATTCTACTTTTACATACACATATATATTTACATCATATTTCCTATATACATTCTACTGACTCTTGCAGGAAAATAAATGCATGAATAAAAAGCATTAACATATAATAATACAGTGTGAAAGTTGTGTAATATCCTAATACTTCTAATACAGTCCTTAAAGATGCCTAAGTACACCAACAGAAATTAAATATATGACATCTATAGTACATAAATATAAACAAACAAATAAGGGGTGCTCTCCAAGCAAAGCACCTAGCAATCAATTCATACCACCGGCTTAACCTAGGCTAGAGTTGGTTATCCTAGCAAACCATCTAAGTGTGTGAAAGAGGTTGTATGACTTTGGTATGTCTTATAGGGGTTTAGTGTTTGAGTTGCATGTATTATTAATGTTTGTTTATTAAAGGCTGAAAAAGAAGATTTAATTGAAGTTTATATTGTATGCATTTGGATTTTATTATTTAAATTTGTAATTGTTGAAATTGATTATTTAGTTATAAAGAACTTATATATTACTAACCCCAAAGTGCAAGGATTAGTAATTTATAAGTCCAAGAAGGCTTTGCAAATAAAATGTGATCATCCCCTATGTAGGATAGATGATCACGTAAAGCCTTAAGAAATTTATTTATTAATGTATTAAGAGATAGAAAAGGGACCCTTCAATCTAATACGCATGCCTTCCAAGTTGAGTCAAGCATGATGTATAGGGTCTATATATTTTTTTTTTTTGTTAACAGTTATGGAAATGTATACAACCATGTCTTCCGTGAGTGGAGGCTAGCACGGTGCATATAACCCTTAATTTGTTATTAAGATTGATTAAAATCCCTTAATTGAATATGTATGTGCCCTCCTCTAAGGAATCAATAACCACATAAGGGATGAGTGATTTATGTGTGTTAGGGCTTCGAAATGTAATGCTAAAACACTCTAAATGGAATCAAGTGTTAAGCATAAAAAACTCAATATTTAATTAATATTAATTATCAAATTTATTTGATTAAAAATAAATTATAATCAAATAAATTTGGTTTTATGTTTAATTTTTTTTTTGAATTTTTTTTATTTTTATTGAATTATTTGGAATTTTTAATTATTTTTGAATTTATAATTACCTTTAGTTAATTATTAATTCATTATAATTAAAAATAATTCAGAATTTTTATTTAAATTTAAATTATTAATCTCTTAATTTTATTTATTTTTATTTGAATTTTTATGTATTTTTGAAATTTATTTATTATATTTAATTAATTATATTAAGCAATTAATTATTTAATGAATTACAATTAATTTTAATAAAAAATTTTATTTAAATTAGAATTATAATTCCTTGATTTTATTTAATTTTTATTTAAACTTATTTTATATTTTTAAGTTTTATTTTTTTAGTGAATTTAATATTTAATTGAACGTAATCAATTTTTAATTAAAATTTAATTGAATTTAAATTTGTATTTTGATTTTCAATGATTGTAGGTGTTGATGATTAGAGTTGGTTGAAGTTGATTTGATATTTTTGTGATTTTTATTTGATTTATTATACATTATTAAAATTTAACCCTTAATAAAGGGTTGATTTAAATAATTATTGTTATAAGATCAATTAATATCAAATCAAAGTATATTTAATCATAGGGTGCAATGTCACTAAGTTTTCTATGTTTGATGTTTCATCCAAATAGGATGTGTGAATGAATCCCAAGAAGTGCTTAAGTTTACTAGACAAGGTCTTTAATTGTTGTCCTTAAGTGTCAATATAGTTGTAAAGGTTCATAAATCAAAGTTTTTAACCCTTATACACATGAATATAAACATACCACATCAAACATTGTGAACTAGATCTAAGTGTATTAGAAGTGGTGAATTTCTAAGCATTTGGGTGAAATAAATAGCCAAATAGTTAAAATTTACTTACAAAATAATTCCCCATTCATCTATGATTAAGCTCTGTTTAATGTTTCCATAAGAGGTTCATATACATGCAATGAAGCCAAGGTTTATTGATGGGGAATCCTCAAAATATTAATTAAATACTAATCATTACACTTACAAATTTAATAATTATTAAAATGAGGTTTAAATAAATCTATAAAAATTACTGGATTTCATAAACAAGCCCTAATTCATCCAAGAAAAATTTAGGCTCAATTTTCTAAGTAATTAGAAAGTAATAAAGGATTTTAAGAAAATAATGTAACTAAAATTACTCTCTAAATATTTAGCATTTTGTTTGATTAAAAAGTTTGTTGTTTTGAAAAAGGTTAATTATCTTTAGGTGATTTAATTTTTTAAATTCTAATTTTGAAATTAAACGCATCATTATGAACAATAGATTATCTCGAGAGGCAAAAATATCGTTCTCTAATGGGTTCAATTTACAGGATTAAAATTTTATCCTCATTATCATAGTCAAATTCGAGCAAGAACTACATATAACCTTGGAGGGTCAAAATGATTATTCACACAGGTATTTAACTACAATAATTTGGATAAACTATTATTAATTTCATCATCAAAGTTATAATAATAATTGATAGATCTTCTTGAGGGAAGAAGATATCAATCATTATTGATCATCTAAGAATGATGAGAATAATCATTGATTTTGTCTTCAATTTTCCCAAAGATAATTACTTAAGATTTTGATAAATTAATTTTGAAAAATTTGTTGATTTGGGTTTCCAAATCTCCTACGAGTGCAAGCCCTCGTAGTTAATTACATTATAGGGAAATCAGAGTTTCCTACGAATACACTCGATTAAAATAACGATAGAAAATTTATTTAAAGATTTTAAAGCTTAATGTCAAAGGAGGTAGGGATTGGAATTTTCAAATTGGATTGGTTCAAAGTTGAACACTTATTTCTAGAGTCAAAGGAAGAAGGGCAGGAGGTGTCTAAAGATTCTAAATTACTTCAGAAACACCCCAACCTATCCTAAGTGTTGGGCTCAAATTTGATTAAAAGAGATTTTAGGTTTGAATGATTGATTTTATTAGAGAATGGGATTCAAATCCCAGAGATTGAGGACTTAAGATTAAATATATGCCTCAGAACCTAAGTCTAAATTAGGTACTAAAAATTAGTGACTTGAAACCTAGCTAATGCAATATAAATCCGGACTTACCCCAGCCTGGATTGGGGAGCCAGCTAAACCACCTAGATGCTTCAAAATCATGAGTCCGGTCTTTTATGTGAGAGTGGTTAGGATGTAACTTAAGATAAGTTTTTTAGAATATGGCCGACATATAGAGCAGTCCTTAATTGGCCCTTTGACTTATTTTGGGTAGTTGAAGCTTAAAGTAAATGCAATTAAATTTTTGACTCATTTTAATTTATTTCTAATGCAATGCATGCTAGTTGACTTAACAAATGCTTAAATTAAAAATGAAGCAATTTTTTAAAAAGGCTTAAAAATAAATTTTATCATAGATTACACAGATTCCCCTTGACAGATCTGCACCCTCATAGGCCAGGTGGTCTGTCAAAACTCGCAGGCGGGGAGGTGCCTAACAAAAAGAGAGAAGGTGCAACAACATGCTATGTGAACTCCCGATGAACCCGGGCTTACTTCTTAAAATGTTAGATTTCTATGTGAGCTTAAAAATTTTACTTTTATTTAAGTAAAAGAATTTTAACATTCCCTCACGAGCCTCCGATCGTGTTTCAGGCTAAAACAAAGATCGACATGGAAGAGCTCCAAAAAATTACTAAAAGCATGCAATCCTATCGCAATCAGCATTAAACAATCAATTGGATAATCAATTAAATAAGTAAAATGTCCATAGGCAAGTGCCTTTTAATATTACAACTCAGGGTCTGCAAAAAGTAAAGTGGCCTGGTACCAGTGATAACAACCCAGATTCTACTCCTAAGACTCAACTGAATTTGAGAATGGGATTCTTCTCGATCTTCACTTCTTCGTCCTTCTGTGGGGCTCCTTGAATTGTCAGGTCTGGGTATCCAAGTGAAAAAAAACTCCTCCCTGAAGGGGTATTTTCTTTCCTCCTTGGATACTCAAAGTATCCTAATCTAAATTTCAAATGAAGAGAAACTCTCTCCTAAGAGATGTCATTCTTCTCTTTGAATTATAGATTGAATTTTATGTCTCATCTCAAATTACTTTGAATATACAACTCTTGATTCAAATCAAATTACATTTGAAAATAGAAAATTTTAGACTCAAACATCCAGCAGGGTTATCCTAAATAATTATAATTTGAAATCACATCTCAAGCAGTTATATATTGAAATTAAAAGTACTCAAATTAGCCACACTTGGCTATGCTCTTTTAATTTTTAAAGGGAGACTTAGCATTTTGAATCTCCTGCAAAAATTTGATTAATTTAAATTAACTTTTCCCCCTTTAATTTCAATGCCCTATATGAGTATAGCCACCTGTATAAGATTGTATCAGCATTTAAATCACCCCTATCCTAAGGGTAAATCCAATACCCATCAATCACATTACAGAGTGCAAAAATTAAATAAATAATTATAGTAATTATCTCATTATAACAATAACATGCAGTGAAAGCTCAGAAAACCCATCACACAGTAGAAAAATAAACACCGGCCTAGCCTAGATCTAGAAGTGGTGCTCTAGCAGACCATCTAAGTGTGTGTAACAGGCTGTGTGGTTTGGATATTTCCTATATCGGGTAATTAGTTTAAGTTGTCTTATGTTCAGGTTTGTTGAAGGTTCAAAGGTAAATTTAGTTAAAGTTCAAATATTAATTGATTAATATTTATTTTATAATTAGATTTTTAAGGTTGATTGATTAAATGGATTTAATTAATTAAAAGTTAAAGAATTTATATAATTTTAATTAACTAAATTGGTTTTTGTTTTAAATATTAAATTAATTTATATTTTTCATCAACCGGTTCATGGCGTTGTGCCACCAAGCTCAAGGAACAAAGCCTCCTTAGGACACATAGCCCTGCAGCCTGGAGTAGTCCATCCTAAAAACTTGATTGATGTAGTTAAATTAAGAATTTTTATTTGGTTAAATTATTAACAATAATTTGATTTTAAGGTTTTAAACCCCACTGAATCCATTCATGGTATTGTACCACCAGGCTCGAGGAACAAAGCCTCCTTAGGACACATAGCCCTGCAGTCTGGAGTAGTCCATCCTAAAAAAATTGATCTTTGGAGTTCTTCTTATGTATTAAAGGGGTTGGTTGAGTGATTTAAACATTAATTTAATATTTTCTGGAATTTGAGATTATTTATCAAATTTTGGAATTGTTGGGATTAGTTAAATCATTTAATTAAGGGGTCAAAAGTTAACTTTTGGATTCAAATAGATTTTTAGATTTTTGATATTTTTATAAAATACCAAACCCAAAGATGAGTAATTAGCCTTTGAGTTTATTGAAATTGGATTTTTCTATATTTAGTTATGTACGTTTGAAGTTTTGATTAAAATTTAAACTAAAGTTGATCCAAAAATTGACTTTTTGATTTTAAGTGATTTCTAAAGTTTTGAAATTTTTAATAAATATTATTCCTTATATGGATTACAATGCATTTGAGTTTGCTCAATTTAGAGTTTCCTACAATTAGTTATGAATTTTTAAAATTTTTATATTTATTTGAATTATTTAATTTGTTTAATTAAGGGCTTTTTAGTGATTTTGCTCCAAATGAACTTCCAACTCCTTGAAATTAACTCCAAAGGTCAGGAATGACTTAAGGAGAAATTCCTAAGTGTCTAGAAATTTTATGGAATTTTTAATTAGTTTTAATTAATTAAATTAATTAAATATTAATTTTTTCTTAAAATTAAATTATACCCCAAATTAAAGTGATTTTAATTTTCTTTGATTAAGGATTGAATTATGGTTAATTTGATATATTATTTGAAAATTTTTTTGATTTAATTTGAATTAAATATGATTTTTTTAAGTTTGGTTAATTAATGGATTTTTTAAATTGCTTAATTATGGAGGTTTTGATTGTTTTGATCCAAACTCATCCTAAACTATATAAAATCACTCCCAAAAGTCAGAGATGACCCATTGGAATGTTTTCAAGAGTTTAAAATTTATTTGAGATTTTTAATAATTTTTTATTATTTTATTTAATTAATTATTGATTTTCACTAAATTTTAAATTAAATTTTAATTAAAAGTTCATTGATGGAGATTTTATTTTTTCTAGATATAAGATCAAATTTTGGTTAGTTTGATATATTATTTGTAATTTTTATATTTAAATTTGATTTATTATATTTTTTTGAAGTTTTTGGGTTGTAATAAGAGCTGAATTTTGATTATTTTAATTTACTGACTTAATGACCTCCAAATCTAGTAAAATTTGGACCTAAGGTGTATAATGTCACTAAGTTTAAAGTTCTGAAGTTTCACCCCTATTGGGTGTATGTATAATTTTCTAAAATTTTTCTAATTTGGCTATACCATTTCCTTATTATTTTTCCTAGGTGTCTCTAGTGTTCAAATGAGTTTGAAATTTTGGTCATCTAACCCTGGTACATATGCAAAAACATCACAGAAATTATGCAGCTTAATTCTAAGAATTTGAAGAGTTATAAATTTCCAAAGTTTTGGGTCTAATTTAGACCCATTACTTTGAAAATTCACATCACATAAATCCACTAGACATCTTATCCTAAGAAAATTACAGCGAATGCATAAGATGTCCATAAATATTTTACTAAAATTTGGCTTAATTTTCCCACTGGATTGTGAGAACATTGCTAAGAATGGATTTCAAACAATCTGAAATAACTCACAATATAGTGATTAAAACACTTGAATGTTAATTTTAGTAAATAGTAGGGCGCAAGACCTCTCCAACGAGCCCAATAACACTCAATTTGGTGAACAATTGGATTTTCTATTAATTTTGGAATTTTTGGGCATTTAATTGAATTTTATATTCAATTTGAGCAGAACTATGGCGCGTGTGATGCGGCGCGATCAGGACCGTCCAATCTCGCAGTTCAAAATGATATGAAAATGCAATTGCCCATAACTTTTAATCTAACCGTCCAAAATTGATGCAATTTGAAACGTAGGATCTTGATACCCTAATCTTTCAACCCATGGAATTTCAAGACTCCATGCTTTGAGATTTGGGAGAAATCGAGGTTTGATCATATACCTTAAAATAAAGATAACGTACAATATAGATGTCAGATTTTGATGTTCTTGGGCTTGTTGGAAAGATGGAGAAGTCCTCTACAACTTTGATTATAACCTTAAGAACTTTTAACTGCTAGATTTAAATCTGCTATTGAAATTTGCCTTTCTCTCGCTTTCTCTCTCTCTCTTCTCAAATTGGGTTCTAGAGCTTGCAACCACTTGGAATAAGCTTGGGAAAATTTTAGAACTAGTTGGAGAGATTTGAGAAAGAGCTAGGAGAGCTAAAGGTTGCTGGAGCTAAAGTTTTTTGGAAATAGAAGTGGATGATTCTTCTTTGGGAAGGATTTTTGGCTCTTATCTCTAATTGGATAGATTGAGGGGGCTTTGGATTGAAGCCAAGTGTCCTCCCAAACTGTTCAAATGTATGGAGAGGGCTGGAGTTGAGTTTATCCCATGCTAGCTCATGATGAGAGGGGTAATTTGGTCTTTTAATGGCCTTTTGACCATTTGTTGACTAGTTTGACTAGTCAACAAGTCAAACCAAATGACATGGCATGCAAGGTGGCATATGGTGAGTTTTGAGCTGATTTGGAAGGAGTATCAAGCCATGGGATTAAAATTTAAATAGGTATATGAGATTTTGAGGCGATTTGACTAAGTCAAAGTGAATTGACTTGGTCAAATTGACCAAAGTTTGACTCCAAGCAAGTTTGGAAACACTCAAAGCATAATTAGGAATACTTAAAGCATCAAATGGAGTAGGTTTGAGGGTTGTGAAAGCATTGATTTGATTAAATGGGTTATATTAACCCATTTAAACCCTTAAAGGGTTAATGGGTATTGGGTCAACCTAGGTTGACTTGGTCAACCAGGTTGACCCATGGGTTGGGTATGGGCTCAACAAATTTAAAATTTATGTTTTGAGTCTTTGGAAGTGTTCCCAGGGTTTGGAGAGTTTATTTGGTCAAAATGACCTATTTGACCCTTAAAGGGCATTGTGGTCATTTTGAACCCTAATCAACTGGGGGTCAAAGTGGGTTCATCAAAATATATTTTAATACTTAACATATCATGATTAAGGGTTTAGATGTGATGAAATGGGTTTGGAGAAGGCTCCAAGATCAAAATCCACTAGGTGGCATGTCTAGTGGCATGGGCCGTAAATATTTGAAGGTTTTATAGCCTTTGGGTTTCAATTCTGTTTTTGAGGTTAGTGACCCTAGATTGAGCTCAAATTTGAAGGGTATACCCTAGAGACATGCCTAATCAATATGCAATTGATAGATCATGAATCAGGGGTCATTTGATTAGGGTTTGAAATATTTGAAAATTTACTCGAAAAGGTTTTCAGGATAGGGCCTTTGAGCCTTAAATTTTGATTTGAAATATGGATTTGATTTGGATTGATCTAAGATCTGGGTAGATCTTAGGATTTGGATTGGTCCAAGTGACCTCATACAAAAATGAGGTCAATACATTTTTTCTTGATTTTATTTTTAAATGAAAAGGGGTTTAATTCTGAAGAAAATGATATATTACATGCAAATTTTGGTTAAGTATTTCATTTTTTATAAATTTTTGATGATTTTATTAATTAAATACATTTAATTAACATATATTAACTAAGCTTTAAAACAACGATGGTGGATGTGCATGCCTTTTTCAGTAATTTGCGTCAGCGCGCTCCTATGATCGGTGGATCATTCACAGTTTGGATTGAATGGTCAGGATGCCATCGGACAGAGATCCAAATGACCAAAAATGCCACACAGTTCAAATTTAATGCAGAACGATGAGATCTAGATCATTGATTTCATGATCAATAATCCAAATTTTGTACAATTCATGCATTTATTAAGTTAAACCCTAATGATGAAGAAGGCTTCGTTTGCAAAAATGGCTTGATGAAAACCCATGAAACTTTAAAAAGAGATTAAGGAAGATTAAATGAATGATGGGGAGGTGTTTTTATGGTTTAAAATGTGCTTTCCAAAAAGTTATTTAACCCTAAGTGAATCTATCTAGGGTTAGAGATTTACCTGGATCCAATTGATGTAAATGGCCAAACTTAGGCTCATTATGTTCCTTGAAATGTCTAGAATGCTTTTCCTGAAGAAGTCCACAGTTGAAGAAGCTTGGATCACCAGCAATCCACCTTGGATGGAACTTTGAGTGAGGGTGGTCGATATCTCACCTCTGGCAGCTTGCAAAAGCCGAGTTTGGACCTGGGCAATGTGAAGGAACTTGTGGAGAGTTGAAACAAAAAAAGTTTTGGTTCTGGGAAGCTGCGAGTAGTGAGTATGCTTGGAATGAGCCTTTTGGTCCCTTTAAGTCAATTCAAAAACCCTAGCATGTTTGGATGGCTGGGATGAGTTTAGAAGCATTCTAGGATATTTTCCATCTATCCCTTAGGAAGGCACGGAATTAGCAGGGCAAGGACAAAGGCATGGCAAAGGCTCGTTTGTCTTTATATAGGGAAAAGGGGACCACTTGCTTGCTTAGACTTAATCCAAGGATTATAGATCATTTAGTGACATTTTAGAAATGTTGTAGAGTCATTTTAAGCAATTAGAATAAGCTTGCATGGAGGGAAATGACTTGTATGGGAAAATTTGACCAATTGAATTCATTTAGAGTGGTTGACTAGGTTTGACCAGTCAACTGACCATGTTGACTGCTGAGGTGGACTTGAAGGGTTTGAGTGCTGGTTTTGATGGCTTGAGAGGAGTGTTGATCGTAAAAGGTTTCCTTTAAGGTTAAGTTGACTAGTTTGACTAATCAACTAGTTCATGGTGATGATGTAGAGTCTAGAGAGTGTCTTGCATGAGTTTTGAATGGATTGGATAGGTCTTGGAACAATAACTTGAGAGTTTGGATGGGTGATAAATGTATGTTTGAGACTTGACCACACATGGTAGTTTGACCAAGTCAAACCATCCATGACTTGGCTTATGATGAGTTGGAAATCATTTGAGCCATGAATTTGAATGATGTTGAAGTGTTGCATAGATTTATTTGATTATATGTAAGAGATGAGCCTAATGTTGACCTGGGTTTGACCAAACATAGGTTCAGTTGACCAGGTCAACTGATGACTGGGCCAGGGTGACTAGTCATGAGCAATCCACTAGGAATAGCTAGTGATCAGAAGAGTTTGATGAAGATCAGAAGTGATATGGAGTTCAGTTGAAGGTAGATGTAGGTGTTGATAATCATTTGAGCTAGCCTGAGCTAGCTCAACTGAGTCATTTTGATCAATCACTGGCTCAGAGGGCCAGTGATGCTTAATTTATTACATGTAGATCCTAGTAAAGGGTTTAAACCATGACTTGAGGTTAAGAGGCAAGTGTAGGGCTACAACTGCTCAAATGATTGAAGCTTGATGATTAAATGTTGGATTGATTATAGATTAGCTGATTGACTGTTGTATATTGAATGATTATTAACTGTATAATTGATTATAGGTCATTGATGATTAAAAACTAGATTGTAGACTGGATGATTGTAGCTTGATTGATTGATTGAAGATAATTGATTAAGTGTTGATTGTAGATTGTGAATGAAGTGTTGAATGATTATAAATCATGTGACCAGATAGATCAAATGACTATAATTCGAATGGCTATGAACTGATTGATTGGATGGAGATTTGAAGTGTAGATGATTGAACTGATTGATTGAAGATGATTATAGATTGAAGATTTGACTATAGACTAGAAAATGATAGATGAGGTAATTACTGGATGATTGATAGTTGGCTGGATGTCAAACTTCAGAGGAATAATTAGGAGTCTAGGGTAGTGCTTGATGACCTCATACAAAAATGAGGTCAATAATAGTCTGCTTCTTAGGCAAACAGTATGAAGCATCTTGGTATATATTGACTTCATGAATTGAAAATGGTTACAAATCACCGTTGATACAGTGATCTGCCCCCACTTGAGAGTATTTGATACACTGATGTAATGTGGAAAGCACCA
This sequence comes from Dendrobium chrysotoxum, assembly GCA_019925795.1. NCBI lineage: Eukaryota > Viridiplantae > Streptophyta > Magnoliopsida > Asparagales > Orchidaceae > Dendrobium > Dendrobium chrysotoxum. The sequence continues at coordinate 54,329,070 of CM034305.1, read as the reverse complement.
TTCTGTATTCATGGAGCCAAGGTTTACCTAGAAGAGCATTAAAAGAAGCTTTAGAATCTATTATGTAAAATTTTTCTTCAATTTTCAAGGTTTCTATTCTAATAGGAGGTTATCAAACCCAATTCCCTCTCACCTTTTTTGTTGAATCCTTGTAATATCATCTTATCGGAGCTAAGTTTACGAGTGTCCACCTTTAAAATATGCAAGAGTTCATAGAGTCATGAAAGTGATCGATGCACCCAGATCAATAAGCACACGAGATACTTTAAAGTTGTTTACATTTATAGAAATGTACAATAGATGATTATAATCCGAAGTTCCCGGTAGAAAATCTTCATCTGAAAATGTGACTCTTGAAACTTCTTTGAAGTATAGCGCTCCTTCTTCCAACTATGTTGATTCTAGCTGAGCCATACAATCTCTGGGTCAAGTAAAGCTTTAATTAAAACCTCCCTCATTTCTTTGGAGAGAACCAGAGCATCATAGATACTCAATTTTTCATGCAATTTTCTAAGCTGAGCTAATACATTATAATCCACCTTTGCAACTTCTGTATGCTCCACATCTAACTATTAAACTTATTGAGGTTGACTGAAAGCTTCCAGATTATCTGCAACCTATTTCCCTTTATCATTAGTTGGGCTTCTCAGATGTAAAACTTTACCATTATGAAGATTGACGTACACTACTTCTTCATAGAAAGGATCTTCACTGGATTTTGGTTGTTGATCATCAATCGTCACCTAATTGTCTTCTGGTGGACCATTTTAATCAGATACTTCTAATTCAAATGATAGGATCACCTTACACATCAAGTACATAGGAATCACTATCATAGTAATATTAGAATTGTTCATCTGTGTTATTTATAGATATTCCTTGAGTATTATTTTCATCTTTATTTAATTTTTTATCCATATTTTCATCAGCCGAAATAAACATGATATACGCATAATATTTTTTCATTACTTTCTTAGTCCCAGGTGTGACAAAATAAAAGTCATACAGGGTTAAAGGTTTAAAAGACATATATTCTCTATTTGCATAAATAAATGTTTTATCAAAACCTAACTCCATCTTCTTCTCTTCCTCCCTTAAAGCTACACGAGTTTGATCAACTCGCACTTTCTTAGGCTCTTCGGTTAGAACTTTATTCTTCTTCTCCTCATAAGCTATCAGATCAACCTGGATGGGATTCTGTGCTCTTGTGGGTTCCAAATATATATTTCACAATTCCTTAACTTGAATCGACTAAATATTCTTTGGGTATTACAACTATCTCATCTCGATAAATCTTGTTAAGCCACTCTTTAAAAGCTATTCAATCTTTTAGCTCATGGCCTAACATTTGGTGATATAGATAATAGTTAGTTTTTCCTACATTACCGCCTTCTTTTGGCTTCCTAGGATCAGGGAGCTTAAATCCTGACTTCTTTGTGAGGCTTTCAAATATTTTCATAATAGCCTCTCTTTTAAATGAATAGGTTTTATTTTTGAAATAATAAAACTTTTTCTTTTGATGCTCTGGAGTCAAATAAGGTTGAGTTCTAGGCTGTTGATCAACCTGGGGCCTGTTTTACTGCTAATACTAAAGAGGTCGACTCAGATTCTCTGTCTGAATCTGCATCGGCTATTTCCCCTTATCAACTGCATACACTGTCCCAGTCATATTCTTGAGAACTTTTTGATGTTTTAATTTCTTTATTTCTAAAGAAGATTGATCTTTCAAGAATGTTAATTGAGAATAGTCCTCTTAAAGATTAGATGTTTTACTCAACAACATCTCAAAAGTTTTGATGGTGAAGCCATTGAGCAAAAAGGTGACTGGACCATGAATATTCTTCAAAAGGATCTCTATAGCATGTTGTTCTTGCAGTTGTGGCTCACATCTTATGCTAAGGTTCCTCCATCTCAATATATAATCCACTAAACTCTCACCTGGTTTCTATTTCTCTACCATAAGATCACTGATAGTGATATGATGCTTTGCGCTGACAAATCCCTTCACAAACATGGCTTCTAACTCATTAAAGGTATAGACTGACCCATTGGATAGATCAACATACCAATCAAATTCAATATCATATAAGCTGCTAACAAACTGCCTGAATAACAGCACAACACTACCTCCAACATTATAACAACTAGCTTTGAAATACACAAGGTGTTGTTTAGGATTACCTGTACCATCAAAATTATTAAATGAAGGTGGTGTGAATCCTTTCGGATAAGGGTCCAAGTCATACTCTTCTGAATATGGTATACCCTTTAAAACAGATGAAGTACCCTGAGCCTTAGCTAGTGCTTCATTGATTTGATATTCTACCATTTGCTTGATATCTACTGATTGCGCTGATTGTCGTTCTACTTTCACAAGCTTATTTATCGGCATCTCTTGTTCTTCTATCGTGATTTTCGTATTCTTACTATTCAATTATACTAATTCATCAGGGGAAGATTTGACCTGAGTATCTGGAATAGGAGGTGTGTTACCTTGCATAATGGAAATTATATCCATCACCTCTTCTAACTTTTTCTTCATTCTCAGTATCTGCTCTTCTTTATGACTCAGTTGTTCTAATAGATGATGAGTTGAATATGATATATCATCCTCATCATCATCATTATTAGCATACCCTACTTCATACTTACCATTTTATTTCTCTCTTTGTAAAGATGAACATGTGTTTGCCATATTGACACTACCAGACATCTCTTCATTCATTTTTGCATCTTCTGCAACTTCTTACTCATTGATGTGATAGATATTTTCTTTTAGATGATCCATCATTTCTTCGATTGACTTTCCTTCCACATTATGTGGATCAATAGGAATATATTCTCTAAAAGGAGACAGTTCTATCACAAACTTTCCCTTCCTTGATCTTTCATCCACTGTGTTATTTCTATTAGTGTGGTTGGAGTGGCAACCATTTTAGGCCACCAAACCCTCTCCCTGTCAAATACTGAGGTTAACTTATTGGTGAACTTCAGTATCCTCCTATCGAAACAAGAAGATGACTTGCTATCTCTTGAATGATGTCGATCAACTTGTGATGGATGTTGACCTGAAATATGAGCAGAAGTTCTTACTAGAAGATTCCTAGACTTATTTGAAGATGGAGGATATGGGATTATACCCTCGGTGAGCTAATTCTCCATATCCCAGAGATCTGACAGGAGTTTACTGACTCTATTCATGAATTGATGTTGGATGTTAATTATGGTATGAGAACTTCTTTGGTTATCTATGATAATCTGTAACAATAGCTGGCCTACTCGGACTTGACTCTTGGAACTGTACTCTACTCTTGGTAGGAGGGTACGCTCCTCACCTCCCACTCGAGTGTGGTTGTACTCCAGTAGTAATGAAATCCTTGACACTTTTTTGAAATTGAGTCTTTAACTACCCATAATCAATGGTACAATCATGGATTAATTCGTTAAAAAAAGTTTTGAACTTTCTCTTCCTTTCAGATAGAGAAGGCATGATAGGATCTCTATGAAATGGAGTAGGAGGAGAATTTGATATCCTAATTGAACTTTCCTCTCTAGTAGTAGCTGACAATGGATGAAATCTCCTCCCTGCTAGCTGAAGTGAATTAACATACACTTCAGGTGCATCACAATCTACTTTCTTTGTTTTTTGAGTTACAGTGGAAATCAGATTGATCTATTCTAACAACTAGGCTTTCTCAGCCCTCCACCTCATTTGGTGATTCATGTTACGATGCTAAGATATAGTCATCTCCTTCACTCCAAAAGATGACCCCATCTCAAAGTTTTTGAATGTAGGGACTTTAGAATTGATAGCTGACTTTCCCTTATTCATAGTAGCTAACTGAGGGAAAGTTGAGCAGGAAAAGACCAAGGGTAGTTGCGGGTGTAGCTACAGACCCACCTCGATGTTAACTTGGAAGGGAACTGAGAAGGGAACTAATTTGGCAGAATCAGCAGTTGTAATCACCTCAGTATGTGGTATAGTGAATATAATCTGTAGACTATTGAATCCAGTTCCAAACTTACTCTGGGAACCCTCTACAGACTGGGCAGGAGTAACATTGATATTGAAGATCAGTTTGCCAAAAATTTTTTTTGCGTTTTGACAGGTAAATCCAAATCAATAACTGAACTTACAAAACCCAAACTAAATGCTAAATCAAAGGGTTACACTGAACTAAATCTACTTGATCTCTAAGGAAAGTTCTAGATGATTGGCAATAGAAGGTGAAAGGAGACAAACTAAGGACATATAATTGTGAAGTGCGTATTTGAAAAGAACGATTAATTAAAGATTGATTGAACTTGATGATTGAAGGGATGATTGATTGAAATGAGATTTTAATTGTAATGAATGAAAATAGGAAACTTGCTTATATAACTAATTGTATTATATGTTTAAAGTCTAATCTCCACTAAAGATGGAAAGTAAACCCATCCCTAGTAGAGTCACTAGAAAGATCATGTGGACATTAAATTTGAACGTGCCACTGATTTGATATTTAATATTTTTTTAGATAAATTCATATAATTAGTGTTAATTATCCTGAAGAATAAATTAACACTTGTATCATTGACTTGAGAAAAGAAATGATTTTTTGTACTCAAACTCAGCATGGGGAAAGTAACAATCATCCCAAAAAGTCTCATTCACCTATCATTTTAAATACAAAATTAACTTGGGATAGGCTTTAGTCGGTGTCCAAAGATTTTTTTCCCTCTCAACAAATTAAGAAAGGGTTTATTTTATACTAGGATATTGGGTTCCTATAGAGGCAAGCCCCTACAGTCGATTACATCTCCAAAGAGAAAATGTTTTATTAAAGTGGATATTAATATAATACAATCATATATTTTTGAGCAAGTTGCCTCATATATTTCACAAATGCCAATCATTCCTTAAAAAATATCAATAAATTTTTTAAAAAATACATTTGAATTCTTTATATACTTAATTATTTATAAGGAATATGAGATGTGTAAATGCATCTAGGCTTATGCTTGCTTAAAATGAGCTGCAAGCTAACAAACTAATACACATGCAATCGTCCTAGATGTAGTGTATGATAAGATCAACTATATCCTAAGAGATCAGATGATGAATCAGATTCTTAATCAGTAACTCGATATGAATAATTTTAACTTTATATTTAAATGACACTGCTGAGATGACTTGCTAAGAACTCTACATGTTATCTTATTTAATTTACCTAACTAAATTTTCTAACTTTAAAAATTTCTAAGAAATTTTGGCAGCATAACGGCCCTATACAAATAGGAATAGCACAGTATGCTCTGGGTACAAGAGGACCCCACTACCTTGTCGTAGGCTTGTGTGCTTGGTTCGTGTATGTTGCAGAAAAAATGCATGCATATATATGCATGATAGGGTAAAGATGTTCATGTATGTTGTACATAATAATGTATCATCCTAGAACTAGTATACATATTCTTATAAAGTTTGAAATGTGTATACTGAGGATAACTTAGAAAAATTTTACCCACTAATGCAAACTATCACCCATATGAATACAATGTAAGATGCAACGTAATTAAAAAGAGATTGTGTATAAAAGAAATTTATTTATTGATTGATTTAATAATATTTTAATTATTAATAATCTTATTTTTACTGAATTATAATAACGTAATTTAGCTAAATATGTATAAGTAATTTATATACATCTAAAAAACTATATATCTAGAATATTCTTATAATAATAAATACCAGAAAATACTAATGCCATAAGTTATCATTTTACTCCAGTAATAATACTCAATATTAATTATACCTCTAAACAAGCTTTATAGATCAATCACTTCTAATTTATGTCATTCATTATTGCAGATGTGATTTACTCCTGTAATAGAATCATCTCTTCCACACCTTCACCATCTCATGCATCATAAGTTGTTCCCTCATCTTTAGAATCTAATACTGCATGTCCAATTCTATACTCATATGCCTCTAGAGGTATGTGCACTTGATTATTATGATCATCTCGAGAAAGATGTCGATGTATGTAATTATGTAAAGTTATTGTACCCACCACTATTTTAACTTATTTTTTGAATGAATATGCTGACATATCATGTGTAGTAACCTTTAAAATTTAATAGAAAAAATTTGACTTATAATAGTTAAAAATTATTTCAAGTCAATATAAGTCCAAATCATAAATCGTCTTCTCCATAAAACATATATTGTAGTAATTTAATTATAATAATTTTTTTCTAATTTTTGGGCACTGGTATAATTCCTTAAGAAATTGATATTATCGATACAATTAAGGTTTTTAGAACTGTTAGATGTATGTTTTGCGAAACCAATTTCACCAGAATGTTCTAGACTTGTTTAGCTAATTTATGAATTTTTTTTAATAATTTTTATCACCATATTTGAAGTTATAAAAGAATTTTGGGCTAAAGTTAAATAATTAGGATAATCACTATTATGCCCTTAGCTTATTTTAATATAATATCTAAATTCACTTAATTCAATATAATAAATGGCATTTTAAAAGCTACTTCCCTGTTCATTTCCATTAACAAAGAGGCTAACAAAGAAAAAAAAAGGAAAAGAGAGAAAAAGAGAGGAGAGAAAGAAAGAAAAAGCCCAATTTCAGAGGTCATAGAGCCATTTTATTCAGTCAACTTAGTTGAAAATTTTGTTCATCTCAAGGTAAGTCACACTGCGTCTATCTCAATTTTTAAAAATATAAAATTTTTATCTATATTTTTTATTAAATTTATATTTTCATTATCAAAAACTGCAGGTAACTTTGCACTAGTAAAACTTTCACCGCGTAACTTTTTATATGTTATAGAAATTGAGATTATTGAACACTTTGAATATTTTGTAAAAAAATTATACTGAGGGTGTTAAAATTTATATAATTTTTATCAAACATAAAATAATCAGAACTTTGAAAAATAATATTGTAGTACAATTAAAGTCTTAAAATAATGTTCTACACGATCTCTGAGTATTTGGTTATTTATTGAAAATGTGCATTTTTTACTCAGCCAGGTATTATGTTGCCTACAGTTATAAAAACTTATGCAATTATGAAATGTGTTCAATTATATTTTAATTGTTGTAATATGATTAAATATGTGTTTATATGATTGAATCAGATGATATTGAAAAAATTTTATATGAAAAATGTATGTTAGGAGATATAAGGGATCAGAATCTTTTGAGATTATGTATGTGACCAAAAATCTAAATCTGAAAAACTCTGGAAAATATGTCTATTAAGAGTTATAAAGGGTCAGAATTCTTTGAGATTCTGTATGAAAGGGAAAAATTCTGTTGGGAATCATAAGGGGCAAAAATCCTTTCAAATTCTATTTGGGATCAAAGAAATCTGATATGAAATATTCTGTGATATGAATTTCAGTTTTAATTTGAATCTAGATAAATGGTATGCTTTTATTACTGCTCGGTTTAGTGATTTATTATATTGCTTTAGTTGCATTTAAATGTTTTATAAATATTTAATAAAATAAATAATTTAAAATTTTAGATCGGTACTTGTAATTTGCTGAGCTGTAGTAGCTCATTGTGATTTTATTTCTGGCTTTGAGGATATTGGAAAGGGAAGGAGTGTTGATTAACAGTTCAATATCTTATTTGAGAATATAGGTATTTCTCTATTTTAATTTTTATACAATCATTACTAGTTATTATATGCTTTGCTTTGCTTTATATTATGTAGCCATATGTTGTAATGTAGATCTTGTATACTTATTTTGATGAAATAAAAGAAATCTTATAGATGAGTTTATTCACAGTATTCTGGATGTTTATAGCAGTTTTATAGTATGTAGTTTATTTTAAATTGGAAGTAGTCTGAAATATTTTTAAAACTAGATCTTAAGATTTGCATGTCACAGCTCAACACGATAGGGCATATCCCATAAGTGGGTCTTATTCGATTGGGTTGTGACATCACGTAGTATAACAGACCTCTTCTTTAAAACACCAAAGGATCTCTTGATCCCATCTTTATGAAGAGTGGCGCTTGTTAAAAAAATTTTGTCGCCCACGCACAAGGCTTCCTCTTTGGAAATCAAGAACATAATATTTGGTATCAATAAATAGCTTAAGAAAACCCTGTTACATTGGATACTAATATTTTTCTGTATTCAAGTATAGATAATTTATTTAAAAAATCAATATTATTAATCTTCTTACTATACATAACTTACTAGAATGTGGCATAGGAAAATTATTTTGTCTATTACAAGTTATAATTTTGAAGCTTACTAAGGCCTCAAGGCCAATAGAAATATATTAGCTAATAGTCTCAATCGAATGCTAAAATCGCTCACTTATCGCTCTTATAAATTTATTATGATATAAAATATACAACATTATTACTAATACTTCTCTTGATGTTGTTCGAGATGAACCATGTAATAAATAAAATCTTTCCAATTGGTAAAGAAGATCTACAAAAACTGCTTGTTGCATATGAAACATGTTATGAAATCTCTTTGGATGACCTACAAGTGATTTGTCAATCCATTTATCTCCAATGTATAATGCGGTCATGCATGAGGATTTGCTAATATACATCGCATAATACTAATGGATAAGACACAAAGCTGCAACAATAATTACTTCATTGTCATTCATAATAATGAAGGAATAGTTTCTTGCTTCTCCATACCTGAGCAAGAATGGAAATATTTATATGTTTATAATTGAATTAAATTTAAAAACCCATCTTACCTTCTTATATTTGTATATGCTGCTTGAAAATACATATAATCATATGATATTTCACATCAATAGATACATTTAAATACAATTATATATTTTCAATTGTTTAAAACAAGTAAATAAGAAGTTCTGCTGCATGAATGCAGTCAAACATAAATGACAAAAAAAAAATTCTATCTGGCTGAGATTGCAATGTTCAAATATAAGAAGCTGTTAGTTTATTGTCTATACACGTGAATAGTATAATTAATGTGTTTAAACGGACAATAATATGATCCATTTTAACTAATTCAGAAAAGAATCTCAGGATGATAACTGTCATTAGTGATTTTTCTTTTATCTTGTTTATAATTATAATTTTATTTTATAAGAAGATAAGTTTCGTTTGGGATAACTTTCTTACTACTTCTTAAAGTAATTTTTTGATATAAAAATTTTAATTTTCTTCCTAAAGCTGCTTTAAGAAGCAGTAAGAAAGCCATCCTAAACAAAGCCTAAAACTTAAAGAAACATACATATCACAATTTGATTTTATGTACTGAACTGCTTTGAGAAGTTCAACAACCTCATGATTCTATCCACAAGTCCTTTTACAAAAGTTTTAAATAACATGTTTGTAGAACTTATTTGAAGTCGCCAAGTTCCACATCATAATAAAAATAAATCCAAGCTAGCTATTCACTAATGACATTCATATGCCTCATTTTACTACAAGTATATACAAAATGTTTGGTATTTGAATATCAATTTATTATTTTTCATTAATATGATAAAAACAAACATTACCATTTGTAGTATCAAAACAAAATATGCAAGGGAAATATGTAGCCTATTAATTTAAGATCACATTAATCACACTGCAAAAAAAGGTTTCAATTTATTAAGTATCTAGCTTGACATCCTAGAATAATAAGCAGACTAGTAATAGAAGAATGTTTAGTAACTTCGACGTAAGTTAACATAGAACATTTTGAAAAGAAATATTTTTAGAGAACAACAATGCAACAACTCCAATATTCTTTAGAATTCATAATGCAACATAGAACTTGGCAGACTGGTGAAAGTTAGTAGGCACATTTGTAGACAAATGTCTTAACGAAACATAAATCAAATATGCATCCCAAGTTCAAATGACAAACTATATTTAATTGAACTTACAAATTGACACCTAATTAATATACAACCAAGAAAATTTGGCAAACCTATGACATCCTAAGGCGTAAAAGCTTGAAAATCTAAGTGTCACAATTTTCAAAATGATAACGGAAGTAATAAAATCTTCATTCAAAAATCATTACCACTTAAACTTCTCATTTTATAGGATCTTCAAAAAGCTTTGTTGAGAATAAGTATTGTGGAATGTCCTCAAAAACTTGTATAGTTAGATCCAACTGATTAATGGCTTCAATAAGCGATTGAGGTATGTTTAGTACTATCGATGAATTTGATCTTGATGTAATATTTGCACATGAACTAACAAGTTGTGTGATTTGACTTCTTATGAATGTAGCAAAATATCATTTATTCCGTCCAGCTGTACATGACATAGATGATTGACATTTTAAGTGGATACAGTCAATATGATCATCTATATTTATTGTTAAATCATTTAAAATAACTATCATTATCTACATGTTCAGAGTCTTCGTATCTATCAAGATTTGAAAAACTTTGGTTGGAAGTCAAACATTAGATCATGTAGTAACCACATTGATGAACATCAAATCGTGTTTTTCTTCCAATTCAAGGTCTATATCATAATATCTAAATTTTTTGACATTTAGAATAACCTATAATCCGTAATTCATTCTATAAGAGATATGAAAAAAATAAATTTAAATAAGTAAGCGAACACGTAAATATATAGAAGATAAATATTCATCTCTAATTTTTATTTCCACCATTCTTTTGAAGCAGCAATGATCTTTCTTTTAGGATCCCAATTAAATTCAGGTTATCCTCGCTTAAGCTCCTTCCATAACTTCCAATCTTTCTTAAATTAATCCCATTTATTTTAAAGTTGTGTCTGTCATATTCTCAACATATTTTCTCGTTGAAGATGTACATTAAATTCATCCAACCCTCTGTATTGAAATGTGTAGTTGGACAATTGCCTAGTTTAATTTCTCGCAAAACATAAATCACAAAAAATAATTTTAACATCGTACTTTCATGTTGCAGTCGCTCTCCCATCCTTAGGCTTATCTATAGCAAGACCTATATATCATATTATGAATTAGTATTTTTTTTAATCTATAAAAAAAATAGAGAAGAATATCAATGCTTATAGTAAAGAAGATATTAAACTTTAAAATGGCTTGTGTGTCGCCTATATATTTAATAATTAAGAAAAAAAATTAAGATATGTCTTAGATATGTATATTTTCAAATAATCATATTTTTTAATTTTAAAATTATGTAAACAGATACTATAAATCTATTAGAGTAATATATGTATATAAATGTTGAATATGATCGACTTGAATAAGTAAAAACATGCATGAGCTAAAAAAAACTAAATGAAAATTTCATATATAAGTTTGAGTTGAAACTAACTTACGAAAATATATATGACTTAAGAGAATTAAATATTTTTTGGATGACCGGAATTTCAAAAAGAGGCAATGAAAAATATAATTATTTGGAAGGAAAAAAACTAATCATTATGTATTAATAGCTAGTTGTTTGGGCTTCATTTTAATAGATATTCTTGTATGTTGTAATGGAATATCCAGAAATTATATTGTTTAAGGAAATTGTAAATGGAAAAGAGCATGTATGGAAATGATTTAAGAAGTTGAAGAAGGAAGCACGATTTGCTAAAAAAATACGCAATTAAAAATAGGTAGCTGGAGCTTACGAAAAAGGGAAGATCTGACGCAACTGAGTACGAATCTGGAGATTCGCGTGAAATTAAATAAAAGTGCCTCCAGATGGGATCAAAGGTACATTGAATAAAAGTGCCTCATCAAACTAAAACCAAGGTCATAAGCATGAAAATACGTAATTGTGTGTACTCGTTTGTTTTTTTAAGGAATGTACAACATTATGCTTCCGTTATATATTCCAAAAGCATTCGCTACTAGCAAATACAATGCTGTGTACTTCATAATTTATACATAGAGCTACACTCCTGATGTCCATACCTAATATTCCACATCAATCATTCTCAAGTGGGCATAAATTTTGCTCGATTTAGCATAACTCTTTCGAAAGTATCAAAACCACAAAGTCAAGTGTTTAGAGTATCATTAGCTCATTCAAACCAAAAAAAAAAGTTCAAAAGACTACAGTTTTCAAACCCAAGTCCCACTAAACAAAGGTTTTGAAGAAGCAGAATCTCCAAACAACTTTATCAAGTCAGAACAGGACTCAGCAGTTTCCTCCTCCTCACCCTCAGATTCTGTTTTCAGATCCAAACCCAACTCCCTGTCAATATCATCAGAAGCTGAAATCAGCAGAAACTCACATCCCTCATAGTTGAGAAAGTCAGGAGGATCTGCTGCTGCAAACCGACGCTTCCCGAGACAACCTTGGAGGCTTGCTGGAAATGCTGCACGCCGCTTGCTCTGAAGTCCACCAAAGCCACTGCTGTGGCCAGACTGTTCTGGATTCCTTATCTGGATAATGAAGGAGCCTTCATGTTCTATGTTGAGTTCCTCCTGTGGTTCATTATGCTTGTCTTCAGTTGGAAACTCGAGCTTGTAAATGAGGTGAGTGTGAGTTTGTCGACCGAATTGATGCCTTAGAATGCGGTAGACTCCCTCTGCAAGAGCTCTTGCTGGTGCTTGTTGGCGGTGGCCACGGGTCGATGTATCATACTCTTCTGCAGTTTGATGAAAATGAAAGCTTGTAGCAAGTTACAGGGTAACATAATGAACAAGTAAAACTTGTATGATAGCTCAAAAGCACACGTAGCCAAAGGAGATTAGAGAGAGGGAAAATAAAAAGAAAGGCAAGATAAAGGGCGAGATTAATACAAGAATGATGCTGTGAGTTGCATATGCTTATGCGATATTTCCTTATTATGTAATGACTTCACCGCTAGCTTCAATCCCTACTATTGACCACAAAAAATCACCAGCCGATATCTACCAGGGGCAACTACCAGAAGACTTAACTTTTAATCTTTGTTTCATCATTTAACAAATACATTGCTAAAGAGATCCTGTCCAGCATCATGCATGAATGAGTTCAATCAAAGCACCATACAATGCTTTACCACTTGCAAAATTATAGCAGGTGTTGCATGATCACATACCTTGCAAGCATCCACAACTTCACTACCTGCTGCTCCCCACACTTCTATCTCACGTAGCGTCAGAAACGTCATGCCCCCCACCGCACCTTGGCTCTGCTGTGAGATTGCTTAACTAACTCATCACATTGATCACATGATGACGTCTTCTCTCAGTCCACCAATCCATCTGTCGTGCCACCAACATTCAACCATTGTTCAAGGATTTGATCCATGTCATCTCTAACATAGATATCGAAGCCACATCACTGTATCCATGCATCAATCCACATTAAACTCTCATCACAAATCTCATTTGAGGGCTAGTCGTGCTCCTCTCTACAACACTCACAACCTTTATGCAACCCGCCAATGGACACTTCATAACCATGGACTCTTCCAACACTTCATGGGATTAATTGGTCACTAATCTGGTTTATGGCCAGCGCTTTGGGCCTCCTCTGTGTCACCAATACTACAAGAACTCTGGCCACACTCCCTGGGATTATCTAAATCGTAAGTGTCATTATTACTTTAGAGTTGGCCCATGGCATCACAAGCATGAATGCTCTAAGATCCATCCTATAAAGTAATTGGAGCTAGACCTTATTTTGGGAATCTTCTTCGTATGGCATCAAGACTTATAATATAATTGTTGCTTAGACCACCAACTTAACCCAAAATGATTACTTTGATTGATTTATGAGCACTCTTCAATGAATATATATCCCGGATGGTACATCTCCTTCCAATATTATGTTTATCATCTTAGGGCGCGTTTGGGGGGACTTTCACTGCTATACGTTAGGAAACATAACCGAGTGGTGGTTTGGGGTTACGGGGTCGTGCTCCGTTCTTAAAATATTCGCATCTTGCAGTTAATTTTCCCGTCCTAAGGAAGCATCCCGCATTCGTCTGCTTCCGTTGTTCGAAACTAAGAGGAAGACGTAAACGCCCTTACAATTATCTGCAAAATACCCCGTCGTCTTCTTCTTCCTCGTGAAGTTTTGCAGTATCAGCCCACTTCATCCATTTCTTCACTCCTTGTGGCACATCTCACCACGTTTGGGAATCGGGGCCTCGATTGTCTACTAGATTGGAAGCCGTTCAATATTTCTCTAAACTCCCACCTACGAGAAGCCCTCCTTAGCATTTTGCATCGCCCTAGTAAGCTTAGTTCTCTTCATTTTGTTTTCTGAAAATTATTTTCTTCAATCAGTAGGTTAGATTTTTTTTTCTTTCATTTATGTGTAACTGTGATGAGAGATTGATTTTGTAGCTCTATCTTGATACAACTGCAATTAAATCACCAAATATTTATCCTCATTTGGTTTTCTTCCCACCCAGCAAACAATTGACATTCCCTATCATCCCTTTTGCCATGAAACTGATCATTTAACCTACAGGAGTATCAATACAATTAAACACCAATACATTGACTTCCAATGGTGAAGCCCACTGTTCCAGAAATAGACAGATATGTTGCCCTCATATGACACATCCGAGCTGTAGTTATTCCCTAAACAGGGACATAGAAGATGGAGAGTAGAGAAGATCCCCTTGCATGTTGAAAGGATAATTGAACTCTTTTAAGCCTTCCCCACAAGTCACCTGAATTCATCTGCCAAATACCTATTCCTTTTGCTGGCCACTGCAATCAGGAAAAGATTTAACATGAAATTATCTATTGTGCTTTTAGGTTCTACATTTTTTTCTAAGTTTGAAGTATAACAGTAGCTCAAATTACATTTAATAACAGTTATACCTTTCAAACTTTTATTGCTATAATTTTTTTATGAGTAACTGTAACAAAGCAGTTTGCTCGGGCTTCATTTTATTGAATGTACTCATTAATAGTCTTCTCTGGGTTTTTTTTTTTAAATAATGAGTTGGTCATACAATGGGTAAACCTGGAAGTGCGAAGTTAAAATAATTTTTTGTGATTTATGTTTGAGAGAATTTGAACTAGGCAATCGTCCAACTATGCATTTCAATAAAAAGGGCTGCATAAATTTAATAAAGAGCTTTCACGAGAGATCAGGTAGAGAATACGACAATATAAAACTAAAAAATAAGTGTGATCAACTAAATAAAGATTGTAAGTTATAGAAGGAACTTAAGCTGGGATCAACAGGATTGGGTTGGGAACTAAAAAGAAAAACCATTGATGCATCAGAAGAACAACAACAACAACAACATCAAGCCTTTGTCCCACTACGTGGGGTCGGCTACATGAATCCTTTTTTTTTATTGTATCCCGTTAAAAGTCAAATTCTCATTTAAATCTAATAAAGAAAGATCATTTCTAATATTTTCTATCCAAGTCTTTTTAGGTCTACCTCTACCTTTCTTAACATAAGTCAAATCTAATACCTCTACTTTCTTAACCGGGTGATCGGAAGGCCGCCGTTTTATGTGACCAAACCATCTAAGGCGACTCTCTCTAATCTTATCTACCACTGGAGCTACTCCAACCTTTTCACGTATATGCTCATTTCGTATCCTATCTCTAAGGGTAAAGCCACTCATCCACCTGAGCATCCACATCTCTACAACACTTAACTTAGTATTATGCTTCTCTTTTAATGGCCAACATTCGGCACCATAAAGCATTGCAGGTCTCACCACCATCTTATAAAATTTTCCCTTAAGTTTGAGGGGGACTTTTCTATCACACAACAAGCCCGATGCATTCCTCCACTTCAACCATCCAACTTGAATTCTGCTGATAATATCCCCATCTATTTCACCATCACTCTGAACAATAAATCCAAGATATCTAAAATGTGTACTCTTATTAATGACTTGACCCTCACTAGGTCTATTACTACTAAAATTACACTCCATATATTTCGTTTTAGATCTACTCAAGCGAAAACCTTTAAGGTTGACCTCCCTAATTCAAGTTTACCTTCAAATCCCTCTCTAGTCTTATCAACAAGAAGAATATCATCAGCAAAAAGCATACACCAAGGTACATCCTCTTGCAAATGTCTAGTGAGAACATCCATGACTAAAGCAAAAAGATATGGGCTTAGGGCTGGTCCTTGATTTAATCCAACAGAAACAAGGAAATACTTGGTCAAACCACCTAGTGTTTGAACACAAGTAATAGCTCCTACATACATATCTTTAATGATTTGAATATAAACATTATTGTCTTCTTTTTTTTTCAAGAACTCTCCATAGCACTTCTCTTAGAACTTTATCATATGCTTTCTCTAAATCAATAAATATTATATGTAAATCCTCCTTATTCTCTCTATATTTCTCCATCAGACGTCTCAATAAATGTATGGCTTCCATAGTAGACCTACCTGGAAAGAAAAATTATATATTTGCTAACTGATTTACATTTCCTTTTTACTTAAATCTCATATAATGAATTTCAGATTACAAGTTGTTTCAAACGCCAAAAAATTTAGATATTGTGGTATCGACCCTGAATTTTAAGAAAAACTCAATTTAATATGGGAGGCTCCTACATACATATCTTTAATGATTTGAATATAAACATTATTAACTTCTTTTTTTTTCAAGAACTCTCCATAGCACTTCTCTTAGAACTTTATCATATGCTTTCTCTAAATCAATAAATATTATATGTAAATCCTCCTTATTCTCTCTATATTTCTCCATCAGACGTCTCAATAAATGTATGGCTTCCATAGTAGACCTACCTGGAAAGAAAAATTATATATTTGCTAACTGATTTACATTTCCTTTTTACTTAAATCTCATATAATGAATTTCAGATTACAAGTTGTTTCAAACACCAAAAAATTTAGATATTGTGGTATCGACCCTGAATTTTGAGCTAATGCTTCGACTCTTAACCCAAGTTTTCAAAATTTTGATAAACACGATGACTCTGCACAACTAGATAATGATAGTGATGATTTCAATGTTTCAACAACAATAATAGATGATCATATTGAATCCATCCACTCGATAGGTCAACCATCTACGTCATGTATAGCTGCATGGAAGAAAAGACATGGTGCTACATTTTTAAGAAATCAAATAACTTGTTATTTCATGTGCAAATATCACATTAAGATCAAATACATCTAAAGTGGTAAACATAACTCTCGCTTACTGAAATTACAAAGCTGCTGGATCTGACTATTAAAATTTTTAATGGCATTCTCTACTTATTATCAACAAAGTTTCTAGAAGATCCTACCAAACGAAAAGTTTTTATGGCAATGGTTCCAGAACGAAGATCACATTACCTTGATTACCATTTTGAAAATAGTGATGCCGAGATTTGCAACCTCTTATTCCATAGAATGTCATAGGTTTGCTCAAATTTCATTGAAATTTTATTATTTATGTGTTAATTTCAAAGTTTTATTATATGTAGTTTGTAATTTGAGTATTCAAGCTTATCATAGTTGTTATATTTTTAATTAAGATAATAGCCTACAAATCTATAAATTAACTGTCACTTTAATGGCAACTTTTATGTTGATGTTAACTTCATATGAATATTGTAGCTTTTTTGTTCTCTAAAATGATTTATGTGTTCACACGTAATGAATAAAAATAAATTTTGTGAGGAAGATATTGAAGAGATCGTGAAGTACAGCAGAAATATTTAGCTATGAGTAAGTATATTTGTTAGAGAGAAAAATGTGCTATACATGTCAACAATGATTTACAATAAAAAATTAAAACATTAAATTTTCCCAAGCAGTGGAAGGAGAATGTGATCTCTGACCGCGTGCCTGTTGAAGAATGAGCCGGCAACTCATAGGTAGTGGCTTGGTTAAGGGAATCCACCGGCCATTAGTTTTACTCTAATTTCTTATATTTTATTTTCTTAACACCTTACAAAGATGAAGTCAATCAAATAGATGCTTAGACTACATGCAGATTATCATCTTTATTTCTAATAATATGAATTTCACATTGCAAGAGTTTCAGGATAAATAGATGCTATTTATTCTAATTGTTCAAAAATGCAGAACGCACAAATTCGTAGAATGTTAGCAAAAATTAGAGTGTTGACATATTGTTTTGGGTCTACAAGGATAAATGTAAAATGGATTTTTGAAGAAGTGTTGGGCTAACATCTATCATAGATTATATAGTATAAGGTAAATATAGAAGGTAAACTGCTATTTAGGATACATAGGAAGCACTGCTGACGTAGAGGGCTTGAATTGGTATAAGTATTAGGTAAGAAAAGTACAAACAAAAACAAATCAAGGTTAGGTGTCAAATTACTTGGCCAAACTACAATTAACAGAACATACAACTCTTGACAGAAATTAATAGAAAAGAAAGAATGAGAAATTCAGTCACAAATAGCAGGCTGTTGGTGATAAGACCCATGATTACTAATTCAACCCTTAAAGCTTGAATAAGTATTTCCATAGCCATAGCTCACCTAAATCCCATTTTGCCGTGCACAGATTCTCTCGAGTGTGTCAATAGATCATGTTGGGTGCAGTTCACGATTGCCTAGTGTAGAGCCAAATTATGAATCTACTTATCAAGTCATGCTTAAAAAAGATTGATAATTGTGTAAAATTCAGGGAGTGGGACAGGTACCATTCGATTTATGCCACTAAAATCATTCAAATTGACGCAGGGTAAGCTTGCTTGTACCCACTTACCTTAGTAAAGAAAACAAAATTACTAAGGATCATGAAAAACTACTCCTATCATGTTCTAAGCAGATTTATTTCTACAGGTGTGATCTCGTGTGAATTTTAGGAAAGTTAAATGATATTCATTCTAATTGTTGTTTTATTCTGCACCAACTAGTGTTCATGAGGTGTTATATTGTTTTACTCTATTACTTGTTCAGGCATGGAGAACCAAGGGAATAGTCCTCCATTAGCATAAATGGTACAGTAGAGAGTAATTATTATTATCGCTTTGTGTCTTACACATGCGTATTACGAGATATATTAGCAAAACCCCATGCATGACTGCATCATACATTGGAGATAAATGGAATGGCGATCCACTGGTAGGGCATTCAAGGAGATTTCTTAACATGTTCCGTATCTTCTTAACCAACTGAAAAGTGTTCATGGCCTATATGGTTCATCAAGTACAACAACAAGATAAGTATTAGTAATAACATAGTACACATCATCTCATAATGAATCTATAAGAGTAACAAGTGAGTGATTCCAGCATTCAACTGAGACTATTAGTAGATATTTTTTAATTGGACTGAAAGCATCAGTGAGTTTCTAATCAGAAATTCTGAAGTCAAGAGATCCAGAGTTTCGCAATACACCAAAATAGAGATTATACGATAGTCGGTATATGTCATATTTTAAATCATTTAATAATCATGCTAATCCAATTTTTTTTCAAGAGATGCAAATATAACAAAATTAAATCAATTAGGATTATATTGGAGTGATTGATGAGATACATGTTGATGCTCGAGTCAAAAAATAATGAGAAGGCGGCGTGCATCGGAAGATGTGGAGCACCAACACAAAATATTTTAGCAAAATATGACTTCAATATGTGTTTCACTTTGATCATGGTAGGATGGGAAGAATGTTCACATGACAGCCATATATTTAAATTGGTAACTTGTAATAGACAATAAATTCCTATGCCACCTCCTGGTAAGTTGTTCATAATAATAAAATTAGTCATGGTAAACTTTATAGTAAATTACACTTTCAAACAGGTAAATATTATGTTGTGGATGCTAGTTATCCTATGCAACAGGGATTTCTGAAGCCATTTTTAGATACAAAGTATCTCCCTGACTTTCAAAAAGGAAGTTGATTAGTATGCAGGAGACAAGAAACTTTCAACAAATGGCACTCTTCATTAAGAGGTTTAATTGAGAGATCATTTGGTGTTTGAAAAAAGAAGTGGGTTAAACTTCGAGATATGCCTTCATATTCATTCAAAAAATAAATTAAAATAGTGATAGCAATGATGGCATTGCATAATTACATAGTTCATCATCCCACTTGAGATGAACCAAAATTCAATATATGTGATGCAAATCAAATATATCTATACCGCTAGAGGCATATGAGTATAGAATTGTTCAATCATTATTAGAGAGTGAAGAAAATATAATCAATCATGAGGCACTAGATGATGAAGGTGCTAAGGAGATGATACGAATACAAGAGAAAATCACATCAAAATTGGTTAATGAGATGAAGTAAAAACTTTTCTACGCAAACTGCATTAAAATTTTGTTTTTATTTTTACGAGTTCATTTTGTCAGTGTAAATACTTTGATTCATCATAGGTATTTAGGTTGATCAATTTTTATACTATAGAATTACATGCATGCAATTGTCTCACTCTACATAAATTGTTTTGCATACAGTTCTTAGTTTTTTTTATTAGAGATTGGTGAAATATGTGTTTTTATTTTTTATTTTATTCAAACACAATATTATTTGAATTTCCAGAATTAATAATCATGAGATTGTTGCAATAGAAACATAGAAATACCAACTTGATGGCTTAGGATTTTTGCCAAAAATGATAGATATTGACTCTCATATAATAAAGTCAACATCACTTAAGCTTAATCGTTGTATTATGAAGCTTAATAGCACTACCATCGTGGAAAACATTGTCAACTTGATTAATTTCATACTCTACAATTCTGATATTTCGGCCTTCAACCATTAATAACAGCTTCACAGGTTTACTTTACTATGATAATATCTCCAACATTGTTATCTACCAACCTCAATAGCATTTCTGTATTTAGCATTCCAACTTTACTATGTATAAATGTTGCACTTGTATACGTCAAAATTTATAAAAGCAAATAATATAGAAGTTTCTTTTCGATTCTCGTCTATTCATATTTCTACTTTCAAGTGTATTTGTAATTGTTGTTATCAAGAAAAGCAATCCAGGTATTTCTATAAAGGTAAATAGGAAAAAAGATAGGGTGCTGATCTAATTTGAAAACTATTTTCACAATCAATTGTCATTTTACAATAGCATCAAATTCATTAAAAGTAAAAAGAGTCTAACAAAAGATTCAGAAAGGCAAAAAAATGGATAAACACAAAAGTCAGCTGAATTTATTGTAGAGTAGATCTTCACTATTTTTTAATTATATATTTATTTCTTTTTTTAAATTTAATGTTAAAAATTTATCAAAGTTATATTATTAGTATTATAAATAAATAATTTATTATGAAATAAGATCATATATTTTATTTTTTTAACATTATTTTAAAATTTGATATTATATTGTAAAAAAAATATTATAATAGTTTTATATTTAAAATGTATGTTGAGATATAAGGGCCAATAATCCTCTGAGATTATGCTTGTGACAGAAAATCTAAATCTGAAAAAACTCTGAAAAATATATTTGTTAGGAGTTATAAGGGGTCAAAATTCTTTGAGATTATGTATGAAAAAGGGAGAAATTTTGTTGGGAATCATGAGGCGAAAATCTTTTAAAATTCTATTTGGGACCAGAGAAATCTGATATGATCTATTCTGTGATATGAATTTCAATTTTAATTATTTGTTCAGTATTATTATTTGAATCTAGATAACAACTATGCTTTTATTACTCTGCTCAGTTTAGTGATTTATTATACTGCTTTAGCTGCATTTAAATATTCTAAAAATATTTAATAAAAGAAAATATTTCAAAATTTAGATTGGTATTTATAGTCTACTGCACTTTTGTAGCTCACTGTGATTTTAATTCTTAGTTTCAGGATATGGGAAAAGAAAGGAGCCTATTGATTAACAGTTCAAGATCTTATCTTAAGTTTATAGGTGTTTCTCTATTTTAATTTTTGCAAAATAAAAGTAATTTTTAGATGCTTTGTTTTGCTTTTATAGTGTAGATATTGCATATGTATTTTGATGAAATAAAAAAAAATATTATAGATGAGTTTATTCATAGTACTCTGAATGTTTATATCAACTCTGTAGTCAGTATTTTATTTTAAAGTTTAAATTGTAAGAAGAATTCTGAAATATTTTCAAAATTAGATCTTAGAATTTGTATGTGTGTCTGTGGGCTCCGAAAATTCGGCCCCGGCCTCCGCCCGACTTTGTGCTTTTCGAGGGGGGAGTTTTAACGATTTAAGTTCCGGGATAAATTTTGGAAGGCAGATGAGATAGTAGATAAAACACTACCCAGAGATTTCGCCCTCATTTTGTGAGGACTTTATGATCTGAGTTCTGGTTTCCTATAGGCGCAAGCCCCTATAGTTAATTACCCCTCCCGGAAACGGGAGAGAACTTTCGATTAAGGCTAGTCGTCAATCAGATACGTTAAAATACATACATCTGGCATATAGTAGCAGCATAAGTGGAAGGTTTGAGAGATTTGAAGGTTTTATATTCAAAATTAGAAACTTCACCATCTTGTACTTAAAGCAGATGGTGGGGGGATGGATGATAGACCCGATCAAGATCCCATGGTTCCGTCATCCCGGGCCATCGTGGTCCCTAGTCTACTTAGTCAGAGGAGGTAGTCGACCCAACCTGACAGAAGGATCCTTGTCAGCAGCCATGGGTTGCTTCGTCCAAGGGGACCTTGTAGACCTGGGGGGAGCATTTGTCTAAGGGGACAAATTTGAATCCACCTTAGCTAACAGAGGGCTTGTGCCCTATCGATCATATCCTATTGATTCATATCTCAAGGATTTGATGCCATTGTGGAGCATACGGGCTCTGGCCATAACCATAATATAATGGTGCCATTTGGCGGCGACCACCTGGTTCAGAGGGCCCCGAGTCATAACCGTTTATCCTGCAGTGCCATTTGGCGGCGAAACTGCTGGTTAGAGGACTCGTATCACGTCCTTGCTGGCAGGAGATTGTTTGAGAATGGATCCTAGTGATATTTTCGACCAGGCATTAGCTTTATGTGAGCTGAAGTAAATTTTAATTTGTCCACCTCGGCAAACTGTTGCGGAGGGTGGATGGATTTGCTTTAAGTATTTTGATGATTAAATTTAAATTTTAAATATTTTTGGATTTTTGGAATGATTTGGATGGCATTTTGAAATATTTGGAATGGACCCCTCCGGTTGAGATATGCATTCAACACGGCCATCATCGGGGTGTGGGGTCATTCATATTTCTGTATTTTAAACCTTGTCGACTCTGTCTAGTAACTGACAGAGGATCGGGTTTCGTAGGCTTTATGCCCTTGTTAGTGAATTCTCTTGATTATAAGCCTTGAAGGCCTAATATAAACGTATAAAATAAATATCCCGGTCGATCTCGCGACCGCATATTTATTTAATAGTTCGAGCCGTGTCAACTCTTATCTACCTAAATAGAAGGATCGGGCTCGAACTTGAATTCACTTATTGACCAGCATAGCATCCCTAGACGTCACGTGTGTACCAATAACACGCTCGTCGGGGCCCATGCGGGTGTTTGGGGGCATTTTATAGTTATTTATTAAACCTTGTCTACTCCTATCTGCTTGCATAGGAGGATCGGGTTCAAATTTATTGACCTGCGCAGCATCCCTAGGAATCACGTGTGTACCAATAACACGCTCGCTGGGGCCCATGCGGGTTTATAATACATCCCCTTATGTGTACCTAAGTGTATACATGTTATAGTGCACGTGCGGGGGTATTTTTAGAATATTTGTAAACGCCTTCTGTCTGCTTGTACCGATGTTGCAGATCCGGTGGCGTGGTGCAGCAGCTCGTGAACTGAGTTGTTTGCTGCTTTATACAGGCAGACTGTCGTGCACTATTCGTATTGCACTAACGAATCTCCTGCTTCTGGTAGAAGCTCATAGAAGCTTGGATTCGTTGCATTCCTCATGCATTTTGTTGTGGTTTTGGTCCCTATAATATATCCACTACTGCTGTAGGTAGATGTATTCATTTACAGGTTAAAATTAACTTCAGGATACTGCATTTACTGAAGTCGTTTTGTATCCGCCCACATATGACATGTAGTGCGTATATCTGTATTCGTAGGGGATTTGTATGTATTGCAGATCTTTTATAACATCTTGTAAGAGCCTGTACCTGATACAGTTCTCTTTTACATTCACCCCGTAGATGATACATTGGGTGCTTGACAGCTCTTCTATAACGACTTGTAGATAATTTGTACTTGTTGTGTCTCATTCACTTCTGCTTGCAAATAGCATGTAGTATGTATAACGAGTATTCTACAACCCCTTAGATATTTGTACTCCACTATGTATCATCTTTCCTTGTTTATAAAGAGCTGGTGTATTTGACTGATTTCGAACAATTGTCGGTTGTGGAGGCGTTATAGTGTCTTTGCTACAACAATTGGTAGGTATCCCAAACGTGTTACAAACATGCTATCTCTACCATCGTTATTCATGTACTTGATTGTAGACAACATTTTGAATTTATGATGTGTCTTCTACATCTCATAAAAGCTTATATCTACTACACCTCTTCCGTCTTCGCTTGGAGTATATAAGTATATTTGTTGGCAACTGAACATCAATTGATCGCGAGGATTGAGTGCATTTGCTTTTGTTTTGATATTGCCCGTAAAGCACTGTCGTAATCGTCATATATCTTCTGCGCTCCTCGTATATCACTTGATATCATTCCTTAATGAATTGTAAATTGACAAATATTGACCATAAGCAGGTGGCAGTATCATACAACCACATATTTTCTAACATCACATGAGTCTGTATTCACTACAACCTGCTACTTGTAAGAACACCCTGTTTCTTGTATATGATCTCTTGGTGCTACTAAGAATTTGTATGTCGGCTTGTGTTGGTTGTAGGAGGGTCATACTTCAACTTGAACTTGATATGCACTTCTTCAAACATTTCTTTGTGGTGTTTATACGTTGATGTGGTGGAGAAGTTATCACATTTGTTGCACATCTCTTGTATCTACTTTTGTCATTGCATTCCTCACAATTCTCTTGCATATGTTAGAAGGATGGTGGATAGCATTGTGATAAGTCTCTGACTTTAATTCCCTGATCAACACAAGCTCTGCGCTTGCTTATATCCACTTGAATGATTAGAATTTGCTTTGATATTGATTGTTTATTCATCGATCCAAGGTTTGGTTCTATATGCCCCATTCCTTTCGAGTTCTTCAGAGATCGTGTTCATCCAAGTCCAGCTCTTTGTGGTCCACCTCGTTCAATTTATTTGCAATATCCAGATCAAGTTCAACACTTGAGTAGATTGATCTTAAGTAGAAGTTCAAGTCAAATCTGGCTCATGTTCAAATTCTTATCATTCAAATTCAAGTTCTATAAAACTTCTTTGTCATTAATATGCAAGTTCAAGTCCTCATGCACTTTGTTCAAATACCCCGTAGTTCACTTGCAAGCTCAAGTCAAATCTTTTGTTTCATTTGAATTCAAGTTAAGTCCATTAGAGTTCATTTTCAATTTGCCACAAGTGGCTTTCCCCACCACGCTACAAGAGCGTGTATAGAGCTTACCCACCTCGCCGTATGCGTCGCACCGGGCTCCCTCCTACCGTGCTACGAGAGCGCGTATAGGTGGTTTTCCGGTCCGCCGCGAACGTCGAAGATGGGATTTTAAGTGATTACCCGCCTCGTTGTAGGCACCGCACCGGGTTTTCTCCCACCGTGCTACGAGAGCGCGTATGGGGGGTTCTCCGGTCCACCGCGAACGACGAGAACAAGTTTTCGGAGTTAAGTTTGAGAAGTTATACCTTGGCGACCGGCGGTGGGATGTATTGACTCGTGGATCGAGGTGAGAGAGGAGAGAAACCTCTCTTTTCTTTCCCCTTTTTTTTAATTAATTATAATTAATATAATTAATTATAATTGATCAATAATAATAATAATTAACTATATTCAAAGATAACTAATTATAATTAATTTCAATTAGTTATGTTTAATGATTAGTAATAATAATTAAATATAATTAAGGTAATTAATCACAATTAATTTTGATTAATGATAACTAATAATAATTAGCTATAATTAAAGGCAATTAATTGTAATTAATTTCAATTAATTATAATTAATTGTTACTAATAATAATTAAGCATAATTGAAATAACTAATTATAATTAATTATAAAGTATAGTTAATGATTATTAATAACAGTCAAATATAATTAAAGTATTTAATTTTAATTAATTAGAAGAATAGAATTTTAGGTAGGATTTATGAAGGATTTGAGCAGGATTAACACTAGATCAGAATAGGATTAGGGAGTAGTTAAATCTAACAAAGAGTTAAATCTTCTGTTATCCTCTCCTCTCCGGCTCGGCATGCTTACGGGATTAGGCCGAAGAAGCGCGTGTAGGGAGTAAGTTACCTTCACCGAAAGCGAGCTCCCGTAGTTGCTTTCGTTCAAAATGTCGTAACTTCAAGTCCCACAGGAAGGGAACGTCGGCCTCAAGCTCGGCCAGGTAGGGCGACGGGGTGGAGGGACAGCGACGAGAGCTCTGTCGCAGAAGGCTAGGGGTTCGGCACAGTGGGGCTAGAAGCGAGATGAAGCTTTGGCTAGGTGCGGCTTGCGAACTGGAGGGAGATCAGAGCAAAGTGTTCGGCATGGAGCAGGGAATCGGCGAGATTTTTGTGGGTTCGGCTTGGAGAGGATTCGGCTAGGGGAAGGTATGGTGGAGTCGGCACAGGGAGAAGGTGTTCGGGACTTCCGATCGGAGCAGATGACGAAAGATCCGGAGTCGGAGGAAGCGAGCTTGCGGGAGAAATGAGCGAGAAAAGTTGAGGGAGTTCGGAGGTCTTGCGAGAGAAGTGTCGTGGGATGTGAGGTTTTGCGAATGGAGAAGTGGTCTGCGAACAGGAGCAGGGAATGCGAAATTGAGGAGGCAGGGGTTCGGTATTTAACGATGCATAAGGGGCGAGAGCCGAGGCAAATCGGCGGGATTTGAGCAAGAATCGCGGAGCGGCGCCGAAGGAACAGTGCTTTGGCAGGATTCGGGGATCCGACGGAGCAAAGGTATGATTTCAGCGATTCTTTTCTTGCTTCCTTTGGGTATGATCCAGAGGTCAACAGTGTCACAGCTCACCACGATAGAGCATGTCCCATAAGAGGGTCTTATCGGGTTGTGTTGTGATATCACATAGTATAACCCACTTCTTCTTCGAAACACTTAAGGATCTCTCAATCATGCCTCTTAATGAAGAGTGGCGCTTGTTTAAATTTTATTGTTGCTCACGCACAGGGCTTCCTTTTTAAAAATCAGGAACATGATATTTGGTATTAACAAGTGGCTTAAGAAAACCCTATTATATCGGACACCCAACATCTACAAGATAATATTTTCCTGTATTCAAGTATAGATAATATTTTAAAAAAATTAATATTCTTAATCTTCTTATTATACATAACTTACTACAAGGTGGCATAGGAAAACTATTCTGTTTATTACGAGTTGCAAATTTGAATATATGGCTATCATGTGAAGTACTTCCCACCCTGTCATTATAAAAGTAAAACATATCGAAATCACACACTACCATAATATTTTGTGTTAGTGATCCACATCGTTCGATGTACGCTGCATTCTCATTATTTGAAATTCGAGCATCCACATGTGTCCCAACAATCTCTTCAATATAATCCTAATTAAAGTATTTCTGCTACATATGCAAACTCTTGAAAAAGATTTGAATTAGCATGATTATAAAATATGCCTTTAAATACGGCGTATACCAACTATCGTACAGTATCTCCCTTGGCGTAAATAAAATTTTGAATATTTTGACTTCACAACTTTTGATAAGAAGCTTACCAAGACCTCCAGGCCAATAAAAAAATATTAGCTAATAGTCTCATTTGAATACTAAAATCGCTCACTTGTCACTCTTATAAATACATTATGACATAAAATATACAAAATTATTGCTAATACTTTTGCTGTTGTTTGAGATGAACAATGTAGTTCCTGAAATCTTTCTAATTGGTAAAGAAGATCTACAAAACTATTTGTTACATACGAAACATATTATGAAATCTCTTTGGATGACCTACGATCAACTCGTCAATCATTTATCTCTAATATACGATGCGGTCATACATGAGGATTTGCTAATATACATCTCATAATACTAATGGATAAGACATAAAGCTGCACTAATAATTGTCTTCCATTGTCCCATTTCTAATAATGAAGGGATAGTTTCTTGCTTCTCCATACCTGAGCAAGAATGGAAAGATTTATAACTGAATTAAATTTAAAAACCTATCTTACCTTTTTATATGTATATATGTTGCTTGAAAATATAGATAATCATATGATGTTTCACATTACTATTCTAATAATGAAGGGATAGTTTCTTGCTTCTCCATACCTGAGCAAGAATGGAAAGATTTATAACTGAATTAAATTTAAAAACCTATCTTACCTTTTTATATGTATATATGTTGCTTGAAAATATAGATAATCATATGATGTTTCACATTACTAGATACACTTAAATACAATTATATATTTTTAATTCTTTAAAACATTAAATGTTTTAGCTAATCAAGTAACTAATAAGCTCTGCTACATTAATACAGTTAAACATAAATGACAGAAAAAAATTCTATCGAGCTGAGATTGCAAAGTTCAAATATACGAAGCTATTATTTTATTGTCAATACATCTGTATAGTACAATTAATGTGTTTTAAGCAGGCAATAATATGAATCAATCTCAACTAATTTATAAAACAATATGGGGATGTTAACTATTATTATTAGTGATTTTTCTTTTGTCTTGCTTATAAATAATTTTATTTTACAGGAAGATAAGGCTTCGTTTATACATTAATCACACTACAAGAAAATATTTCAATTTATTAAGTATCTAGCTTGACATCCCAGAATAATAAGCAGACTACTAATAGAAGAATGTTTAGTAACTTTGATGTTAGTTAATTTAACTTTCAAAAAACAACAATCTGATTATATATTCATATAGTCAATAGCATGAAAAAATAATTACAGGAACATATATTTCATCAAGAAAAAATATTTTTAAAATGGATGATGAATTTCATGTATAACTTATTTAAGATTAGAACATTTTGAAAAGAAATATTTTCAGAGAACAACAATGCAACAACTCTAATATTCTTAAGAACTGATAATGCAACATTGAACTTGGCAAACAGGTGAAAGTTAGTAGACACATTTATAAACAAATGTCTTAATAAAACATAAATCAAATATATCAAGCATCCTGACTTCAAATGACAAACTACAATTAATTGAACTTACAAATTGAAACCTAATTAATATAAAACCAAGAAAATTTGGCACACCTATGACATCGTAAGGCGTAAGAGCTTGAAAATCTAAGTGTCACAACTTTCGAAATGGTAATGGAGGTAATGAAATCTTTGTTCAAGAGCCATTGTCATAAAAACTTCCAATTTTATAGGATCTTCGAAAATCTTTGTTGAATAAATATAGTTGAATGTCCTAAAAACTTGTATAGTGAGTTAGATCCAGCTGCTTAATGGCTTCTATAAGCGATGGAGGTGTGTTTAGTACTTTCGATGAATTTGATCTTGATGTAATATTTGCACAGTTGTGTGATTTGGTTTCTTAAGAATATAGCACCATGTCATTGCTTCCATCCAGCTATTTATGACGTAAATGGTTGATATTTTGAGTGAATACATTTAATATGATCATCTATATTTTTTATTAAATCATTTAAAGCGTCACTATCATTATCTATATGTTCATAGTCTTCATGTCTATCAAGATTTGAAATTTTTTGTTAGAAGTCCAAACATTAGATCTTGTAACAACCACACCGATGAACATCAAATCAAACTTTTCTTCTAATTCAAGATCTATACATGATATCTAAATTTTTTAGCATTTGAAACAACCTGTAATTCGTATTTCATTCTATAAGAGCTATGAAAAAAGAAATTTAAATAAGTAAACAAACATAAAAATATATAGAAAATGAATATTCATATCTAATTTTTCTTTCCACCAAAGCGTCAATGGTCTTTCTTTCAGAATCCCAATCAAATCCAGTTCACCATCACTTAAGCTCCTTCCATAACTTTCAATCTTTCTTTAGTTGATCCCACTTATTTTAAAGTTGTGTTTGTCTAAAAAATAAGTAGGATCAACTAAAAAAAGATTGGAAGTTATGGAAGGAACTTAAACTTGGATCAACAGGATTGGGTTGGGATCTAAAAAAAACAATTATTGCATCAGACGAACAGTGGAAAAAAAATTAGAGTTGAATTTCATTTCATATATATATATACATATTTGCTAATTAATTTAAATTTTCTTTTTAAATAGATCTCATATAATTAATTTTAAATTACAAGTTGTTCCAAACGCCAAAAAATTTAAATTTTGTGGTATCGACATAGAATTTGAATAAAATCTCAATTTGATGATCATAGGTGTTGTTGCTACCGGAGCTAATGCTTGGACTCTCAACCAAAGTTTTCAAAGTTTTGATAAACATTATGACTACACAACTAGATAATGATAATGATGCTTTCAATTATTCAACATCAACAATAGATGATCATATTAAATCCATCCACTCGATATATCAATCATCTACGTCATATTTAGCTGTATGGAAAAAAAAGACATTGTATTACATTTTTAAGAAATCAAATAACTCAACTTATTAGTTCATGTGCGAATACCACATTAAAATCAAATACATCTAAAGTGGTAAACATAACTCTCGCTTAATGAATTATTAAGCAGCTGGATTTGACTACAGAAATTTTTAAAGGCATTCTCTACTTATTCTCAACAAAGTTTCTAGAAGATCCTATCAAACGAGAAGTATTTATGGCAATGATTCAAAACGAAGATCACATTATCTTGACTACCATTTTAAAAATCGTGATGCCTAGATTTGTAACCGCTTATTACATAGAATATCATAGGTTTGCTCAAATTTCTTGGAAATTTTATTATTTATGTGGTAATTTCAAAGTTTTATTATATGTAGTTTGTAATTTGAAATATTCATGCTTATCATAGTTGTTGTATTTTCAGTTAAGATAATTGCCTACAAATCTGTAAATTAACTGTCACTTTAATGGCAACTTTTATGTTGATGTTAACTTCATATGAATATTGTAGCTTTTTTGTTCTCTGAAATGATTTCTGTGTTCAGATGTAATGAATAAAAATAAATTTTGTGAGGAAGATATTGAAGAGATCGTGAAGTACAGGAGAAACATTTAGCTATGAGTAAGTACATTTGTTAGAGAGAAAAATGTAATATAAATGTCAACAATGATTTACAATAAAAAACAAAACATAAATTTTTCCGAGCAGTGGGAGGAGAATGTTATCTCTGACCGCGTGCCTGTTGAAGAATGAGTCGGCGACTCATAGGCAGTGGCTTGGTTAAGGAAATCCA
Source organism: Dendrobium chrysotoxum (assembly GCA_019925795.1). Lineage (NCBI taxonomy): Eukaryota > Viridiplantae > Streptophyta > Magnoliopsida > Asparagales > Orchidaceae > Dendrobium > Dendrobium chrysotoxum. The sequence goes on along the minus strand of CM034305.1, from coordinate 54,297,774 downwards.
CCATAGCCATTATTTTTACTCTAGTTTCTTATATTTTATTTTCTTAACACCTTACAAAAATGAAATCAATCAAATAGATGCTTAGAGTACATGTAGATTATCATCACTGTTTCTAAGAATATGAATTTCACATTGCAACAGTTTCAGGATAGATAGATGTTATTTATTCTAATTGTTAAAAAATGCAAATCGCACAAAGTAGTACTGTTTCTAAGAATATGAATTTCACATTGCAACAGTTTCAGGATAGATAGATGTTATTTATTCTAATTGTTAAAAAATGCAAATCGCACAAAGTAGTAGAATGTTAGCAAAAATTAGAATGTTGAATATTGTTTTGAGTCTACAAGGATAAATGTAAAATGGATTTTTAAAGAAGTGTCAGGCTAACTTCTATCATAGATTATATAGTATAAGGTCAATATAGAAGGTAAACTAGTATTTAGGATACATAGGAAGCACTGCTGACGTAGAGAGCTTGAATTGGTATGAGTATTAGGCAAGAAAAGTACAAACAAAAACAAATTAAGGTTAGGTGTCAAATTACTTGGCCATTAGGTGTCAAATTACTTGGCCAAACTACAAGTAACAGAACATACAACTCTTGACAGAAATTAATAGAAAAGAAAGAATGAGAAATTCAGTCACAAATAGCAGACTGTTGGTGATAAGACTCATGATTACTAATTCAACCGCATGAATAAGTATTTCCATAGTCATAGCTCACCTAAATCCCATTTTGCCATGCACAGATTCTCTAAAGTGTGTCAATAGATCATGTTGGGTGCAGTTTACGATTGCCTGTGTAGAGCCAAATTATGAATCTGCTTATCATCAAGTCATGCTTAAAGAAGATTGATAATTGTCTAAAATGCAAGGAGGAGGACAGGTTGTACATTCGATATATGCCACTAAAATCATTCAAATTGACACGGGTTAAGCTTTCTTGCTTGTACCCACTTACCTTAGTTAAGAAAACAAAAATACTAACGATCATGAAAAACTACTCCCATCATGTTCTAAGCTGATTTATTTCTACAGGTGTGATCTCGTGTGAATCAGGAAAGTTGGATGCTATTCATTCTAATTGTTGTTTGTTTTAATCTGCACCAACTAGTCTTCATGAGGTGTTATATTGTTTTACTCTATTACTTGTTGAGGCATGGAGAACCAAGGGAATAGTCCCCCATTAGCTGAAATAGAACAGTAGAGAGTAATTATTATTATCGCTTTGTGTCTTATACATACGTATTACGAGACATATATTAGCAAAATCCATGACCACATCATATATTAGAGATAAATGGAATGGCGAGCTACTGGTAGGGCATCCAAGGAGATTTCTTAACATGTTCTGTATCTTCTTAACCAACTGAAAAGTGTTCATGGCATACATGGTTCATCTCGTACAACAGCAAGAGAAGTATTAACAATAACATAGTACACATTATCTCATAATGAATCTATAAGAGCAACAAGTGAGCGATTTCAACATTCAACTGAGATTATTAGTAGATATTTTTCATTTGGACTGGAGACATTAATGAGTTTCTAATCAGAAGATCCAAAATTTTGCAATACGTTAAGAGAGAGATTATACGATAGTCGATATATGTCGTATTTTAAGTCATTTAATAATCATGCAATTCAATTTTTTTAAGAGTTGTGCAAATATAACAAAAATAAATTAATTAGGATTATATTAGAACGATTGATGAGATACATGTTGTGGGCTCCAAAAATTCACGACTCGGCCTCGTGCTTTCGAGGAGAGTTTTAACAGATTAAGTTATGGGGTAAATTTTCAGAAGGCAGATTGGGTTTGTAGGTAAGACACTACCCAAAGAATTTGCCCTCATTTTGTGAGGATTTTATGATCTGAGTTCTGGTTTCCTATAAGCGCAAGCTCTTATAATTAATTACCCCTCAATAACAAGAGAGAACTTTCGATTAAGGCTAGTCGTCGATCAAATACATAGAGATACGCATATCTTGCATATTGTAGCAGCATGGGTTTAGTTGTGTGAGAATTTAATATTTAAAAGTAGAAATTTCACCATCATGTACTTAAAGGTAATAGTGGGGGAATAAATGATGGACCCGATCAAGATCCCATGATTCCATCGTCCAGGGCTATCGTGGTCCTTGATCTACTTAGTTAGAGGAGATAGTCGACCCAACCTGATAAAAGGATCCTTGTTGGCAGCCATGGGTTGCGTCGTCCAAGGGTACCGTATAGACCGGGGTGAACATTTGTCTAAGAGGACAAATTTACCTTAGCTAAAAGAGGGCTTTGTGCCCTATCGATCATATCTTATTGATTCATATCTTAAGAATTTAGTGCCATTGGGGAGCTTACAGGCTCTGGCCATGACCGTAATTTAGTGGTACCATTTGGCGGCGAACCACCTGATTCAGAGGGCTCCAGTCATAACGGTTTACCTGCAGGGTCATTTAGCATCAAAACCACCGGTTAGAAGATACGTGCCAAGTCCTTACTGGCAAAAGATTATTTGAGAATGAATCCTAATGATATTCTCGACCATACATTAGCTCTTTGTGAGCTGAAGTGATAATTGAATTTATCCATCTCGGCAACCTATTGCAGAGGGTGGATGGGTTTTGCCTTAAGTGTTTTGATGGTTAATTTCAATTTTAAATATTTGGATTTGAAATTTTCTTGGAGTTCTTAAATTTTATGGGCATTTGGGTGGCATTTGAAATATTTGAAATTAACCCCTATTCTCCCCCATAAGCGGGCTAATTTGTTTGATATGAACTCTTTGTCCTTGCCTATAGGCAAGTTGTTGTGTGCATTACAAAGTCCCTTCTCCTGCTCATAGTTGAATTATAATGTGCACTACGAATTTCCTACTTCTGCTTATAGGTGAATTGTAGTGTTCTTTACATATTTCTTGTTACTGACTTGTAAGTGAGTTGATATATGCATTAGAAGTCCTTGTTCTTTGCCTGTGGGCAAATTAATATGTACATCAAAATCCTACTATCCTTTTCTGTAAGCGTGTTATGATGTTTGCATTACAAATCTCCTATTCCTACCTGTTGGCTAGGTATCGCATTCACTGTACATACCTTATACATGCTTATAGGCAAGTCATGTTCATCACAAGTCCCTCCATTATTGTCTTAATTTTACAAAATTTGTTCTTTTTTTGGGAAAAATATTAATTTAGGTTCGGTTCCCTGTAGTGGCTAACAAGTGTGTTGATACATTCATTACAGGTCTCTTTTCTACTTCAACAAGTGAGTTGTCATGCTTATTACAAGTACCCTATTCTTATTCTTAGCCATAGGTGAGCTGATATGTTCATTACTTATTCATTATTCTTTGAAAAATTAGTATGTTCATTATGAGTTTTTTATTAACCCCCATAAACGAGCTGCCATATTTATTAAAAGTCATCTGCTCGTGTCAAATGTCATTCATTTGAGGTAATGAAAATAACACTTATGTGTTCTAAGGGTGTCAATATTTAACACGATCCGAAAACGCGACAAAAAAAAATCGGGTTAGGGTCAACCCGTTTCACAAACGGGTCGGATTAGGGTTCCAGAATTCAACCTGTTTGAAAAAATGGGTCAGGTCTGGGTCAATCCGCTAACCCAAAGTTGACCCGGACTAACTCGATTCCTTGGCTCTTTCCACGGGCGACTGTGAAGGAGAACGACGACGACGGGCTTGTCCCTGCTCGACTCGACTCCAAACACACATAGGGGGACTGGTCGGGCACTGTATGCCGATCTCAGTTGCCCAAATCCATCCAAGTCACATGCAAGAGAGCTGCTGCTCCCGTTTTTGATCGAACGACAGGATTATAAGAGCAAGCTGTTGTTCCCGTTTGGTTCTTCCCTGCATGACGCCATCTTTCTTTAAAGCAGAACCTTCTAGTATTCGATTTAGTGACCGAACTCCATCAGTTGATTTCTTCTTAAAGCTGCCATCTTTAGTACAATGAAAATGTGGGAAAATCCAAAAATGGGAAAATGTGGAGTGACCCAACTCCACCTGCTGTTCGATTGGGAAAATGTGGGAGATGAGATTGTTGAAATAAGAATGGTAGGGGCAATGAGGATGAAAATGAGGATGTGAGAAGAGAGTTGAACCAAGCAGAGCCATTGTCAGACATTTGAAGGCAAGGAAGGCAGTGCAGCCCATAAAGGCCAACGCGAAGCCGTAGGCGAAGAGCTTCGCTCGCCGAGCCTTCACCAATGTGAAGAGGCCTTGGTAATCAGGGGAAACCGGGTTGTGTGGGGTTAAGCCGGAAGGAGAACGAAGCCCAAAGGAGAACACTGATGGGACTACTGGTTTCCGGGTCATGTCAAGTTGACCAGGACTCGAAGCAGGTCAAGTTCAGGTCCGAGAAAGTGACCCATTTTAAAAATAAGTCGGGTTCAGGTCGGGTAAGTTCCGGGTTGGATCCGAACCCGACCCGTGACCTTATTTTGACAGCCCTACAGTGTTCCCATTTTTGTCCCAACGAGCCTTTTAGATTTTGTTTAGTCGCATAAGCTATTTAAAAGTCTCATGTTTATTGAAAATTTTGACAACCTCCCAACGTCTCCCCACTTGGGGGAAATTTTGGGTAGTCAGATTTGCCCACCATGTTAAAAAAGACATGCATGATCAGTGTCATATGAACTGTGGCTGTGATCATCAATCCCACTAGGCCAAGAAAAGTGTAAATGGGTCTTTAAGGTACCTGCATGGCAGCTCGTAAATTTTTTCGCCAATATGAAAGCACTACGTGTACTTAATTTTATCCCTGTGTGCTAAGAAAAGCATGCACAAGGCTTATCCGATTCATCACAAGCGTCACACAGAGTTTCCTCCCACCGTGATAAAAAAGCGCGTATAGGAGGTCTACTCGTTGCGTCGCAAGTGTCGCCAACGATATTTGAACTTTAGAGTTTCTGATTTTTTATCTGCTCTCTTTTTTTTTTACATGATAACAATAATAAACTAATTATAGAGAGGGAAATAGTCTCTCTGTTAAAGGGAGAATGAAAGTGGGGGCTGGTTGTTGGTGGTTGTTTGAGATGGATTAAGGTAATGTATGGTTAAGGGAAAGGGGTATACTTAGTTTTGGTAGGGAGTAGATGAGTTGTGCAAGTTTGGAGTTGTAGGAAATGGGGTTGATGGTTGCTTGTTGTTTGCCTTGCCTAAGAGGAAGTGAAAGGAGTAAGAGTAGGTTGATAAAACTTGGAGTGAAGAAGAGTGGGCTGCTCGGCTAGGGGTGTAGGAGTTGGAAGTAGAGATGTTGTAGTGAGCTAAAGGCAAGAAATTGTGTGAGTTGCAAGCTGTTGGGAGTGCAAGTAAGTGGAAGATTGTGTGGAGTGGCTAGGGAGATGTAGTGGGGTCTTTGTAAGCTGGAGTGTTAGTCTAGGGAGCATTGGGTTCGTTTGACTGAGCCATAAGGATGTACAAACGAGATGGGCAGTGAGGTACGGCTAGAGCAGAGAACAGAAGATGGTTTGTTGGCTACTGGAATGGGCTGCAAATGGTAATAGCCTTGGATGGAGGCTATTATAATTGAGGGGTTCAGCATAGTGAGGGAGACGGAACTGGGTGTTGCGATTTGCAAGGAGATTGGCTGGAGGTGCTGGGAGGTTTGCGCGTATTAGAGAGCGAGGTTGGGAGGTGTAGGAGCTCTTGCAGCTGGGAGATTGTACGTGAAGTAGAGGGTTCGGGAGCTACTGTAGTGGAGAGGAGGAGGGGATCAGGTAAAAGGCTGCTCGACTAGGAGTAAGGAGGAGACGAAGAATAATCAAGTGGGAGCTTTAAATAGAGAGCGGGACAGGCGAGCGAGGGAATGGACGGAACATGGAAAGAGTTCAAGTTTTCATTTTTTTTTTATTCTGCATGAAAGACAAGATGAGACAGCAGGCTGGCAACAGCAAGATTGGGTGGCTGAGATAAGGATTGAGCAAGATTTTAACTGCAGGATAGGGTAGAGGTAAACAATAAAGATATAGTATTAACTTTTAATTTTATTCTTAAATAATGTATAGGTAAGTAAATTCTAATTTAAATAATATCTTAAAATAAATAAGAGATGTGAATTGATTATCATGACATTCCACGTGATTTGTGCATCTCAATTTGCATGCATCACTTCGATTTTATATTTCGCTAGCATAAAGAATTAAAGAAATATTACAGTCGTTTCTGTTGGCTCAAGAAAAACGGCGCAAACATATGAATCCCACTTTGCAAACATAGGATTTCATTTCCCTTAAGTTAGATTGTAATTAAACAGATTTCCCTTGAGGGTAGTGTCAGGGTTTAATTAGATTTGGGGTCCTTACTTCCCATGAGCGCAAGCACTCATAGTTAATTACCCCTCTGAACAGGTAAAAGAGAACTATTGATTAAGGATGAATAAATTTTAGGTGATTAGTCTTAATTATGGAAAAAATGGAGGTAAACCCGATCAAGATCCCATGGTTCTGTCGTCCCGGGTATATCGTAGGTTTCAATCTATTAACACTACAATCATTAACCATAATATCCAGGGAACCTGATTAACAGCCATGGGTTGCCTCCTCTCAGGGATCCCGAGTAGATTGAGGTGGTTAGATTTGAGTTTTAATTTTATTCGGGTTTTGGGATTTACATCTATTAGAATACCCAAATATTGATTTGATTTGGGGATTTATAACTTCGTTTAGAAGTTACATAGAAATTTAAATTTGAGTCGGGACTTACAACTTTCATAGAAAGTAGCCCGTAGGGTTTAATTTGGAGTGAGGCTTACGACTCTATTTATGAGTTGCCCAAAGATGGGGCTTATAACCTAGCTCTACAGCAAGGCTACCCGGGGATCTGTTTGGAAATGGGGTAGGTCTTATGACTTTTCTTAGGAAGTTGCCTAAATGCGGGTGTTACAAATTAATCTTTTTAAATTAAGATGCCCATAAGTTTGAATTTAATTGTTTGGATTTTAGGATCATTGCAATTTATTTTAGCAATTTTCCTAAAAAGGTAGGTCTTACGACTTCACTTGGAAGTTGCCCGATAGCGGGTCTTACAACCTAATCCTATAGACTAGGATGCCCATGAATTTGTGTTTTGTAAAAGATCTTACGATAGAAATTCCACATGCTTTCAACATGAGATTAGTATCATAATTATTATATTTCAAAGCATTATTTAAAGAAGAAGTTCTCTCTTGAAGCTTTGATTTTTCAATAAGAGATGTCCGTGTGATTAGATTTGGATAAGGACTTATGACTTTCATTAGAAAGCAGCCCAGTTAGTAGGACTTACGGCCTCTACTAAGGGTAACCCGAAAATTTTAGTTGGCTTAGGTCTTATTGCCTCTTTAGAGGTTGCCTAATGATGGGTCTTACGACCTAGCCCTGTAAGCTAAGTGACCCGAATTGTGGGTCTTGCAACCAATCCCTATAGACTAGGATGCCCGAGTGAGGGGTCTAGGGTTTTGTTATCACCTAAACATTTCCCTCAGAGGTCGGACTTACGACTTCTATTAGAAATGGCCGGGTAGTGGGTCTTACAACCAAGTTCTTATAAACAAGGCTGCCCATTATTCGAGTTTGATTGATTGATTGTTTGTTTGTGAACAGTAATTATTTGACACCAGCTCGTGATTTTTTAGTTGGTTGTTTACTAGCGATTGTACTTACTAATTTGGCCAATTGTTGTTATTGACACCAGTGTTTTACTATAGTAGTTTCTTTTCCTGTTTGGTAGCTTCTTTTCAGTACCAGTAGTCTATTTTTTTCCTGCTTTAGCATTTATTTTGATATTAATTTGATTTAAATGCCTGATTAATTTCATTTTCTTACTTTAGGCGCACTGTAGGAGCTTGTGCTTGAGTCAAAGTTTAGAGAGTTTGCCATGTGTTGTGGGGAGTTTCATGAGTTGTTTTGTTCTATTGGGGAGTTTCAGTTTGTGGGTTTGAAGAGCTTTGCTGAGAGTTTGTAGAGTTTGGGAGCTTTGTTTGGAGAATTTGTACGGATTTGGAAAGCTTGAGAGTTTTGGAGAATTGGAAAATACTATTGTATATGTCACTAAGTGGAACTTCCTCCCTCTTTTTTTATTGCATTTTTATTTTTTTAATTGCTCTAATTGATCAATTTAATTAATTAAAATTTTTATTTTAATCAACCAATTAAATATAAATTTTGTTGCTCTCTAATTTTTTTAATTACTCATGGATTTGAAATGCTCTTGGATTTTAAACAGCTCACAAATTTAAAACTGCCCTCGAATTAGAAAATATTTTTGTATTTTAAATAGCTCCTGAAATTTATATAATTAATTAATCAATTAATTTTAATTAATTAATTTCATTCAATTAAAATAAATTTTAATTAATTGATAAATTAAAATTCAAATTGAACTGCTCTCCAATTGTTCCAAAAATAAAGGTTTATAATTTTCCAGGAAATTTTGACAGCCTACCGACGTCTCCTCCCCACCGAGGGATGTTGGGACGGCACTGCCGTAATTTCTTCCTACCCGGACCTAAGGTCGACGGCGTAGGGTCTTCGATTCGTAACCATCCCGGCCGGATCTAAGATACGATGGCCCGGGGTCTTCAAATTTTAAAACCATCCGTCCGGATCTAAGATCACGGCGCGGGTCTTCAAATTTTAAAACCATCCGCCCGGATCTAAGATCACGGCGCGGGTCTTCAAATTTTAAAATCATCCGCCCGGATCTAAGATCACAGCGCGGGTCTTCGAATTATCCATTCCTGGCCAGACCTAAGGTCAACGACACAGGTCTTCGACACCTGTTTTAAAATCTCATCCTCCCTTTTTTTATTTTATTTTATCTTATTATATCTGTATATATATATACATATACCATATAATATTATATATAATATATCATATAATATAATATATATATATCATATCATATAACAAAGAGAGGAAGAGGGAGCCCGATCGGGTATGGGTCAGAGGCGGAAGTCACTCACGGGAGCAAACGTGGGAGGCAAAAACGAGATTGATGGCGTCGAGGCTGGGTCGTCGGGGTCGATCACGTAGGAGGTGAAGTCGAACAGCAACGAAGGAACCGAAGAGCAACTCGTGCAATCTCTCTTCCTCCTGCGAAGTGATGAAGCCGAACAGTGAAGAAGCTGAACAGCAACGAAGGAGCCGAAGGGCTTTGGCGGAAGAAGCGCCTCGTGCGATCTCTGCACCTCCTACGAAGCAACGAAGGCGAACAGCGACGAGGGAGCAGAAGAAGCGAAGCAAGTGATGGATTGGGGCGTCGGCTTCTCTGTCCGTGGGCGATACAGAGAGACGAGCGAGGGAAGTGTTCGAATTCCTGAAAGGAGAAGTTTTAGGAGGCTTTTGTATCGTGTGGGAGGTTACAAGAACGAAGAAGCGCATCGTTTGGGCATACCGCACAAGGTGAGGTCGCCGGAGACAGGTATGCTGCTACGCACTTGTTCGAAGTCCTCCCCTTTTTTTATTTAAAATTCTTTATAGTCAACAGTTTTAATGTATTCTCGATGTTCGGAAAACAATGGCGAAGCTCGTTTTGCGAACGGGCGATGTTCAAACAACCTCGCACAATATTTTGTCAGTGGTCCATCGATTTCATACACCTTCGCTCGATTCAATTGCAAAGGGGTTTTCCTTTAGGTAATTTTGATATTCTAAGCGCAACGATGAAGTCCGCTTCATGATCAGAATGTCATTTGGGGAGTTTCGTGTAGAGTCACCTTGAAAATTTGTGTCAATTTCATCTTTTTTGCATTATATGATGATCTAAACAAAATTACAGCCTTTTCTATATGATTTTGACATTCCGGACACAACGGCGAAGTCCATTTTACAAACTGATGTTAGGGCAGGTCGCACAATCTTTCATCTATAATTTGTTAATTTCAATCGCTTTCGCTCATCTTTTTTTTTTTTGCTTGCATTGATCATGTCACATATATAAAGATCAACAATATTCACCATTACTTTACCTTTACTCTACCTTCTTGACTAAAAATTCCATATTATTGTGCTCTACTCTTATCCACAGCCACTTCCATCCTCTTCATATCACCGTTGCTCCCAATCCCCTTCAGGCATTACCTACATCAGCTTCAATATGGGCGCACAATATCCTTGATAGTAGTGATTTCATTTATGAAAGACATCTGATGCTAAACTTGAACAAAGATGCTACAAACTTTCTATGAAGTTATACTAGAGTACATATTTGTAAAATTCATTTAATGGGGTTGTCTAACTACACTTTTTAAAGAAGAATGAGTATTATTGAAGTAAAAGGAAAGTTGTGTAAGACATATAAATAAAGAACAATGTTTTGAATCTTGAAGAAATCTCTCAATTTAGGTATTGGTTCTCTCATTTCTTGCACATTTAACCAAAGCCCATCACAAATATCAAAATTACCGCTTCAAAATGAATGTACAAGATCATCTCTACTACAACCTTTTAGAGACAGTTTAATAATTAAAGTTTAATACTATAATGTCATCGACAATATAAACATATATTCATTGAAAGTTTGAAGCATCTTCACAGAAAGTTGATGTGTGGATATTAAAGAGAGAAGGGCTTCTTCAGTCTTCTTAGATAGTTACCTAGACCTATTATCATCACCTCTAATTCCATTTTGGCCTTGAGGCAGGCAAGAAATCAAAACTATTCCAACAAGAATCATTAATCTTCTAATAAGGTTGTAATAGTCTAAAATCATCGCCAAGATGTTAAAAAAAGAACATATAATTCTAATCAAGAAATATGGATTTACATGTGAAGTGTTGTATGATCAATCACCAAAATAGAAAAAAAGAAAGAGCATGTAATTCTCATCAAGAAATATGGATTTATGTGGGAAGTGTTGTATGATCAATTACCTCCTTTAAGAGCAGTCTTTATATCTTCAGTTTTTGTAGTGACCATCTCTACAAATCCCCAATAAGGTCTACTCCTCTGGCTTGGATCTGGAAGGCTTTTCCTTCCCATTACGATAAACCTAAGCAGCATTTGCTTCTCAATGTTGACCTCCTTCACATTACCACATTCAAAATAATATACATGAGCAACAACTACTGCTACAATATTTCAGTACTATAAAAATTAACCATTGCTGAAAAAAACATCTGATTTTAGACAAGGTTCTTCATCATTACAAGAACCAATGAAACATACCTCAGCACCATGGCCACCTTCAGGTTTTGCTTTGTCAGCATCCCCATTATCATTTTCTTTCTTTTCTTTTGATCTTTTCTTGCCTCCCTTTCCGGAATCTGGAGACTGTTTCTCTTCAAGTGGTTTTTCACCAGACTCTGGTCGAAGGACTATGTACATCTTCTGCACATCATCAACGCCATGAGCTTCCACCATTCCGATTTTGGGCCTGTAGAAGAAAAATATATCCCCTCTCTCCTACATCCAAAAAATAAAAGCGTTCACTTGTAACATACAAATGCTATCAACTACTCTCATGAAGAACTCAAAAAAATACTACAAAGTTTCCAACTCATAATAAATAATAAAAATGATTCATTAGGGAGAAAAAATTAATGGTCCTCTCAAAATTCACAACGCTTTAATTCCGAATTAGTAATTCATCATTCAAATTAAGAAGATAAGCTTACTTTTTTATGTCATTTGAATTGATAATATTTTAACACAATCTCAATATAAGCTTGGCTGATCTAAGAACAAAACGTCGATGGGCAATTTTATAGGTGGCTATGGGCTGAAAGGTCGAGTTCAAGATCTTCAAAAAATAGCACCAATAGATTACTCACTATTCACTAGGGCTATAAGAACACAGGACTGAGCTCATGACTGAGACATAGAAAAACAATTTCTGTGAACAAATGAAGAGAAAAACCCTTGTAAACTACTGCAAAGGGGGTTCATTACTGGATGAAGAAAACAATCATTGCCATCGTCATTATCCTTAACACACCTAGTTGATGCCTACTTTGCAAATCCTAATCTACCAATTAATTATCCCTACAAGTTATATGAAATCTTCCTTTTTTTTTTTTTTGTACGACTTGTATTCCGAAGGGAACACCATTGTTCTATTCCGTTTTCTTCCTAATCTTTTTTCAAATTCGACGCTAAATAGTTTAAAAAAACAACCAGAATGACTGATTTTCTACAAAACAAATGCACTAACCTGCATGAATTCTGTTTGCTAAAATGGTTAAAAAAACTACTTTACTTCAAAGAAAAAGAAAAATGAAAATGAACCTCTTACTCTCTTGAAGCAAACTGATACTAACCTTGATAATTTGGAAAAATTAAGAGATGAAAAAAATTCAAAAATATTGAAGATTTGGGGGTAAGCACGGTCTTATCAAACATATTAAAAAGAATATCCTACGCATAACTAAATGCGCAAGAACAATAGGGCTATATAGAGGAGAAAAAAAAATAAAAGAAACCTGGATCTCCACTTTAGGGTCTGGCCTTGTTTTCACCTCCTCTCCTTGCCCCATGGCCGCCTTGGATATCAGCTTGAGCAAGAAAGAAAAAATACAAGGTCTTAGTGCTTTGTACTGTATTTATAGGGTCAGAGAAAGACGTTCAGGAAGTTTTGATAGAGGGGCAAGTGGAGGCGTGCATGCCGTTAGGGTCTCGTACGTGGCGACTTACATGGAAGCCGGCGGTACCTTCAGATGAGACGGTTATTATCTTTTGAAAATAATATATTGGATTTAATTTTTTATTAAAATAGTCTTATAAAATTTTAATATATGTCCATTTTTTATTATATTTATTAACTAATTATATATAAAGATTTTAGTATTTTGTCAGATATTTCATAAAAAATATTTTTATTTTTTTTATTTATCAGTAAATTAAAATAGTAAAATTTAACTTATTTAAATAAAATAGAATTGTCATATATTAACTTCTTATGTTTATGCGGATTAAAATTTGTCATCAATATTGACATAAGATTCTGAAATTACGGATTTAATGATTGTGCGTGCAAAGCTATCTATTCTAATTTATATTTTTATATTTATAATTAAGATTGCTGTCATGTAAGTTTTAATATCGTTTAAATTTATTTTGAGTGATGGGGGTTGTTTTGATTGGCTAAAAAAGAATAAAATGTAAAAAGAATACATTATAAAAGAAATATTTTAGAATTATTTGGATGAGTGAAAAGTGATTTTTTTTTAAAGTAAAATGAATGTTAGCTAAAGTCCAAAGACATTTGCGCCCGACGATTGGTGGTTAGTGGCGGTGGTGGTAATGATCAGTGGCTAACGACAGTGGTGGCGGCCAACGATGATGGTGGTTAGTGATAGTGGTGGCCAACGTGTGATAGTGGTGGATGATGTTGGGTGGCAACGGTGGTGGAGGTGGAGGCGACGGATGGCACTGGCGAAGGAGGGTGGCGTTGGTGGTGGTGGCCGCTCGCTGGTGGCGGCGGTGGGTGAATGTAGGTGGTGGCGACGATCAAGTGAGTTTGCTTGCAGTATAAATAATTCTTGCTCAAAATTGGGTAAGATTAGTTTACCTAAAAACTGAACAAAAATTATTTGTACTATATTTACTTTATATTATATTTCTTTTCCATCTAACCAGCTACTGATATTTTCAAAACCTCTGCATTTGAAATACTTTACACCCGATTAATTTTTGGATTAGGTTGAGGTTAGAAATCTTGAACCAATTAATTCTCGGGTTGAACTTGGTTGAACCCGATGACATTAACCCAATTATCATTTATTATTTGATTAAACAAGTCAAATTTGGATTAAATTGGTCATTTTTGGGTTAAAAGTGGTTTATTTGGGTTAACTATGTCGTGTTAATCTAAAATTGATCGATCCATATGATTAAAAATTTCTGGCTCCGCCACTGCTGACAACAACCCTAATTTCTATTGGTTACTGCTTTTTTTTATTCTTTCTCGCTGCTTTTTATAAATTATTATGGAGTAAAACTATTTTTTATTACCCAAAATAATCAAATTATTTTTCCCACAACTCCATAACTAATTTTATAAAAGTTGTAGCCGTCACCCTTAAAAGCTAATAAAATATGAACCTTTTGCCAGCATGATCAATTTTATAACGTGGTGTGACAAGCTTTTTAAATTAAAAAGCTAGTTTGTCGCCTTCCGCAAGATTTTTAATTAAAAAAAATAAAGGATGGTATGATAAAGCTTCATTATCTCTAAGGTTTGATGGGAGCCAAAATAGGACTTTTGATTACAATTAGTATATTTTATAGGTCTTATTTTGATTTATCTTTTGTCTGTAGGAGAAATTTTAAATTCCTCTGTTATAGATCTGCAACCTTCTAACCTCATATATCAACATGGTTTGAAGGAAAAATTATAATCCCTAGAGCTTACACCAAAGAATCATGAATTTCATTTGCATACCAATGGCTTCAGATAGAGGTTTAACCACCCAGTGTGCTCTTGATTGGAGCAGTCCTATCAATTTTAATAGCTTTCATCATTTCCCTGTTGCTTAAATGAAATAATGTCACTTACCGGACCCCCATCTTTCTAAGAAAAACAGACACATGACTTCCTTCGAGAATTTTATGCCAATCGGTTGCTTACTAGTGAAAGTATCAACCTGAACTAAAACAGTGGGAGCATGGGCCTCAGTGGCCCCATTGTAACTCAGCCCATAAATATGATCATGACATCATCATAAAAAATATGATTTCTTTATATTAGCAATTAAAGACAACACATACACCCCTCTGAATCACTATTAGCCACTTGGGTCAACTTTGGTTTAAGTAAATTAGGAAGTTGACACTTTTTTGACCAATTGACCGATTAATTGTAGTAATTGAATCCAAGCCCAATTGGACCCAAATGGGTCAATTGAGTACTCATATCAATCATCAAACTAGTTATATCAATTGAGCATCAATCTTCCTTATAATGTCGTTGACTTTACCTAACCTAAGTCAACCTTCTTTGAACATAAGCATTGACCCAATTTGACAAAATATGTTAACTTGGCCCATTCAAAATCTATATGATTTCAAATGGGTTTAGCCTAACCAATTGATCAAATTGGCTTGAACCTTTGATTGTAGAGCTTTCTTAGGATATTAGGGACATGATCTAACTTGGGTCAACCTAATCCAACCCGAGGATTTAACTAATCTGGTAAAATGGGCCAACTAACTCATTTGAACCAAATTTGTTTCAAATAGATTAGGCCCCATTTAAACTCCATTAGCTCACCCTAATGACTTCTATAAGGCAGTTAAGATCCTAAACAATCCTTAAATAAAAAATAACCCATGACTAAGGCCAATTTGCTAGGGTTAGGATAGCCTAAATATGGTTAAGCATGTCAAAAAATTTGGCAATCTCTTAAACTACTACAGTCCTTAGACTATGGCAAGGAGACACCAAGAAACATTTAAACCCTTAGTTTTACATGATCAAGCCATGTGGTAACCTTAGGAATAAGACTAACTAGAATAAACCATGTTTAGAGGCTTCATTTTTAGGAATCAAGAAAGGTTGCTAACCTCATACTTAAAATTTTATTCCTTTCCCTTTCTAAGCTTTGGAGAAATGTGTTAGAGCTATTGATGCCCACTCAACACGTACCACTAGTAAGATTCTAACTCTGACCATAGTAAGGCACAGTCTTAGTTGAGCCGCCATCTATGGTCATTTCTTATAGAACTAAGTTATAGTTCTCCTCACCTTCTTTATGAAGGTGATGGATCATTCTAAATGGCTAGTAGATGAAAGTGCTCACCCTTAGATTACCATAAAGAGGTTGGTTATTAGGGGGATCAAGATGGGGTTAGGTTGAACTAAATAATAAACCCTAAACACTTGAAGCTCATCCTAGTGAATAATTTTTCTTTCATACTCTACAAAGGGAGACATAAGGTTGGGTAGGTGGCATGTTGGGCTAGTTTAAGAGAACTATGTTCTCTAGTTCGTTGGTGTGTTGGGGTAGAAGACAAAATCCAAGCTCTTTCTTCTATTTAAATAATGGTTAGGTGTATTCCTCGGATTTTAATAGGGCTTTTCTATGGAATTTTATTGTAGACCATCTAGTAAATCAAATGCAATAAAATTGTAAAAAGAAATGTGTTTGGATATAGGGAACCCAATAAAAATGCTTGCATAACATTTTCATGAATTTTTTTAATTATAAAAAATTTTATTTTAAATCAATTAAATACCAAAAGACTTTAAATTTTTCTGAACTTCTGTAATGGGTGAAGATTATTATTTTAAGTATTATAAAATTTTATCATGGCTTGGTGAATCATTGATTTTGTTATGAATTTTTGAATGTACTAATTCATTATTTGAAAATCATATAGCATCATGTGAATACATTGGAAAATTCAAGAAACTTTTGGGAAGGTTCTTAACATTCACAAAATTTTTAAGAATTTTTTTTAATTAATTTGAATTGTTTAATAATTTTAAAAATGTTGATTATTTACTATATTTTAATTTTTAGACCCATTTAAATATTTCAAAAAATCCTAATAAAATTGGAGATGTTTCTTAGCTAAGAATATACCTAACAAAATTTTATTGGCATTTTGTGGTAATTTGCATAAATTTCATACTTTTTATGGTGAAAATTATTACAACCCAACCCGACATAACCCATAGATGAAACATGTCCTATCATGTTGAGCTGCAATAAGCAAATCCTAATATCTAAAATTTTAAAATATTTTAGAAATCTTCGTCTGAATTAACTTAAAAACCACAATAAACACAGAGCTGCTAATAACATACAATACTAAAAATAAACTCATCTAAAAGTTTTATTTTTCATTAATCATCAAAATGTACGTGCAATCACAATGCATGGCTATATACAAAAGCTATCGAAAGGAGTAATAAAAACTAGTTATGATCGTGCAAAAAATCAAAAGGAGAAATACATAAAAACTCATATCACATTCCTAAAATTGCTATTCAATAGGCTCTTTCCCTTCCCAAACCTTAAAAATAAAATGTAAAATAACGATGAGATAAAATAACTCAGCATGGCATAAATATTGATCTACATTTTTAAATATTTTTTTATTAAATATTTTTAAAAATTATCAAATACTATAATAATTCACTATGCTAAGCAAATCATAATAACATATCAGTTTTCAAAGATTTAAATAATAATATTAAGAAATTAAATAAATTGAAATATTATATCAACTTTATTTCATAGAATAAAATATAACAAATTTCCTTCTCTTCCTGACAAAATCCAAGATAATGGCCCCTTATAACTCCCAATAGATAGATTTCCCCCTCTATCAATCCAAGATTTTCTCCCTTTATGACTCCCAACATATAGAATTTTAGAAAGTTACATATTCCCTGAATCAAACATTATATCTCCCAGCAGACATTTTTCACTTCAAAACTCATATAAATCAATCAATATAGGACATAAGTCATTGCAGTGTAAAAAATTAAAATATAAAAGAACTCAGTGTACAATCTCCCAATTTGTTATAATGATAGGCAACAAAAAAGACTACTGAGCAAAAATATACTATTTTAGAATTTCAACAAATTATCAGGGATCATGTTGAACATTATTTCTTGACTTTAATTATACTACAACACTATTTTCTTGATTAAAATTTATTTGGTGTTCAATTAAAAAGGTGCACATTTCAAATACCCATGTAAAATTTCTTTAAAATATTCAAAGTGTTCAAAATCTCAATCTCTATAGCATAAAAAAAATTAAACAGTGAAAGTTTTACCAGTGTAAAGTTGTTCTCATTTTTTTATATCTGAAATATAAATTTAATAAGAAAATTTGAAAACTTTATATTTTTTAAAACTAAGATAGGCACAGTGTGACCTTTATCGATCCAAACAACTTTTAAAATAATGCTCATAAAATTCATATCTATTATATACAAAAAAAGTTACACAGTAAAAATATGATAAATTAGGAGAAAAATCTATTATTATAAAATTTGTAAAGATTAATTTCATAAAACTCAAAATCATTGAAAATCATAGTAAGATTTGGTTTACTAACCACGAATTGAAGAAATCTTTAAACATAAATGATGGATGAAATTGGTCCAAATCCCTTTCTTTCTCTTCCCTCTCTCTTCTTTTCCTCCCCTCTTCCTTATCTTCCTCGGCGAGAAATTGGAATAAGGTGGGGAAGGTGGTGTGTGTGCGTGGGGAAGGTGGTGTGCGTGCGCGTGTTTGTGTATGTATGTATATATGTATATATATATATATATATAATATTTTTCAGTGTTGAGTGCCACGGCGCTCCAACCCAGTGCTGCAACGCCCCATATTCTTTCCATAGTTATTATAGAACAGAGAGCATCAGTGCCACAACGTCAAATTTGGAGCCCCAGCGATGAACCCCAATATCGTGATGCTTAAAATTACAACCCTATAACGTTAATGTTCAATATTTTCAAATAACTATATTTAAGAACTATGGGTTATTACAACTGTAGCACCAAGCTCTATATATTTTGAAGTGAAAATAGAATTCCTTGGAGTGTTGCGACACTAGCTCTTCAGGAGTCATAATGCTTTAACAAGATTTTTTATAAATATTAAAATTCACTTAATTTTTGTATTTCCATTCCAACTTACCATTGGATTCCCAAGATTAGAGAGAGGAGGTTTTTAGAGAAAGAAAGTCTATTTTAGAGGTCTCCGGGTTTATTTTCTTTCGATTGGCTTGTTAGAAAAGTTATCCAAATCGATGCATGTTATATTTAGCCTATCTCTATTTTTAATAATACATAATTTTACAAAATTTCAGGTTGTTAACGGTACAAAAATGGGAATATTTTGACATTTAAGAAACTTTCACAACATAATTTTTGGTATGTTGTTGCTATTATAATTTTGTACATTTGGACGTATTTTCTTCTACATTATCATATAGTATTTTTTTAGTATACAAGGTTTCAAGTATTTTGGATGTGTGTTCGGGTTTTGATAAATTTTGTTATAGAAGGATAAAAACCTTGAAATACTATTGTGAACATTATATGTGAATAGATTTATGATCGGCAACCATCAAAGTGTATGTACAAATTTAATCTTGAAATTATGTTTGTTGTCATAAATATGCAATTCTATGAAATACTTTGATGTGTATGATTCTGTTTATCTCTATTGAAAGTGTGATGCCTCTACAATTGTGAGATTGAATATGTGTGAAGGAATAATGGTGGTTGTTATTGATGCTAAGCACATCTAAGTTTATGTATAATTAAGGACCCAAATTCTGAATGGTGAAATGATATTATGTACTGGGAGTCATATGGGTCTAATATTGATGTGTCAAGCATTGGCATTATAAGGGTCTATTTTTGAAATGTTGTGTCCAGAGAGTCATTAGGGCTTGATTCTGTATTTGTTTTGATACATGTAAAATGTTGGGAGATATAAGGGCCTGAGAGATTGGTCTAATCTAATGTGATTAGAATTTAACTTGATGTGATGTGTTTAATACTATTATTTATGAATGTGTATTGCTTTAGTTACTTAATAGAATTATTATGCTGATATAATTTTAAATCTTTTGTTACTATGTAAAAAATTTCTATATTGATAATCTGCTCCTCTGTTTCTAATATTTTAGATTAATCTACCTATATTTCTATTTTTTTATTATTAAGATTTTATGTAGGTCCAGTATAGCCTACTGAGTTGTAGTTTGCTCATACCTGCTTTTTTGCATGTGTTAATTTCAGGCAAAAGAAAGCGAAAGGGGCATGTTGAGTAGATAGAGGTTGCAGTCTTTTGGTGATTGGGCATACTTCAATGTAGTGAATTTTTTTGTCAATTATGATGCATATTTGAGGAATATGTACTGTGATTATGTATCATGTTGTTGTATATATATAAAGATTTTGTCTGTAAAGCTTTTTAAAAGATGAATGAAATTATTCTGAGTTATTTTTTGTATTATTGATTTGATATTTTAATAGCTCTTTATTTTGTTATTAAATGAAATAAAAAGAAATTCATTCCAAATAGGACCTAGGAATTGAACTGTTGAAATATGATATGATGTGACCCATTCGGTATATGAGTTTGTTAGGTTGGGTTGTGACATTTTATGCCACACTTAAGGCCAAAAACTTTCAAAATATTTTAATTCATATCTTTATTTATTTTCAAACTATTTCAATACTATTGAATCTCACTTTTAAAATAAAAAACATTAAGGTGATAAGCCTTAGTTTGATTGGAGTACTGAGATGAGTTAGGTTAGTATCATGTCACAATTATATATCATTTACATATATCAATTAATTTATATATTATCACATTAATGCAATCATAAATATAATTATGAAGAGAAAGGTAGGACATCCGACTTTAATATGGTGTTTTCATCCTTTCACCCCAACCATCACTTTATTGGTCATTAGTCTTTAATCAAAATATCAATATATATATATATTTTTTTTTTTTTTTTCTAGAAATTATGTATACTACTCAGGATATATACAATCATATCATAACTATTTTATCCTGAGTATAAAAGAATAGCTAAAATAATAAGGACCAAAACCTGAAGGATCCTGATAAATCTCAAACTTCTATAACTACATATAATGAATTAAAGAGCCTAGCAAATAACTAAATCCTATAATTGAACTCAAAGCATGATAAACAAAAAATATGTATATCAGTAGTCAAATCATAGTATAATATTAATATAATCATGAATCAATATAAAAATAGTAAAATATATATGTAATAGCAATAAAGTCTGTAACCAATAAAGCGATATGATACATAAGCCAGTAAAATAGCATAATTGAGTATGTGTTTCAAAATACTAAAATAATCATTATATCAGCACTAACAATCAGTAGAGAAATCATAAAAAGTGGTAAAACTAAAGTATCGGCAAAAACTGTAAAAATTATATCAATATAATAAAATCATATAGGAGTGTACACATACTATCTCGATATTTTATATTAGTATCAAATCAATATATTACGTGCTCACTATGTCACATACTTAGTATCAATACAGTGAGTTAGTAGTATTAAATAATATCAGTATCTATAATGATAACAATAATAATTCAGTGGCAGGAGCAATAAAATAATACGGTAATAGTAAATCCATATAGTAATAATAAATTCATATAGTAATAGGAATAATGTCTCAATAATATGTATTTTAGTAGTCAGACTAAACAAGTAATAAGTTCTATCTATTTTTTCAGTATAGTATCAGTATCAGTCAATTGTTGACTCAGTAAACATAGCCATCACTCTTTGCTTATTGGCATAGTAATCATCTCTTTATAACTCTTAATCATTATCACGTGAATCTATAGAGGATAACACCAAATTATATATTTAAAGGAAAGTCAATTAGCCCACCATCATGTACAGGTCAATCAGTCTCCAACTAATATCAGTGAATAACCAATCTTTACTTATTTTTTCTCACACAATTATTATTATCACAGTACTATAATGGTAATACCGATTTGTTATTACTCAATCACGTACCCACATTTATTTTAATATATTGTAGTAAATAATCAATAATTAAGCTTAATTCAGAAAGTGCTAAAATATCCTAATTAGGGCTACAAGCGAACTGAGCGTTCGACAAGCTGCTCGAGGCTCGGCTCGATAAAAGCTCGTTCGTGATCGTTCAATTAGTTAGTTGAACAAGCTTGAACACTTTCGTAAATACTCGATGTGTTAATAAACAAGCTTGAATAATAATGTGTTTGGCTCGATTAGGTTCGTGAACATGATCGTTTAAAGCTCATGGATATACTTGATATGAAGCTCGATAAGAAGCTCGTGAACAAAGAACTCGATTAATGTTTGATATTTGACATCAAGATCGATTAATTCTCATTATTATTATTATATATGTTTAATAAATAAGCTATTATTATATATTAATTGATATTAATCGATTAATTCTCATTAATATTATTACTTATCATTTATTTACTAATAATAATTATTTAATTTATAATTAACAACAATATAAATTTATTATAATATAATGATATAATTATTATTAAATAATAAAATTTAAAGTAAATAAATATTATACAGAACCATTAAAGTCTTTCTATGAATGCAGAAGATAATCTTTCAACTGTTGTACCAAATGGAGAGAAATACAACAGGTAAGTTTCATTTAAAAATATATTCATATTGATTAATATTATTTTCATTTTATATAGACAATTGCTTTTATTATAAATATATTTGTTCATAGATATATTCATGAACATGTTTGTTTGATTGTTTAAAAAAAATCATTAAATATATTCACGAACATGCTCTATGTAATTGTTTGTTAGGAAGCTCGATAAAGCTCGTTTGTTAAGTTAATGAATATATAAAAGTAGAGCTCGTTTGTTTAAAGCTCGATAAGCACTAAACGAACCGAACATGAACTGAACATGAACCGAACATGAACACTCATTAATTTAAATGAACTAAACATGAACACAAATAATAAAGCTCGAACAAACACGAACCAAACTTGAACAAGCTGATATTAAATGAACTCAAATATGAACACTCACATACTCGACTCGACTCGGTTCGTTTGCAGCCCTAATCCTAACGGTATGCAACAAAAAAACTATTGACTAGAAATTTAAATTTCTTAGAAATTAATCAAATTATCAGAAATCATATATAATAACATTCTGAAGCTTTAATTGAATTATAACACTATTTTTAGATATCAAAATAAATTTTTAAATTGATAAAAATTATTACTTTTTAAAAATCACCTAACAAAAAATCTCAAATAAATACTCAAAATATTTATAATCTCAATCTCTATAATATATAAAAAATTAAGCAATAAAAGTTTTACCAATACAAAATTATCCTCATTTTTTGGTAATAGAAATACAAATTTGATCAAAAAATTCCAAAATAATAAATTATTGAAATTAGAAATAAGGTAACGATTTCTTATAGTGAGATGAACAAACTTCCCAACATGATCAACTAATAAAAAGTGCTCTATGGCCTCTAAATCTCAAGTTTTCTTTTCTCTCACCTCTTTCTTTCCATTCCTCTTCCTTCTTCGATAATGCATAGATCTGAAATTCAAATTTTTCATAAAAAAATCATTTCAGAATTGTAGATTATCACAATCTGCTCACCTTAGAAAAATGTTATTCCTAACATTTCCATTAAGGATCAGGTACAAGAATCGATATAAAATAAAGTTATTTGATCAAAACTCAAATCAAATGCTTGTCAAATCATACAGTCATACAATTCATTCCATCACATATCATTCACTCATGCAATTAATTATAGATGTAAAATAATACAACTTAATCTACTCAATCTACCTGACTCACAATCAATTTCTTATAGCTCACGTAACAATTAATTCTTTTAATAATAATGCTTTGATATCAAGTTTGTAATGCCCCAGAATCTAATTTGGAAGAATTGTTCTTTTATTTTTTTTAATAAATGACAATCAGGGCTACCTAATTTCTTTTATAAATATAAATATCAGTAAAAGTGAAACTATCGATTAAAATATTAATATATACATCTCTATTCATTTTTTCAAAAATCATATACACTATTCAGGATCTATATATCATATCATAACTATTGTATCATAAATATAAAAGAATAACTAAAATAATAGGTCAATATCACACTCTTGCTCTTTTACTTTGATTTAAAATCTTTTAACTACATATAATGAGTTGAAGAGCCTAACAAGTAACCAAATCCTACAACTGAACTCAAAATACGATAAAGGAGTAATATGTATGTCAATAATCAAATCATAGTAATAATATTAATATGATTATGAATCAATGCAGAAATTATAAAACATACATGCATTAGTAGTAAAGCCTGTAACTAGTTAAATTATTCGGTATAAAAGCCAGTAAAATAGTACAATGGAGAACTTAGTAAAGTAGTATGATGTCGAATCATTAAAATAATTATCATATCAGTGCTAGCAATTAATAAGTAACTTGTATAAAGCAGTAAAATGAAGGTATCAATAAAGACTGTTGAAATTATATTAATGTAATAAAATCATATATGAGTATACACATACTATCCATGTATTCTATATTACTATCAAATTAGTATATTATGTGCTTAGTATTCATACAATTAATTAATAGTATTAAATAATATCACTGTCTATATATCATAGTACTAAAATCATAATAGAGATCAGCTATTACTTAATCACATATCTACATTCATTTTTAATGCATTACAGTAATAAAGAATAATTGGACATAATTCAAAGAGTGTCAAAATATCATAACGATAAGCAATAGAAAATCCTCTTAAGTAGAAATTTATATTTTTGAAAATTAACCAAATTACTAGAGATTGTATATAACAATATTCTGAAGCTTTAATTAAATTATAACACTATTTTTAGGTGTCAAAATAAATTTTTGAATTGATAAAAATTCAAAATCTCCGATGAAAAATCTCAAATAAATACCCAAAATATTCATAATCTCAATCTCTATAACATATAAATAGTTACGCAATAAAACTTTTATCAATATAAAATTATCCTCATTTTTTTATAACAAAAATAAAATTTTGATCAAAAAAATCTCAAAAATACTAAATTATTGAAATAAAAAATAAGATAATGATTTCTTACAGCAAGATGAGCAAATTTTATAATATGATTAACCGACAAAAATTACTCTATGGCCTCTAAACCATAAAATATCTCTTCTCTCTCTTCTTTCCTTTCCCTTCCTCTTTTCCTTCTTCGGCAAGGCACGATGTTGAAATTTAAAATTTTTATAAAAAAATTATTTCAGAAATTCAGGTTATCACACTACATGTTGCTGTAATTTGGTCAATTAACTATAGGCTACAACTAGAATCACACCATAAACCTTTTATTTTTAGGAAAGCCTATCAGCCCCCCTCTTGCATAAGGCATTATGTTTTAAAACTCAACCTATATTAAAGTGTTAACAACCAGCCTCCCTTTCTTATATGAAAATGCCATCTTTATCTTTAATCAATGGTATCAGTCTTTCTTTAATGTACGTAATGCAAGAATTTATAAAATATAAGAAATCTGTATACTAGCCAATAGCTTTAGAGATTCATAACTTTTATTTTATTCTGTAAAATTTAATAATATTACAGTCAAAATATGCATATCAATCATATCTATAATAAAGAAAAAGTTACACCATAAAAGCTTATAAAATCAGATAATAATGCCTTTTTGACGAATTTAAGAGAGATAAAACACATAGAAATTAAAATCATAAAAATATGAGTAAGAGTTTAGTTACTTACTATGAGCAGAACAATTTTTGTATCATGAATAATGGACGAAAAAGCCTCATAGGGTTTTCTCTCTGCTCTATCTCTCCTCCTTCTCTTCCTCTCCCCTTCTTCTTCTTTTCTTTTCCTTCTCGACCAAGCAACGAAAGTGAGGGAGTCAATGGTAGTGTAAGATATTAGAAAAAAATATATTAAAAAAATATTTTTAATGCCTGGTGTCGTGTCACTCCAACCCAATGTTGCTGCTCTACTTATTGAGTCTAGAATTACTGTAGAATAAAGTAAAGCAATGATAATAATTTTTGGCGCCGCTGCACTCTCAAGCACATCACCACTATGTCACAAGCATAATGACATAGTGCTCCAATTCATATAGAAATTCAACTTTTTATTTTAAAATTATTTTCATAATTATCATATTATTACAATCTCCCCACCTTCAAAAATATCATCCTCAAAATTTCTATATCAATAAGTCTGAAAGAATATTCTTAAATTAAAATAAAATCAAATTTGTTCAAAATTTAAGAATCTACGTCGAATATAAATCACAGTAAAATTAAATATGAAATCACATTAGAAAACTCTACTTATAAATAAAATAAAATAAAATCGTATTAGTCATATCCTTAGGCACTTCAGAAGCCTCTTTCATTGATTCTAACAGAACATGTCCTTGCCCAGGTCCTGATAATCGACATTCTGCCATTCGGCAACATAATCACAACACCTAAAATATTGTCCTATCACCTTATAACACTGTCCCACATATCTTCTCCCACACAAGATACATTGATGTGCTTTGACATTCTTACCAGTCTTTTTCTTGCAACTTTCACATATTTTCTTATAACTATGTCCATACTATTTTGCTAATTTTTTTCTCATCATTTCAACTATCATGTTAGTAAACTTTATTATGTTCTTAGATATCACAGTAATGGGTTTAAACTTCTTCCATTTTGAGTATATTTGCCTAATCAATAAATAAATCTTAAATATAAAATAAATTCTTTAAAACATAATAAATTTTTGAACATATTTAACTAATAAATATTGCAATCATTCTATAACTCTAGTTATAATCAAATTCTTCCACTAATCATTACTTAAATACCACTTTTGGCATGCCCCAGGATCTTAAGTAGAAGAATTTCATCTATTTTCCTTTTCTTCATTTATCGTTCTTCTTAAAATTCAATTTACAACTAATATTCATTTATAACTAGAGCTAACTAATTATATTAATGAAAAATAATTATAAACAACAAAAAAATATAACTATATTTCTACAATCAATATTCACATTTTGCTTCAAAGTCTAAAATCTAAAAGGATATATATACAATAACCACTACAGGTTACAAGAAAAATACATATAAAACCAAAGAGCTAAAAATAGAACTAAGCTAGCATCATTTTCTTGCCTCATGCTATAGGTTCCTTACCTTTACCAGAAATGATATAAAATCATATAATGAGCACATAACCTAAAAAATAATCAAAACTCACTATTGCTTTCAATGTAAGACAAAGGAATCAATATGCATGATCTAGTTTCAATTCAAATCAAACAATGATCAATAGTTTATTAGTATAATCAATAAGAAATCTATTAAATCTGTATCAATCAATAGTAAAATCAATATGATAAGGGCGATTAATCAATAAGCATGCTATGATATATTGCATCAGTATTAATGCTAGTTCAATCCATTCTAAGTCAGTTAATCTATCAATTAATATTTATGTTATCATAATAATGCAATCATGAATATAATTATGAAGAGCAAGACAAAATATCTAACTTTAATGTGGTGTTTTCATTCCTTTACCCCAATCGTCGACTATCAACCAGTTGGTTATCAGTCTTTATCTTATCACATTATTTATTATCTTAAATTAATTTATATGTGACTTTCAATAATCATTTAAGAGTCGTCACCCTCTACCCATGGGTGCAATTCAGTTAATCAATTATAGGTAACACCCAGAATCACACTACAAACTTTTTATTTTTAGAAAAGTCTGTCAGCCCACCCTCCTTTATAAGGTATTATATTTTAAGAGTCAACCTATACTAATTATAATATTAACAGCTAGTATCTTTTACTTATATGTAAATACCACATTTATCTTGAATCAATGGTATCAGTCTTTCTTTAATGTATGAAAAGCAATGTGAAATGTAGGAATCTATAAAATATAGTAAAATCTGTATATTAATCAAAAGCTTCATAAAATCATAACTTTTATTTTACTAGGTGAAATTTAATAATATTACAGTCAAAATATCCATATCAGTCATATCCATCATATATAAAAAGCTGTATGAAAAAAGCTTACGAAATCGGATAATAATGTATTTTTGACATATTTAGGAGAGATAAAACCAGTAAAAATCAAAATTATCTAAAATAAAAGTTAGAATTCAGTCACTTACTATGAGCAAAATAATTTTCATAACAAGAATAATTAACTAAAAATCCATGAAGCATTTTTTCTTTCTTCTCTCTCTCTCTCTCTCTCTCTCTCTCTCTCTCTCTCTCTCTCCCCTCCTTCTCTTCCACTCCCCTTCTTCTTTTCATTATTCTTAGCCGAGCAACAAGAGTGGGGGAGGGAGTGGGTGGTGGTGAGGAATATTAGAAAAAAATGTTTTTGGTGCTTGCCGCCATGGGGCTCTAACCCATCATCATTGAGCTACTTTCTGAATTCAGAATTACTGTAGAACAGAGCCTTTAAAGCCACGAAGATAATTTTTAGCACCACTGCGCTGTCAAGCACAACACCACAAAGATCTAATTCAAATAAAAATTTTGATTTTCATTTAAAAATTATTTTCATAAATATCATATTATTACAATACATGTGGCCATTGCTCTTTTTCTATTTTATATAGGGGTTTTGCACTAAATTATTTTAAATGTAAACTTAACATAATTACCAAATGATTATCTATGTGATATTTTTTTTTATTTTCTCATACTTTATGCTGTGATGTGGCCAATTTAAACTTTTTACTTCCAATATACTTTTAGTCTAGAAAAGATAAAAGCAAAAGTTTTTGATCGAGTATTAACCAAGGTTGTGAAATCGGACCAGATATCGAACTAAAAGAATGAGAGGTTCACGGTTCGACCTGTTCGACCCACTAGACACCAAACCAGAAGGAGAGATTCACAGTTAAATCAAGGTTAAACTGTATGAAGTAATAAATAATAATATTACTAAAAATTAATAAAACTAACATAATAATATAATAATCTAACCCTAAATCTCATAATTCTAAAAATTTAGACTCATAATAATATGACAATCAAACTCAATAACTTTGAGAAAAACTAAGGAGGTGCGTGAACACCCATGGTGCATTGAGGCATGGTCATAGAAACTTGATCACAAGTCAAATTGTCATTATCAAAGCTGAATGAATAAAACATTAAAAGAAGCTAACTATCTAATGCTAGGAAAATATGAAAGAGGTAGCAAGAACTCAAATGTCTTGGCCAAAATGAAAATAAAAGAAGCATAAATTTAATTATTAAAAAAAATTAAGATTGATAAAAAAGAATACGAATGAACAGATAAAAGAAGAACAAGAAGTGAGAAAAAAAGAGAAATCAATAAGGGAACCAAATTAGCATAGGAGAAGGGAGTGATGTCCGAGAGGAACACTGCCTGTGCTTGTAACCACTCGTCGATCTCGCAAATGAAGAGGGGATGCTGGTCGAAGAGGAGGAATAAGAACGAGAGAAATTCATGTGATCAAAATGTGTAACGACTTACTAGATTTGAATAGGAATATTAGATATTTTATTTTTCTCTCGGCAACTTGATCTAAAATATCCTTACTAGTGGTATATGTAGGTACTCGCATGTAATCTTTAGACTTAAGTGCACGGACAAAATATTTTAAGTATTTAGCATTTAATAGAGTAAAGTCTCTATCCTTATTACTTCATTCAATGAAAGGTGTGTTACAACTCAGGCTCCCGAGTTTATGATTTTGAAGATAACAATATTATTGATTGCCTTTTTATTTCTCCTAGTATTTGTTGTGCATACCTGTTTGTGTGTTGACTAACATTTCAGGTACAACAGGCACCATTCTTTGAAGATTCAAGGCTCAATATTGGGTAGAATAGGTTATATTGAAAGAGTCTGTAATTTTTATTTATTTATTTTAACTTCTTGAGTAAAGTCCTGTAAGGGTGCATGATAGGCTGGTGACCGTGCACACACACACAAGGGGAGCAAATTTAATGTTAAATATTTTAATTTTTTTATATGTCATACTA
This sequence comes from Dendrobium chrysotoxum, assembly GCA_019925795.1. NCBI lineage: Eukaryota > Viridiplantae > Streptophyta > Magnoliopsida > Asparagales > Orchidaceae > Dendrobium > Dendrobium chrysotoxum. The sequence continues at coordinate 54,268,180 of CM034305.1, read as the reverse complement.
TATGATATGGATCGTACTGTACGATCTAGTGTTACAGAAATTAATTAAAATATTTTATTTTTCTAAAAAAAATTTCTTTTAAAATATAACTAATCGTACAGTACGAACACCATATCGTACTGGATGATTTGGTATAATTAAAAATCCTGTTGCTCATTAAATTAGGTAAAAATTTGAATTAAAAATTATTTTATTAGTACTGTACGATCCTAATCGTACTGTACGATGTTTAAAATATTGGCTAATTTAATCATGTGATTAGTCAATCGAATTTGCATAATTTTGATATTTGGATAGTACTGTATGAACTGGATCGTACTGTACGATGAACATAGACGATTTTGGTCATCCCAGGATTCGTCCTGGATGAACTACACTTCAATTGAACTAATCGTATTATACGATACTGCGATCGTACAGTACTAACAGTTCAAATTCTGCACATCGTACTGGACGATCTTTCGATCGTACTGTACGATCTTTGACGACTGAATTGGAATTTTAGGGTTTTTTTAAGCCCTCTATTTAAGCTTTCTCATAAGACTTTGTATGAGTCATTTGGGTATTCATTAAGTTGTTTTCTTTTAAAGAAAGCTTAAAGAGAGAGCTTTGGGCTAGGGAGAGAAAGGGTGGAGTTTGTAAGAGAGGGAGAAGATCCTTGTGGGCTTCAAGGGAGTGTGAGAGGGGATTTTCACACGGTTACTCCGACGAACTTGCACCTGAGTTCCTCCAAGAGTCAAGGTTTGTCTTGAGGGAAGCTTTGGGAAGAAAAAGACCTCTTTGGTATCAAAAGACCCGGCTACTCCGCCGCACCGGGAAATGTGAAAGTGATTCCAGGTCCTCTGCCTCACCAGGAGGGTGAAAAGAAGTCAATGTTCTCTGCCTGTGAAAGGAGTTTGGCCCTCTGCCGCACCAGGTTGGTGGAAGAGAGTTTGTAAGAGCTTCTCCGCCTAGTTGTGGGGGCTAAAGGAGCGACACTATAGTGATAGTGCAATACCCGGAGAGGAGGACTCCAGGGAGTGGACGTAGGTCATGGTTTGACCGAACCACTATAAATCTGATGTGTTCATTCTGATTTTATTTTTCTCACTTTAATTTTTTTCATATTTTAATGTTTATTATAACTGCTTGGTGAAAATCTGAGATTAATATTTTCATTATGATAATTAGAGAATAATCACCATCTTTATAATTATTTACAAATTATCAGCTTCCGCATTTGACTAGTTAAGTTATTATTGTAAGAAATCGAAAAAATTAATAAATATTAGAACTCTTAGTGCATCTCGATCTTTCAAGTGGTATCAGAGCGGTACTCAAAATAGTGTTTTAGAAAACCTAGAGAAAAACGATCAATGACACAATTTGGAAATAGAAATATTACAGAAGGTTATTCAATAACTCATCCGCCACTGTTTGAAAATATTCCTTTTAATTTTTGGAAAATTCACATGTCTGTATTTAGGGGTGTCAATTTTTGACACGACCCGAAAACCTGACCCGAACGCGACCCGAAAAATCTGGGTTCGGGTCAACCCATTTGTTAAATGGGTCGGGTTCGGGTTCAGATTTCTGACCCGTTTGAAAAACGGGTCGGGTCCGGGTTGACCAGACAACCCGCGGGTCGACCCGTTTAACCTGGATCCGACAACTTGCGGATCGCGCTCGAAGCTCGCGGATCGCGGTCCCGCTCCGACGCGAACACGACGACTCTGCCCGCCCACGCTCCGACGCTCGCGACTCGACTCCGGCGCTCTGCCCTCGCTCGCCGCCCGCACTCGCTCGCCGCCCGCACTCGTGCTCCGCCCTTGCTGGCACCCACCCTCGCTCGTGACTCGACTCTGGCGCTCCGCCCTCGCTCGCCGCCCACACTCGCGACTCGACTCCACCCTCGCCCTCGCTCGTAAGTCACGATCCGCTCGTATTCGTGATAAACGGGTCGAGTCGGGTCAACCCGGCAACCCGCGCGGGTCGGGTCCGGGTTGAAATGTCCGACCCATTTATATAAACGGGTCAGGTTCGGGTTGACCCGTTTAGATCAGGGTCAATTCGGGTTCGACCCCGAACCCGACCCGCCGACCCGAATTTACACCCCTATCTGTATTTTTACAATCCATTAATTTTAGGATGTGGCATATGATTGAGTCTGGATATTCTGTACCATAGTGTCGCTCCATTGAATACTAAATCCTTGAACTGTTTTTATGTGCTTTAACTTCTGAAGATTATATGATTATTTCTAATTGTATCACTAGCAAGGACGTTTGGGATAAACAATGCATTACATATGAAGGTAGTATTGAAGTCAAACAATCTAGATTAAATGTATTATTGCATGAATATGAACTTTTTTGCATGAAATCTTATGAGACTATCTTAGACATGTATATTAGGTTTACTCAGATTATGACATCATTGTTTGCTTTAGGTAGAGAACTTTCAAACCTAGAAAAGGTTAACAAAATTTTACGTTGTCTACCTGATAAATTTGATGCCAAGTGACTGCTATATGTGAATCAAAAGATTTGAATACTTATTCTATTAACAATATAATCGGCTAACTCATTGCCTACGAGCAAAGTGTGAGTGAAAGGCTTTTTGATGCAGGTGATGAAAATGTTATAGTACTAAAAGAAAAATACAAATATAAAGATGGCTTAGAAAGTGATGATAATGAGAAAATGACATTAATAACAAGCCAATTCAAAAATCTGCTAAAACACAAGCACAAGCGTGAACAAAAGTGGAGCAAAGGTAAAAATGAAAAAAATTGATAAGCTTATTTTTGACATAATTTGTTTTGGGTGTAGTAAACCTGGACATTTTAAAAATGAATGCCCTAATCTTAATAAACACCTTGTAAAGAAAAAGAGTGAGGATAAACCAATTGCAATAAGGGGAAATAGAAAGAAGCAAAAGATCTCCTGGGCAGACTTAGCTTCTGAATCATCCGAACAAGAGCAAGATGATGAGGTAACAAGCTTATGTTAAATTGTCAAGAATTCGATTGGTAATTCTGATCAGGTATAAGTATGTTGAGGTTTGTTTGTGTGTTTTGTTTATGTGCTTTGTATTTTTATTTATCTATTTTGTGTGTTTGTTATTTATTATGTTTTAAGCATGATTTTATATTTTAGTTTTCTTTTTGCATGTTATTACTTTCTTTTGCATGTAGTTTAACTTATGTGTTGCATTATATCTCTTCTTTTTGATAATGTCAAAGGGGGAGAATATATTGTGATTGGTTGCATTTGTGTTTGTTGCATTTATGGTTTAGTTTTTTTTTTAATTTTATGTTATTTAGTTTTTAAATATTTATTTATCTTTAAAAAAATTTAAAAAATACTTACCCCTATTTTTTAATATAATTCTCTTAGTGAGGGGGAGATTAGGAGAAAATATTTTTAAATTTGCAAATTCAATAATTAATATTTGTCATCATAAAAAAAGAGAAGATTGTTATAACTCGGGCTCCTGAGTTTATGATTTTGATGATAATAATATTATTGATTGCCTCTTTATTTCTCCTAGTATTTATTATGCATACTTGTGTATTAACTAACATTTCAGGTACAATAGGCACCGTTCTTTGAAGATTCGGGGCCCAAGATTAGGTAGAATAGGTTATGTTGAAAGTGTCTGTAATTTTCTTTTATTTATTTTAACTTTTTGAGTCAAGTCCTGTAAGGGTGCATGATAGCCTGGTGACCGTGCACACACACACAAGGGGAGCAAATTTAATGTTAAATATTTTAATTTTTATATATATCGTACTGTACGATATGGATCGTATTGTACGATCTGGTGTTATAGAAATTAATTAAAATATTTTATTTTTCTGAAAAAAAATCTTTTGAAATATAACTAATCATACAGTATGAACAACACATCATACTAGACGATCTGGTATCATTAAAAACCCCGTCGCTCATTAAATTAGGCAAAAAAATTGAATTTAAAAATTATTTTTTTCGTACTGTATGATTCTAGTCATACTGTATGATGTTTAAAATATTGCCTAATTTAATCATGTGATTAGTCAATCGAATTTGCATAATTTTGATATTTGGATCGTACTATATGAACGGGATCGTACTGTACGATGAACATATATGATTTTGGTCGTCCCAGAATTCATCCTGGACGAACTGCACTTTGATTGAACTAATCATACTGTAGGATACTTCGATCATACAGTACTAACAGGTCAAATTCTGTACATCGTACTGGACGATCCTTTGATCGTACTATACGATCTTTGACGGCTGAATTGGATTTTAAGGATTTTTTGAAGCCTTTTATTTAAGCTTTCTCATAAGACTTTGTATGAGTCTTTCGGGCATTCATTGAGTTGTTTTCTTCTAAAAAAAGCTTGACGAGAGAGCTTTGGGCTAGGGAGAGAAAGGGTGGAGTTTGTAAGAGAGGGAGAAGATCCTTCTAGGCTTTAAGGGAGTGTAAGAGGGGGTTTTCAAACGGTTGCTCTGGCGAACTTGCACCTGAGTTCCTCCAAGAGTCAAGGTTTGTCTTGAGGGAAGCTTTGGGAAGAAGAAGACCTTTTTAGTGTCAAAAGACCCGGCTACTCCACCGCACCGGGGAAGGTGAAAGTGATTCCAGATCCTCTGCCTCACCAGGAGGGTGAAAAGGAGTTCAGATCCTCTGCCTCACCAGGAGGGTGAAAAGAAGTCAAGGTTCTCTGCCTGTGAAAGAAGTTCGGTCTTCTGCTGCACCGGGTTGGTGGAAGAGAGTTTGTAAGGGCTTCTCCGCCTAGCTATGGGGGCTAAAGGAGAGACACTATAGTGATAGTGCAATACCCGGAGAGGAGGATTCCGGGGAGTGGACGTAAGTCATAGTTTGACTAAACCACTATAAATCTGGTGTGTTCTTTCTGATTTTATTTTATGTACTTAATTTTTTCCGCTTTTTAATGTATATTATAACTGCTTGGTGAAAATTTGAGATCAATATTTTCATTGTGATAATTAGAGAATAATCACCATATTTATAATTATTTATAAATCATCAGCTTCCACGTTTGACTAGTTAAGTTATTATTGTAAGAAATCTGAAAAATCAATAAATATTAGAACTCTTAGTGCATCTCGATCTTTCATGGTGTTTCTACTTTAACACAATTAACAAATCTAAAAGGTGCAAAGTATACCTGTTGAATCATATGCCACATATAAAAATTAATAGATTGCAAAAAGGTAGACATACGTATTTTCGATAAATCAAATGAAATATTATCAAATAGCGGTAGACGAGTAATAGAATAACCCTCCGCGATAATCCAATTTCCAAAATATGTATTTGATCTTTTTTCTCAGAGATTTTTAAATCACAATTATGAGACCTGCTCTGATACCAATTAAAAGTTCAGTGGAGGGTTTTAAGCCTCGTTGAACTGTCCCTAGGCACAGCAAGAGGGGATGAATTAGTTATTTAAAAATTTCTTTAACACGATAAAATTCTTTTTGAAAATTTTTAATAACTTAAAAATAAACAACTTTATCACCCAATATGGAAGCAAATTAACTAAACAATAATTACAATAATGGTGATGATAATTTAATCAAATCAATATAACATCAACAATAAATTTTTTAATGTGTAATTTTTTTGGAAAATAAATCGTAGAAAAGTAAAATATAGAAAATAAAAATTAGAATGAGTACACCAAAATTTTATAGTAGTTCGGTCAAAGAATGACCTACGTCAACTCCCCAGAGTCGTCCACTCTGGGTATTGTACTAACTCTTAGTATCTCTCCTTTAGCCCCCACAACAAGGCGGAGAAGCCCTACAAGAATCACTTCCACAAATCCAGTGCGACGGAGAACAGTAATCCTTTTCATCCTCTTGGTGAGGCAGAGAACCTTGGATGTTCTTTTCACCCTCTTGATGAAGGGAGCAAACCTGGAAACTATTTTACCCTCTTAGTGAAGGAAGAGTACCTTGCAGTTCTTTTTCACACACCTGGTGAAGGCAAAGAACCTCAGCCTTTAACCTTGAAGCCTTTCTTCCCAAAGCAGCCCAGGTAGACCATAAAGCCCTATGGAGGAATCAAGGTACAAGCTTGATTGGAGCGACCGTGTGAAAACCTAACACTACTCCGTCTCACAATCCTTACCTTCTCCTTCTCCACTCTCTAAGATCTCTCTTTGCTCTCTCTTAGAATACCTTCAACAGCCAAAGTCTCTCTCTTAAAAAATATTAAGATAAAATTTTATAAAAGGTCTTCAAAATCCTAAAATTTTAATTCAGATGAATCTGATCATACATTACGATAAGTTTCAAAACCATATAACATCCAGTACGATGGAACTATTCTAGGATGAACTATTTAAAATCTGTATATTGATCATACAATACTATGTGGAGATCGTATCGTATGATTAGTTCAATTGCCTCTTGATTGTACATAATGATTTTTGGGATGATTAAAAATTATCTTTGCCCATCGTTTAGAATGATTAGTACAAAAATTAAGGTTTTGTCCAGGACGATAGATGGGATGAACTCTTTTTGTCCAGCCTATCGTACAATACGATCAACATTGTACAATATGATTGACCAAATTAATTAAACTTTGATTTTATTGACTAATCATGTGGATTAAATTAAGTAAGATTTTAAATATCATACAATATGAATCAGATCGTACAATATGATTAGTTCAAAATTCAAAAAAATTAAATACTTAATTTTGATTGGCGGCTAGGGTTACTCTTTTAAACAGGTCATACAATATAATCTAGTTCGTACAATATAAATAGCGTAAAAATATTAATTATAAAATTAGCCATTCTAACTCATTTTAAAAACAACTGATCACATAGTTTAATTTGGATTGTATAGTATGATTAGTTCAAGAATTTAAAAATTATTTTCTCACTCCCCTATGTGTGTGTGCATAGTCGTCAACATAACATATACATTTTACAAGACTTTGACTCAAGAAATTAAAAATAAATAAGTAAAAATTACAAGCTCCTACCAACTAGGTTCCTATTCTACCCAAACATGAGCTCTAAATCTTCTTGCATGATGTATGACGTACCTAAAATATTAGTACACAAAAAATATATATACGTAATATATAATAGTAGTATAAAAAAATTCAATCAATAATAGTTGTTATCATCAAAATCATAAACTTGGGATCCCGGATTGCAACAATCTCTCCCTTTTTTATGATTGCAAATATTTTTGGTTGAAATTGCAAGAACTTATATTTTCTCCTAATCTCCCCCTCACTAGATAAGATATTTTTGAATAAATAGGGGAAATTAAAATTTTTTTAATTTTAATTTTGTTAAATGAAAACACAATTTAAAATACAAAAAAGAGAGAAAAGAAAAATGATTACATAGAAAATCACAAACTACAATCAACTATCTACTCTCCCGTTTGACACATCAAAAAGGAGAGAAAAGATAAACAAAAAATACAATCATAAGAAAGACTACAACACAAATATAAAAGAAAGACTCTAACCAAACACACAATCTAGAAGTATGATCCCTGATTAAGTGGTGGTGGGGGTGGCTGGAAATAGTGATGAATATTGTCAAATTATTCGTGAACCATGCTATTTTGGCTTCATGCTACTGCTACTACTATTAAATGTGGCTGGTATGCCGGTGCTAGTTTTGGTACCGGTGTTGGTGTCGGAAGGTCTTTCCCTTCCTCATCAAATTCTTTCTTGCCTTCGGGCTATCTCCTTTGGTGTTGATGAAAGAGAACATGGAAAGAGCCATTTGAGTAGAAAATAAGAAATTTTTTTGCCAATGTGGGAAATGTAAGCTGATATTTTTGGTCTAAAACATAGGCAATCAGGTGGCCTAGTGCAAGGTTATGCTTACGATGTGTTGAGTATGAGCAAAGGGAAGTGTGGTTGTGAAGATAAGAAATGATTAGTTGTGATTCATCAAGAATAGAGTCATACATGATTAAGTAGGTGACTATAAAAAAGAGAGGAATGATATTTACCCTATCTACAGTATTAGGAAGAACAAAAGTTTGGAGAGCATGCGGGATGATATGAGCATTTTGATTTAGGGATTAGATAAGTGCATGGCTGATGTTGCTTTAGGGAGTATTCCTAATAACTAGATTGACAATAGTCCAATCATAGTCTCCCCTAGATAATTGAATATGGGGTTCAACCCCTTGAATGGATAGGTGGAGGTATTCAGCTAAATATTGTTTAGTAATTTCTATGGGTCGTCTATAGACATATGAAGTCATGGAGGAGAAATCTACAGATACTCGTAGACTAGCAAAAAATTCATAAAGCAACTTGAAATTAAAAGGGAAGGCTAGGTTGAGTAGAAATTGGAGAGTGCAAGTAGTGAAGAGATTCATTACTCAATACCTAAGATTTCAAATGAGGAGCTATGTCGGCGGTGCCAGATACCTAAATTTTGGGTTCCTAGAAGGTATCTAAGGATTCTCTTAACAGTTGTCATGTGTAACTCCTTAGGATATGCTTGAAATATGGCATAGAGATAAACGCTAAATATAATGTCAGGTCTGCTAGCAGTAAAATACAGAAGGGATCCTATTGTGCCTCTATACTTCTTTTGATTAGCTGACTTTTTATTTGTATCTTTGTCTAACTGAATGATAGAGCTCATGGGTATATTAATTGCTATAGAATTTTAGATTTCATATTTCTTTAGAATATCCCTAATATATTTACTTTATCTTAAAAAAGTTCAATCATCCATTTATTTTACACTAAAATCAAGGAAATAAGTTGGCTTTCCTACCATATTCATTTCAAGGTCTCTACTCATGGTTACTAAAAATTCGTTAGAAAGATTTTCATTTATTGATCCAAATAAGATATCATTTACATATATTTGAACAATGAGTAGATCTTCTCCTACTTTCTTAATGAACAAAATGGTATATACACTATCCTTACCTAAGGATCTATTTATGTGAAACGTGTTAAGCCTTTCATATCATGAACTAAGTGCTTATTTCAATCCAAACAATGCATTTTTCAATTTATAGGCATGATTGGGAAAGGTCGAATTTTCAAATCCAGGGGGTTGCTCTATATATACAACTTTTTTAATCACCCCATTTAAAAAGGTACTCTTCACATCCATTTGGTACAGCTTAAAACTTCTAAAGCAAGCAAAGGCTAACAGTATTCTAATAGCTTCTAACCTAGCTACAGGGTTAAAGGTCTCCTCAAAGTTAATGTCTTCTATTTGATTACACCGCTTACCTACTAATCTAGCTTTATTTCTAATTACAATTTCAAATTCATTCATTTTATTCTTGAAAATTCATTTGGTTCCTACAACACTTTGGTCCTTAGGTCTACTGACCAATTCTCAAACATCATTTCTAATAAATTAGTTCAATTCTTCTTGTATAGCTAAGATCTAGAATTCATTAAATAGGGCATAATCTATACTAGTGGGTTCTATCATAGAGATGAAGGAAAAATGACTAACATCCTTCCTAAGTCTATGCCTAGTCCTAACTCCTACAGAGGGTTCTCTTAAGATGAGTTCTCTATGATAACTATATGCATATCTCAAATCTCCAGGTAATGACTCCTGAGGTTCTTCTCTATTTTCGAGGTCAACAGATTCTATTCCTTGGGTGACCTTTACATCCACTTCTTCTTCTAACCTAGGCTCACCAGATTTATCAGATTCATCAAATACTACATGGGTGGTCTCCTCTACCACTAAAGTCTTTTTATTAAAAACTCTATAGGCTTTACCTATAGAAAAATAACCTAGGAAAACTCCTTAATCATACTCAGGGCCAAATTTTCCTAATGAGGATTTTTTGTTTATCAGAGTTAAGCATTTACATCCAAAGACATGAAGATGAGATAGATTGGGTGTAGGAGTGTCAATTCAGGTCAACGGTTCAGGTTCAGGTCGAACCCGACTTAACCCAGGCATAAACGGGTTGACCCGAACCAGAACTGAGCTAAACCCGACCTGGGTCGTCACGACCCGTTAACCCGCCATTTTTTTTTCTGAAATGAATTTTTACTATTTTTTAAAGCAAATTATAAATACTTACTACTCAAATCAAATATTGAAAATAATAAACAATCAAATTACAATAAAGTATTAAACAATAAAATTTAAATTTTATTAATATTTTATATTTTACAACATGAAAAATTGAGAATTCTGAAATACTCAAATACATTATAAAATTTTTCATTTTCTTAAATTGGTACAACTTACAAGTTACAAAAATATATTAAAAATACAACTTAACAATTATATAAGTATACAACTGCTTTGCTTAATTGTTGTCTTTCACTCTTTCAACTTACGCATAATTATCCTCTACTCACTAATGAAGAACCTTTAAGGCTGCAAACAATTAAAAGTAATAATGAGCAATTCATTGACAGCTAGCAACACAAGCCGTAGGCTTAGGGTGAACCTAGCAAAGAAACATCAACTGCAACAATTCCAGAAAATGTGCCGTCCAAGTTTATAAATTGGTAATATGACTTTAATCAATTTAGTTTCTTTTCAATTAAATATTGCATGTAACTTCACCAAGTTTTTCATCATAGCCATAAAAACCGACCAACTCTTTTACCAATTTATAACCCGATTGCATATAACTAAGTGTTGCTACTGGCGTATAACTTCACCAAGTTCTTCATCATAGCCATAAAAATTGACCAACCTAACAATAGCAGTGTTGCACTACAACATAAATAAAAAATCAACAGCATGAAAATAGAACACAACCTTATAGCCCAAACAGCAGCAGAAAAACAAACATCAGGAAAATAGAACACAACCTCAGAGCAGAAACAACAACAAAAAAAATCACCCATGACCTAACAGCGGCATAAAAACCACAACACAACCTCAAAGCCCTCAACAGATCTAACATAGAGAAATGAGGCCTATCACTTACAAGTAAGACATCTGTCATATAGCCCTCAACAACAGCCATTAGCCCCTAATATAATCATTAATATTCAAAACATGACAATAAAAATGATGTAGTGATTAAAATATAATAACTATTATTTATCAACCATCTACCATCAACCAACACTAACAACAGCCCTACAGAACATAAAAAATAAAGGCACCTCCAACAGCAACCCACTAATAACTCCTCCAATACCTGCCACATAAAATCAACCCATTTATAGGCTACAACCCTTCTAATGGAACAAGCACAACCCATCAGATGAAACCATCATAATGGAACAACTCAATATAAATAAGAAAAAAATAGCAATAATAACACTCAACATAAAACTTTTAGCGGTCACTACGATCTTCATCATAATAAATATGTTTAACATACACATTACATAAATAAAAATAGTGTCTCCAAAGTTTAAGATGCTATGTTCACTGGGTCATTCACGACTCCCATTTGGTTTCCATCGAAATCCAAGCCCATTATGTCATCTGTCGCCACATCAAGCTCAGGGTCTTTTGTATCTATTACCAATGCAGCAATATTAATTTATTACCATGTAGACTTCTAGTTAAACACTAAAACTATAAATAAGATATATAGTATTATTAATTTACTACCTTGGTCACCGTACAACCAATCTTTCATGCATATCAATGCTTCCACAATATCATGTTTCAATGTACTTTGATATTGGTCAAGAAGTCTATCACTATTGCTAAAAGTACTTTCGGATGCCACAATAGAGATTGGAATATACAAAACATCACGAGCCATGCTTGAGACATGAGGAAATCTGTACTTATTAACTTTCCAAAATTGTAAAATATCTAACTCAGTATTCCTATCCATCTTGGGTTCATCCAAGTATATTTCAAGTTCCGACTTTCTAGGCATTATTACTTTACCTCAAAAGCATAATAACATCAACATTTCAACCCCAATTCCTTTGTTCCTAATTTTAAGTTCACAACAAAACCCTAATCAACCTTTTAACCCTAACGACCAGCTCAGTCATTATAAGTAAACACTAATCCTCCATATACATATTTTAGAAATAAAAAACAATAGAAACACCGTCACATCGAGAGTCTAAAATCCTAAGTTCAGAAATCCTAATATACAATAACCCTAATCTCCAAAATCCATTCATATTCAACTTCTCTTTCAAATACTAAAATTATAAAATCCAAATGACTAAAGTGGGATAAAATGAAAGAATGAAACTTCCATCAAGAATCTTAAATAGAAATCGGAAACACCATCACATCGAGAGTCCAAAATAAAAAGATTTATTCAAGATATTATCGACCGTCACAACCGAGAAAGAAGTAGGATTTGAGGAGAGATTCAAAAGCTGGAAGTACCATGAGAGCCTATAGGTTGAGTGAAGAAGATATCTACTGCAGTTTTATTGAAGGCCTAGAGAGAGCGAGGAGTGGAAACCCTAAAACAGAAGAAGATCGAAGACTCGAATAGTTGAACTCAAACTCTCAAAAACTCAAAGTGGTGTCATTTATTAATCTAAATAGTAAATTAAAGGGGGCGTAGGTTAGTCGGGTCGCCATCGGGTTGTCGGGTTGACTCAAACTTGACTCAAAATATAAATGAGTCCACAAATTAGACCTGAACCTGACCATTTCTTTTTTTTTGTTGACCCTAACCTAAACTTTTTTGGGTCATGTTAGAAATTGACACCCCTAATTGGGTGTTCTACCCTTAAGTAGTTCATAGGGAGTCTTATTGAGTTTAGATCTAAGATTTATCCTATTCAAAATATAATAAATAGTGCTAACTATTTCTGCCCAAAAATATCTAGGAAGTGAATATTCTACTAACATGACTCTAGCAGATTTTACTAGGGTTCTGTTCTTTTTTTTAGCTACCCTATTTTATTGAGGGGTTTTAGGGACAGAAAAATTATGTTATATATCTTGCTCTTTATAGAACAATTAACATATTATATTTAAATTCGTCACCATGATCACCATAGATAGTCAATATTTCACATCCTAATTTTCTCTGTATCCAAGTGGAAAAATTTCTAAATTTCTCAAATGAATCACTTTTATGTGCTAGGAATCTAACCCAGGTGAATCTATAAAAATCATCTACAATCACATATCCAGAGGTCTTTCCACCTAGGTTGCTGTACTAATGGGTCTAAACATGTCCATGTGAAGTACTTCTAGTGGTCTAGAGGTGATGATATCCTTAATGGAATGAAATAAAATTAATTTATTTTTCTAGTTGGTAGGCATCACAAAGGTGGTCTTTAGAAAAGTCTAGTTTAGGTATGCCTCTAATTAGATCTTTTTGGGTGATCTTCCTAAGCGTTTTCATGCTTGCATAATATAGTCACCTATGCCATAGCTAGAATTCATCAACAATAGATTTTAAATTAAACACATAGAATTTAAATAGTCAACATAGTTTAAATCGAGTAATAAATATTATTAATCCTTTTGCTTTCTAAAATGATTTTACCATTTAAGCTAATCAGGCACTCAGTAGATAGTAATTTAATATCAAAACTTTTATCATATAATTGACTAATACTAAGCAAGTTATGTTTCAATCCACTTACTAATAAGACATTTTCAATAATAAAATTCCTTGAGTTGTCAATCATAACTGATCCCATCACTTTTCTGGTGGTGTTGTCTCCCATTGTTACCTTGCCTCCTGCCCTGGCCTTCAGCATGATGAATCGCTTCATATCTCTACTCCTGTGTCATGAGCATCCGCTGTCTAGGTACCTGCACATGCTCTCCTTAAGCCTTTTATGAGAGCACCCCTACAAAGTCATTCAAGGGTTAGTTTTGGGAACCCAAGTGAGTTTGGGTTCCACCTTATGCTTTAATGAATGAGTTACATACATTCTATATTGTGATGTAACTGATTTTTACCTCTACACTAGATGTGTTCTAACATGTACTATACATGATCTGTTATCTAAAAATAAGCTTAATAGCTAATTAGAAAAATTAGTTTCTATGAACTAATCATACTATACGATCTTGATCATACTGTATAATTAATTTCGATCTAAAAACCCTAGCCACCAGATTAATTTAAGTAAGATTCAAATATCGTATTGTATGAATATTTAAAATCATGCTAAAATTAACTCCTATAATTAGTCAATCAAATTATGGTTTAATTAATAATGTCGATCGTACTGTATAATGTCGATCGTACCAAATGACTGGCAGAGATAAAATTTGGTCATCCTAAAGATCGTACCAAATGAAATCATAATTTTAAACTAATCATACTATACGAGGTTGATCATACCAAACGACTGGCTGAGATGAAATTTGGTCATCCCAAAGATCGTACAAATCAAAACTATGATTTTTAAACTAATCGTACTGTATGATATTCATATCATACTGGACAACTTACTTTAAAATAATTAACCATACTATATGATGAGAATAGTACGGGACAAGTGATAGAGATGATTTTCAGTCATCTCAAGAATCATCCCGTACGAATAGAGGAAATAGAACAGATCGTACTAGATGATCTATCGATCATACTATATGATATATTCATAATATTTGAATAATTTATTTGAACGACTGTTCACATTGTAGTGGATGAGACTAATTTTGAAGTGATCGTACTGTATGAACTTAAATCGTAGTGTACGAATAATGATGACTAACTTGAATTTTTAGGATTTCTTAAAGCCTATTACAAAAGCTATATTTTAAGTTTTCACTTAACGAAGAAGAGAGGAATGTGTGACTAAAGAAGGAACTATGAGAGAGGAGCTTTTGAGAAGAAAATTAGGGGTTGAGAGAGGAAGGAGAAGGTGACCTTGAGCGTGAGGGAGAAGTAGTATGAGAGGATCACGGGGTTGCTCCAGGCTAATCGCACCCTTGTGGCCTTGGTGAGTCTTTTGGAAGTTCTCTAGGGAGAGAGGCTTCTTAGTCCAGTCCTCCAGGTTCTTTGCCTTCTTCCGGAGGGAGAAAAAGGAGCTGAGATTCTCTACATTCTCTAAGAGCTAGAAAAATGAGTCAAGGTCTGCTATCATCACAAGGAGGGTGACATAGCATCCAACACTCTGCCATATCAAAGGTTTGGTGAAAGTGAGTCTGTAAGGGCTTCTCTTCCTTGCTGAGGGAGCAAAATGAGAGTCACTTAGTGTTAGTATAATAATTCACCCCCCGCTTGGTGAGCCTCGGGCTAGTTCTATAAGATTTAATAATATTCACGAACTTTTACTTTTACCTTATTCCATTATTGATGGAGTCTTTGCTTTTTTTTCAAAAGCCCTTAAATTGTCAAGTCATCAATGTGATGTCGTCATCATCATCAGTTGTAGAGCTATCACTTTCTAAGTCATTAGTTTTTAACACCATAACTTTCTCTTTCATTTTGTCATCTACATCCAAAAGTCTTTAACTCACATTGTGCTCATAGGCAATGAGTGAGCCAAGTAGGTTATAAATTGAATAAATATTTAAATCCTTAGATTAGCATATTGTAGTGACTTTGGCATCGTAATTACTAGCTAGACCATATAGAATTTTGTTAACTTTTTCAGAGTTTGAAAGTTCTCTATAAAGAGCATGCGAGGATGTCACTATTTGAGTAAACATAGTATACATGTCCGAGATAGTTTCATTAGATTTCATGTAAAAAAATCATAATCATGCAATAAAATATTTAACTTAAATTGTTTGACTTCACTAGTACCTTCGTATGTAATATATAGTCTATCCCAAATATCATTGTTAGTGATACAGGTAGATACTTGCATGTAATCTTCAGACTTAAGTAAAAAAAAATTAAGCATTTAACATTCAGTTGAGCTAAGTCTCTATCCTCACTACTCTATTCAGTAAAAGGTGTTTCTACTTTAACACCACTAACAAATTTAAAAGAGGCAGAGTATCCCTCTTGAATCATATGCCACATACAAAAATCAATAGATTGCAAAAAGGTAAATATACTAATTTTTCAAAAATCAAATTGAATATTATCGAATAGCACTGGACGAGTTATAGAATAACCCTCCGCAGTATTCTGATATTCAAAATGTGCCATTTGATCTTTTTCTTACAGATTTTTAAATTCCAAATCTGAGACCCACTCTTATACAAATTGAAAGTTCAATGAAGGGTATTAAGCCTCGTTGAATTGTCCATAAGCACACCAAGAGGTGGGGGGGGGGGGGGGTGAATTGGTTATTTAAAATTTTCTTTAACACAAAAAAATTCTTTTTGAAAATTTTTAATAACTTAAAAATAAATAACTTTATCACCTGATGCAGAAGCAAATTAACTAAACAACAATCACAATAATGATGATAATAATTTAATTAAATCAATATAAGATCAACCATAAAATTTCAACATACAATTTTGAAGAAAATAAATCGTGTAAAAGTAAAATGCAAAAAAATATAAATTAGAATGAGCAAATTAAAATTTTATATTGGTTCGATTAAATAATGACCTATATCTACTCTCTAGAGTCCTCCACTCCAGGTATTACACTAACTCTTAGTGTCTCTCCTTTAGCTCCCATAGCAAGACGAAGAAGCCCTTACAAGAATCACTTCCACCAACCCGGTGCGGCAGAGAACCAGATTCCTTTTCACCCTCTTGGTGAGGCAAAGAATCTTGAAAGCTCTTTTCACTTTCTAGTGAAGGCAGTGAACCTGGAAGCTGTTTCACCCTCCTGGTGAAGACAGAGTACCTTGCAATCCTTTTTTAGCCATCTAGTAAAGGCAGAGAACCTCAAACTTTGACCTTGAAGCCTTTCTTCCCAAAGCAGCCCAAACAGATCCATAGATCCTTGTGGAGGAATCAAGCTGCAAGCTTGATTGGAATGACAGTGTGAAACCCCCACACTACTTCTCCCTCTCACAAACCTCACCTTCTCCTTCTCCACTCTCCAAGATCTCTCTTTGCTCTCTCCTAAAATACCTTCAATAGCCAAAGTCTCTCTCTTAAAAGATATTAAGAAAAAACTTTTTATATAAGGTCATCAAAAACCCTAAATTTTTAATTCAGATGAAACAGATCATACAGTATGATCCATGATCGTACAATATAATTAGTTAAAAAACTAGATATTGTCTAGTACGATGGAAAAGTCCTAAGACGTACTGTTCAAAATCTGTATACTGATCATACAATACGATCATACCATGCGATTAGTTCAATTGCCACTTAATTGTAGAGGATGATTGAAATTTGTCTCTGCCCATCATCCAGTACGATTGCATTATACTGTACAATTTGCACAAAAAATTATGGTTTTGTCGAAGACGATCGCTGGGATGAATGCTTTTTATCGTACGTACGTACGATTGACCAAATTAATTAAACCTAGATTTGATTAACTAATCACAAGGATTAAATTAAGTAGGATTTTAAATATCATACTGTACGAACCAGATCGTACATTATAATTAGTTCAAAAATAAAAATTTAAATACTTAATTTTGATTGGCAGCTAGGGTTACTATTTTAAATAGATCGTATAATATGATCTGAATCGTACAATATGAGTAGTTAAAAAACATTAATTATAAAATTCGCCATTTCAACTTGTTAAAAAATAACTAATAGTACAATACGATTTGGATCTTATAGTAAGATTAGTTCAAGAATTTAAAAATTATTTTCTCACTCCCATGTGTGTGTGCACGGTCGCCAACATAGCATATACCTTTTACAGGACTTTGACTTGAGAAATTAAAAATAAATAAGTAAAAATTATAGACTCTTGTCAAATATGTTCCTATTCTATCCAAACTTGAGCCGTAAATCTTCTTGCATGGTAATGAAGGTAGGGGTGTTGGCTTATTTTCAGTAGTATGCATTAGTTTTATAAGTGATGGTGTGTGTCTAAGTTATTAGCAATAACAAGCATCAGTGTTTTGTGTTTACTACATACATTGGCCTTGTAGTTTAAGTTGAGCGTCTACATTAGCAGCGAGAAAAAGCAAGAAAGTTGATAGGCATCAATGTTGGTGTCAACACCGTGTAGTAGCCTTATAAGTGATTGTGTGCATTAACATTTTTGGATGACGATTGACGCATGATGGAGGTAAGTTAGTGATTGTGCAATAGTGATCAGGTGATGAAACTTGTTGGTAATGATTATGAGCATCAAACATCAATTGGAGCTTTAGTGCTCTTCATACCTGGAAGCCCTCTCTACTTTAAGTCAATTTCTAAGCTCTCATCCCCTCCCTCCTGATGTGAAGAATGGAGATATATTTATATTTTTATCGAATAACATTTAGGTAATTTTAGCTAAATTCTCCAAAATACTCCATTGGATGGTATATATTGATTCCGTTGATCATAGGCATGTCTTTTTAATATTTATGGCCTTAATTGCCATATAGTTAAGAGATCTTAGGCTTGTTAAATGTCTCTCATTAGGATGCTTATTTTGAATGAAAGAATGTGAGATTCTTATATCATTTAGTGATTCTATTAATATTATAAGTTTTCAACTATATTTCAAATGCAAGATTCTGGGTAAATTTAGAGTCAAATTGGACCACTTTGGAATCATTAGGTTTGTCGCATTGAGACATTAATTTGTCTATAAATTTGTTGAAATCAGAGTTCAAATGATATTAATTTTAATTATGAAAGTTTTCAATTCAAGGATTGCATTAAAATTAGTAGTATATGAAGTTTAGAGGAGATGAGCATGACAACGAATAAAATGAGATGGTGTGGGGTTTTAAAAGGGAAAGAAGGTTTTCTCGGCCCCCAACTACTAGCTGTATATGCCAATTTAATTGGTGATATAATTTAAATTTTAAATTCATTTAAAAATTATATATTTTTTAAAATAATTCCCTTTTGAAAATTTCACAAAAATTTCTCATCTAATGTCTACTAAAAAATAAACTATTAAAACAAGTATTTGTGCATGCCATGATGAAACTATTTAAAGTTATCAAAAGCAAAAGTACAAATTCGAATTTCTCCAAAAAAAAACACATTTAATTGAATTCATTATATTTAAAAATCTAGTACTTGTAAAAAAATGATCCGATCCGATCGTTGCCTTCCTTAATAAGCTCCTGATACAAAATCAACTTCTCTTGCATAAACTGTTGGTCTTATTAGTGAGGCCCTAATGAGCTTCCATAACGAAATCTTCTCCTCAAATACCATCTGTCTTGTCAGCTAGCTTGAGTAACGATCGTCACAAGTTCATGTTATCCTCACAAATTGTCTATCCCATATACAAGCACCCAATGATCTCCTATTTGATTTTGATTTGATTTAAGATTTTAATTTCAACTAATTTGAATCAATTTCTCTAAAAATAGAATTCAATAAGTTATTCATCTGATTATAAAATAATATAATTTCGTCTAAAATACATTTTTTTCAAATATATATATTTTTAAAAAATTACAGCAAATATATTTCTCCAATTACGCCCAAATTCCCCATTGTTTTACCCTTTTACCTATCCTAATCTCTTAATTACTAATATTTACGCTGGACCCGCTTTTTTTATCTAAACAGCAGAGCTTCAAATCTTTCCTCGATATCATCGATCCTCACTTTAGCTGCATTCCTAATTTTAACAACCCCAAGCACTGCGCTTCTCGCCGATTCCATTTCCTCTGCTCCGCAAATCCCTTTCAAGGATCAACCTTTGCCTTCTCTCCTCAGGTTTATGCCCGTGCAGATCCCGCTAATTCGAGCTCGTTTACTTTGGCATGGCTTCTGGGAGGTTTTCGTTGTGTTTCGATTGAAATACGCATTGTTTTTGTTGTTTCTTCTGTTATAGGGTATTTATTTGAAGATGGACTCGGTGATCATGTCCAAGTCCGTTTGCTCGACGCCGGTGAGTAGTTATCTATTTGTTGGGCTTTGTTAAGTTGTGCATTTCTGCAAAATCTTGCCCTTTTAGCGGTATTTACTATTGTTCTTTGGCTGATTTTTTTTTGGCGCCTTGAAGAAATTGAGAGTGATTTGGCTCCGGCATTTCGCTACTCTTTATTAGGTAGCGTTAGTCGTAGGAGACGCTTTTATGTCTATATTAATGCTTGCTGAACATAATGTTACATCCATTAATACATTATTGAAAAGTTTTCACTGATCTTAAACCTTAGACTTTTCCTGCTTAAGTTCTTCTGAGAATTTTTTTGGAAAAATTGAAAAAAAAATGCCGTCTCCGTGTACTTGCACGTCTATGCTCGAATTCTGATGAGCCATGTAGCTTTAAAAGCTGCGTACTTACGTACCTGTGATGGAGCAGTGATGAGCAATGTTGCTTAAGAAGCAAGTGGTTAAAAACGTGAAGGTCGAGATCGAGGTAGAGATATAGTGGGAGAGAGATGTCCTTAATTTTTTTTTTTGGAAATAGTGCAGCTCAAAAGTGACTGGTTAAATTCCTCCTCCCCCTCAAAATCCTAATGATCCTGCCCCGCCTAGCTTCTTGGAATACTAGGGGGTTTAATAACCCTGCTAAGGTTATGTGTTGCAAAAACTTAGCTTCTCAGTTCTCTCTGGACATGTTTTGTATTTTGGAAAATAGGATCCAAAGTGCTGCTCTTGATGACCCTTTGTTTCATCGATCCCATCTCATTTTTTAGAATGAAGAAAACTGTCATAATTTTGATTTTGCTAGGTCTGGCAGAATTTGGGTGAAGTGGAAACCTTCTAAGATTTCTTTTGCCATCCAATCAAATGATAACTGGTTTGGTTTCTGATGCTTTCAACAATCAATTTCTTCTCTTTGTTATTTATGCCTCAACTCTCAAATTGAAAGGCTTGATCTTTGAGAGCAGATTCATCGTGCTATGCCCTCTTCTAGTACCCCATGGGTTATATTAGGGGATTTCAACTGTTGCAGGTTTCAATTAGATAAGGCGGGGGGAATTGCTCTGCTTAGCCATAGTTTGGTTGATTTCAACTCCTTATTTTTGACACGGGCCTCAAAGAGCTTGCTTCCACTGGCAGCTTTTACATATGGTTTAATCAAAGGTTTGACTCCCCGGTTCATTTGAAACTTGATAGGATTCTTGTCAATGATGCTTGGTTGGAGAATTTCCCTTCCTCCTATTATAGGGTTTTAAACCCATTGTGTTCTGATCACGCCCCTCTCATCTTAGAACCTGGGATTCCTCAGTTGTCTAAGAACATATTCTTATTTAAGAATTTTTGGGTCAAGAAGGATTCATTTTGGTCTGCCTTACTCTCGATTTTTTTCTCTCATTACTCTGGAAACCCCATTCTGGAGCTTTACAATAAGCTTCATAATCTTAAGAGGCTTATTAAAGATGAAGAATGGTCTAGCTCTAATTCCATTATTGTTGCCCTTACTGATCTTCAACATCAACAACAGGCCTGTCTTATGCTTGTGGATCAATATCCCATTGACGAGGCTCTTAATCATAGAATCAAAGATATTAATTCTCATATTGCTGATTGCACTTCCTCTTGGGCTTCCTCGATCATCCAACGTGCTAAAACCAAATAGTTAATAAATGGAGATGATGATTTAAAATTTTTGTATGCCAGAATCCACACTAGGAAGAACTATGGTAGAACTTCTATGCTCTCTGCCCTTGTTGACTCTTCTGCTCGTCACCAAGATGTTATTAACTACATAATTTAGCATTTAAACACTCTTTTCAACTCCATCCCCCCTACCATGACTGACATATCCTTCATCCCACATGAAGACACTATTCCGCCCACATGGCTGATATTCTATCTACTCCTATTATTGATTGTGAGATTAAAAATGTTGTTTTTGTTGGATCCTCTACTTCTGCTCCAAGCCCGGATGGATACAATTTTGAGTTCTATAAAAAAACCTGACTTATTGTTGGTCCTCTCTTCTACAAAGATATAAGGTCTTTCTTTACTAAAAATTATTTTCCTAGGAAGGTTAAAGCCATTGCTATTGCTTTAATTCCTAAAACCAATCATTCCTCTTTTATTGCTGACTTCAGACCCATTTCATTTTGCAATGTTTTCTACAAGGTGATTGAAAAAATGCTATACATCATTAAACAGAATCAATCTGGCTTCATTCACCGAAAGATTTCTACAGATAATGTGCTG
The DNA here is from genome assembly GCA_019925795.1 of Dendrobium chrysotoxum. Lineage (NCBI taxonomy): Eukaryota > Viridiplantae > Streptophyta > Magnoliopsida > Asparagales > Orchidaceae > Dendrobium > Dendrobium chrysotoxum. The sequence goes on along the minus strand of CM034305.1, from coordinate 54,246,159 downwards.
CTGCCCTCTGAATTGCTTGGTGAGTTCAATAGCAAATACTCCACAAAGTATTTCTGTGCTAAGTTTGATATCCATAAGGCATTTGATACGGTTTCTTGTTCTTTCATCCTTGCCAGAACGTCTCAAAAGGGGTTTCCTATCAACTTCATATCTTGGGTTAAAGCCTGTATTTATGATGTGCATTTTTCTATCTGTATTGATGGTGGCCTCTAGGGATTTTCAGTTCTTCATCAGGATTGAGGCAGGGCTACTCCCTTAGTCCCTATCTTTTCTATATTGTTATGGATGCTTTCTCATGCATGAAAAATTTTCATGAAAATCTTTTCTATATTGTTATGGATGCTTTCTCATGAAAATCTACAACCTGCTCAGTTTCATTTTAATCATTTCTGGATTGTAATTTGTAAAAATTTTCAGTGCATTCTTTTATGAATTGATTTCCTTGGCGAATGTTATTGTATTCTTGGAATAGGGTTCGTGAATGGTCTGAAGGCAAGAATTTTCCTTGCATTTTTTCTTTCATTTTTTCCCATGTTTAAATTTTCTCTTTGCCTCTCTTTATTCTGTTATTTTGAATATTTTTCCACCAGGTTAATGCATGACCCGTCTGTTTTAAACTAGCAAACCTAACTTTTTTATTTTCGAGAATTTCTTTCCATTAAAAAAATTGATCTATTTTCTCAACCTATTCAAGAAATTGTTCAGGTTGTAGTTTGCATTCAAATTCACAAACGTTAATTTTAATCCCATGATCCCATTGCCTATTATTTCTATTTTGATTTTGTGGAGCTTCATTTTCACTTTCATTATTTTGTGCATGAGCATTGCTTAGATTTAGAGCAGCCATAGTATTAGCCATTATTTCCATTTATTGTTGTAGGTTAGCCATTTGTTGCATAATCATGTGTTGCCAATCCGCTTGTTGATTATTTTGATTATTCATTTTTTTTAAAGAAAGAAAGACTCAAACGACAACCTAAGCTCTGATACCAAATTGATGTAACCTAAGTTCTATAGCCAAGTAGGAGAACGCTAGATGTGCAACAGGACACTTCCTTCAATAAGACATAAACCAGCACATATAGAATGAAACTTAATAATAAACATATATAAGAAAATGATTAGAGACCCTTGCAAGAAAACAAAAAACTAAAACATAAAATAAACTATCCTCAGAACAACCTAGAAAAGGTCACCTCACATACAAATTTGAAAATTAGATAATGGTGCTCAAAGGGAAAATCAAACCAGTGGTTTGCCATAGAAATCTTGGTCCAACTCCAATCGGCACTCCTCCGGCAAATACCAACAAACAGGCTCAACAACACCTCACACTCATTATATTTGGAGAAGAAAGATACAAGTGGAAGGGAAACTGTGGAGAGATGAAATAGATAGAAGACCAGGACGAAGAAATAGGTGTTGGAAGAAGAGAGCTCTTAAGCTAGGAAGAAAACCCTCAGGTTTGGATTAGATTTCAGCCAACAACAACTGCTTTCCTGTAGCAAATTAGCTATATTTATAGGAGAAAAGTCCAAATGCCCACATAAATGTGCCACCCAAATAGCCAATAGAAGCCAAATCAAGACAATCACTTTTGGAGAAGATAAAACATTAGTCTAGGAAATAATAAGGAGGGGAAATGAACAGCCACCTGCAGGAACTCAGCCCAGGGAAAACCGAAATTGCTAGGGAAACCAGCTGCAGGAATTCCAAAGTCCAGGGAAAATTGTAATAGCATGGAAAAACCAGCCATTAAGAATCCGAATTCAGCATGGGGAGCAACCAACCATATGGAGATATGGGCTAAGCCCATTTAGGAAAAAAACAGCCCAAGATTAAATGCCCAATTAGCCAACAAGGAAGCAAGTAAATAAATTCAACTTGAGTGGAAAATCAAAGGAGAGAAAATACCCAAGAGCACCAAACCTAAGCATGATCATCGGTTGATTTTCATCATTGGGCACATAAAAAATATAGTCCAAAATTACATAACATCCAAAACATAAGAAATAAAATACAAAATATAAAATGATAATCCTTGATCGCATCAGTAGGGGTGTCAAAAATTGACGCGACACGAAACCCGACTCAAAATCGACCCAAAATTTTTGTGTTAGGGTCAACCCATCTGGAAAACCGGTCGGGTTCGGGTCTCCAATTCCGACCCGTTTGAAATTTTGGGTCGGGTTTGGGTCAACCCGAAAACCTGATTTTAACTCGGATTGACCTAGGGCGCCAAGCGGTGTGAGCGTGGAGCGCATGAGCGGAGAGTCGTCTGATTTAGGTTAAGCACTTACGCTTACGTTCTATTCATTTCTACGCGTATCACGTCTGGCTTGCTATTCATTTCTATTCTACGCCGACTATGTGTATTGTTTCTACTCTCTCGTCTATCAGATCTCCCCTCTCCTCTCCAACGTTTCCAGTCTCCACCTCTAGAGTCCAGCCTGGAGATTTCCTCAGTTTTGGTTCCTCACTTCCTCCTCTTGCTTTAGTTTTATTTCGTTCAATTTGTTTCTACTTTCTTGCTGGTTGTTGTGTTTGTAAGTTACAATTCACGGTTGGTTTTTTTTTTTTTTGAGTTTTTTCGTTTATGATTTTTCTTTTTTCATTAACTATTAGCTCTTGCTCTTTTGAATGATCTTGTCTACGTTGTGTTGGATCTTCCGTTTTTTATCTCATTTGTCATTAGGGCATCATTTTTCTCTAAGTTATACTTTCGATTTTTTAGGGCTATTTGTTTTTTAGGGTTAATTAGCTCTTCTCTTAAAGGAATAAAGGAATGTATTCCTTGTTGTTGTTGGCTACTTGGCTTGTTAGTTGTTTATACGATTATACATGTAACCTGTACTCCTATAGCAGTAGCACTACTTGTAGTCTTCCTCACTCTTCATGTTGGATAACTTGATTAAACATAGTGTAAATGAATAAATGTTCTTAAATTTTAATGTTTTGTATATTTAGTTAAGGTGAGACCGAAGGAGAAACCTTAAGTTGCTGTTGCTATTGTATATTAGTTAAGTTGCTGTTGCTGTTGTATATTAGTTAAGTTGTTGCTGTTGATTTTATTTTTATCCATTTGCACTTTGCATTTTCAGTTTGATGTTGCTATTTTATGCAAATTTATGATATATTCTCACCTTCTATACCATTTGTTATTGTTGTGTTGCATTGTGTTTACACATTGTTGTTGCCTATTGTAGCTGAAATCAAGTTTAATGTGTTACATTCTTGTGTACTAGTTTGACATTTAAGAAATAGTTATTCATATTTGACATTTTTGCATTGTAAAATGTGGTTTAATTGGTTGGTTAGATGGAGGATTCAAACACCATTCTTGAGAATTTTTTTGATGAGCATGAGCAATTGGGCAGTCGTGATAATGTGGTAGAGTCATCTAATATTGCATGTAATGTTGATTCATAAATTGTTAAAAAGCATAGAAGGATGACTTTAGTAGTTTGGAGTCATTTTGAGATGTTGTCTAATGTCAAAGATGGTAAACAAAGATGTAAATGTAAGAAAATGTGGTGCACAATATCTATGTGATAGCAAAAATGACACTGGTAATTTAAGGCGCCACTCACAAAATTGTAAGAAAAGAGATATGCGGGATATATGCCAGCTTATACTGCAATCCAACTCTAACTCATCTATCTCTATGGTTGATTGTAAGTTTGACTCTGCAGAATTTCGTGACTTATTTACTGCCTGTATCATCATGCATGATTTGCCCTTCCAATGTGTTGAATCGGTTGGTGTTCGAGCTCTTTTGTCATACCTTCGTCGAGACCTACAACTTTTATCTAGGAATACTGCAATGAGTGATTGTAAGAAATTATTCACTAAAGAAAAAACTCATATACGATCACAGTTATCAAAGTGCACTAGCAGAGTTTGTTTAACATCAGACTTATGGACGTCAATAAACACTGATGGGTTTATTTGCTTAACGGTGCATTTTATTGATAATGATTGGCACATATTTTCTTTCGTGCCACTCCCTCATGATGATATATCGATATTTGAGAAGTTACAATCTCTTGTGCTTGAATGAAAAATAGAGTCTAAGCTCTTCAGTATTACTTTGGATAATGACTCCGCAAATAATATTTCATAGACTTCTTGAGAAATCAACTTAATTTATGTGGTGGTCTGCTATGTGACATTGCATTTTTTCATGTGTGATGCATTGTATATATTATTAATCTTATAGTTCAGGAGGGGCTGAAAGAGATTGATAGTGCAATCTTAAAAATTAGAGGGAGCATCAAGTATGTGAAGGTCTCTCAAGAAAGAAAGCAGAAATTTCTAGATTGTGTTAAATAGAGTTGTTTAGAATCGAAAAGAGGTCTTAAGCAAGATATTCCGACAAGATGGAACTCTACTTTTATAATGCTTGATAGTGCTATATACTATTGAAGGGCTTTTCTACATCTGGAGTTTTGTGATTCCAACTACAAAGCTTGTTCTACTATTGCAGAATGGGAGAGAGTTGAAGCTATTTGTACCTTTCTAGTTTCTTTCGATGAGATTGCCTGTGTAATATCTGGCACGAAGTATCTAACAACAAATCTTTACTTTCCTTGCATTTCAACTGCTTATGTAGCGTTAAAACATGAACTTTCATTTGGTTATGACTACATTAAAAGAATGGCTGTAGGGATGATTGGAAAATTTGAAAAGTAGTGGTCAGAGTTTTGTGACATATTGGCTTCTGGCCTGTTACAATTCTGAACTGAATTTCTTGTTGATTTTATTATTTTTTTATCTATTTTTTTTGTAATATAAACTAAGCTAATAACTGGTTGGATGTTGCTAATTTAGTGATTTTGTATCTGTAGCCTGGCGGTTGAATCCTCTTACAGTTATGGCTGCTGGATAATTTATTTTTTGGTTGTAGAGGTTTCCAAATGATTGGCTGTTTCAATGTTTGGTTGTTTCCAAATGGTTGACTGTTTCAATGTTTGGTTGTTAGCTTATTTTATATTTCTGAACTTATATTGTTAGTCACTACTCACTAGTGGCTGTTGCTGAACTTGTGTTTATGTGTTACTACTTGTAAGCTGCTTACCTGTTGCTGAACTGGTTACTTGTTAGCTATGCTTGGCTATTTTTTAGATTGGCTGTGGCCTATTGTTTTCAGAACTTGTCTATTTGCTTGGTTGGGTGTTGGTGAGTTCAAGTAATGAGAGTTTAAGCAATTATGATAAACCCTTTTAAATTGAAAATGAGAGTCCCTTGGGTAAAAACTAAAAATTTTTGCAACCAGGTGGCATTTGTATTAAGTTAGCCCGTGCAGATACTATCAAATTTAAACTAAGCTTAACTTAATGCAAAGAGCAAAGTGCCGCCTTGGATGGTAATATAAATATTAGTTACTCACATTTTATTAGTTGCTGAATTAGTTAGAGGGTAAATCCGAGCTATTAACTTAAGCCTCTTACTATCTCATGATTTAGAGTTCTATCTATTTAATCATTTTTTTTGCAGTTTATTCTACTTGAAGTCTCGAAAATAGATTGTTCTCCACTCTTCAGCAGTAAATTCAAAGATTTGTAATTTGTTTATCATGTATTGGCTATAATGTAAAAAGTTTGGCTCTAAGATTGTAATGCAAAATGCAAATTGATTTGTAGCAAAATTATCTGTTGAATTTATTCAATTATTCGTGTACTGATGTCTGGCTGTAAGGAGAAATAACTTAAATAAAAAAAATTGTTATTTTTTTGTGTTCAACTTCTTTTCCTGTTCAAACATTTGTTTTTTCATTTTGCTTATGGCTATTGTTGATTTAATGATTTTGAAATAAGAAAAATTATTCTATGTTATGAAAATTTTGAAGTAGCATTAATTTTTTTTAAGAATAGTAAATCTACTTAAATTTGGATTTTTTTTATACACTAAACCGTTCATTTTTTTGGGTTCGGGTTAAGAAAATAGACTCAAAATGCTAATCGGGTCGGGTCCGGGTTGGGTCAACATAAGGCTGGTTGAAGTCCGGTTCGACCCGAACCCGACCCGCCGACCTGTTTTGACACCCCTAATTTTTGGCTTTATATCTTCTTTTTGCTGGCAGACTCTTTTGTTCTGCTGCTCGACCTTGCTGGTCGGAGGTTTTTCGACTATTTTATAGCCGAGCTTATCTCATTTTTGGTAGCTGCTCATGGAGCTTTTTTGTTTTCTTCCACTTCTCTCATTGTAATTTTCTATGCCTATAATTTATTTTTTTAGTTATGAGATGGGCTATGCCCCTAATTTCCCCCCCTCCCCCCCGCCCCCCCCCAAAAAAAAAAAAAAAAATTCTAATAGATTTAGAGAGAAAAGGGCCAAAATGGTCCCTTAACTCTTTAGGAGGGACCAAAATAGTCCCGAACTATTTTGAGGGACTAATTTGGTCGCTCAACTCTTTAAAATGGGAACATTTAGTCATGCCATTAAAAAATAATGAAAATTTTGGATGGCAGTGAGGGTATGATTAGAATAACCACAAAAATGACAAAAAAAAAGAAGAAAAAAGGGAGAATGATAGTTATGTTCACAACGAGCGAGCTCTCGTCACTACGTCCGATCCAACAGGATGACCGACAGACTTTCGTGACTTCCGATTCGATAGGAAGGAGTGTCGTCAAAGGAGGCGTTAGCGACTTGTTCAAAACCCTCCGTTCGCTACGTTGGTGAACTTTTGCGAATTCTGATTCGACATGAAGGAACGTCGTTGAAGGAGGCGAAGAGAGACTTTATCAATTCGTTCAAAACTTTACCGCGTCCAACAACAATGAAGAATGCAGAAGAGAAGAAAGAGTAGCAAATCATTCATGAATTAATTTATGTAATTTAATTAATATAAATTAATAAATTAAAAAAATAATTAGATAATTAATAATGTAAATAATCATTAGATAATTAATAATCAGAATAATAATAGTAGTTATATAATTATTTAAATTATTAATACATATAATAGTAATTAAATAATTAAGCTAGTTAATATCCCTAAGATATTATTAGTTAAGTAAACTAATTAATATATTTGTAAATTTTTTAAAATTATAACTGAAAATATTATTAATTTCTTTTATTAAAAAAATTATTAATACATTTTTTAAAATAATTTTTTTAAAAAATTATAATTACTCAAAAAATTTATATAATAAATAGTTTAGTTAAAAATTACTAAAATACCCTTATTTTTTAACGCCATTAAGTCCAACATCTATTAGTTTGGATGTTAGGACTAAAATGATCCTATTTTTAAGAGTTGAGAGATCAAATTGGTTCCTCAAAATAATTGATGATCATTTTGATCCCTACTAAAGAGTTGATGAATCATTTTGATCATTTTCTCGATTCAGAGATGGATAGATTGTCTAATTTTTTAAAAAAGTGATATTTTTTTAATGATAGAGCTCTCATCCAAAAGTTTTAGGAGAAGTAGCTTCTTTGGACCATATCAACAATCTAGCTAGCATGGCCAAAATGTGGGCCTCATAGTCATTTGGCCCCATTGTCGTCCAAGTTCAAGCAAATTATGGAAGATTGTACTGACATTCAAAGCATGGGCTATAATTGATGTGACCTTAGTGGTGATCAAACTAGTTCTAAATTATTATAATATTGTCTTCGTAGTAGTTATAATGCTTAGGGTGTTGGTGGTGGAGGGGAGAGACTGTAGCCATGTGGTTGTGGTCAGTCAACTATTGTGGGGGAGGCTAAAATCAAGTGCACCTTACTTGTGTTTATAAAATTTGGGTGGAAAGATAGTGGGGTTCTAAGGTCTTGCATTGACTTGTATGAGTTAGGATAGTATGTGGAGATTAGCTTTGGAGTTGGTGGACATTTTCCTTGAAGTTTTAGGGCTTGTAGATGGAGGATTCCCAACACCAGACATTATAAACCTTAATGTGGCCAAATGCCCTAGTTTGGATTTAGAAAATTAGAGGAGGAGGCTAGTGGGGTATTTAGCTGTTGGAATGACTTGGAAGGGTTAATTGTATGTGTGGGCAATTGTTCTAGAGTTGATGGAGGGATTCTAAGTGTTTTAAGGTATTTGAAAAGAGAATTCTCAAGCCTAAGTCTAATGGAGCTAGTTGGCCCGAGAACTTCGAGTTGGGTTTAAAAGATTATTTTGTAGGCTGTACTCGTAGAGGCTATGAGAAAGCGTTAGGGATACATGACAGAGTGTGGAAGAATGTTCTTATCAATGGAGAATGGTTACTAAGACAGATAAACGTAAAACCGAAGCATAACTAACCCTCCCACCAATGTGAAGCCAAGGCTGGCCACTATGCTTCAACCTCAAGAGAATTTAGATCTTTTTCTTAATAAATCAAAAGTGATTCATTATTGGAGTTTTTATGATATATGAGAATGCAATGCATTCTCGATTAATTTGATATTTTCCCTTGTTTGATTCACCTTTGATTTGGTTTGGTAAATCTTGGTTTATGCAATTTGACGATTTTATTATTGGAGTTCTCATGACTGTGTTAATTGCAATTGGATTTCTCTACTGGTTTATATGTGGAGCTCAACTTTGTGGACTTCCCATACTTGCATTGCCATGTTACCTACTGCTCTTGCTTGAGTCAGTATTCTGATTCTTGAGTTTTCACCAATTATGCTACTACAGGACGTACGATGTGATCCTTATGCCTATCCAACCGCTAGCATTAATTCATTTATTACCATTTTGAGCGATTATTTTGAGTATCATATGGTGTGATATGTGAATTCTAATAAAGAGATTTTAAGGGCAACGTACTTATAAGAATTTAAGGATTATAAATTAGGCAATCTTAGGCATGTTGGCATGTTATGGAGCTTTTTGCTTGTTAAAATTTCAAATTCCTTCTAATATTCTGTGTGCTTAGTTGGCCATTGGATTAAATGCCGTGCAAATGCAATAATCAAATTCCAAGGGAAGTTATCTCCTTATATTAGTGCGAGGCATGAATTTTCTCTACTTGGTGAATTTTTTCCTTGTTCTCAATTCTTCCACATAATTCTTTAGTAGTGCAAGCTTTATTAATTTCAGTCAAATACATTTCAACTTAATTTTCAATTATGGTGTGAATTCCAACTGAACTGTGGATTTTTGGTGTTTATCAATTCCTTACTAATTTTCTTTGGTTTAATTGATCATTAAATTATTATTAGTTATGGATTTCTTATTGTTTTGAGTTTAATTCAAAAGAAAGCAAGTAGTTGTTTTTAAGTCCTCGCTAATTTTCTTTGTTATATATATAAAGACAGACATACAAAAAGAGATGATTCTTTAAGTGTTTTTATTGGTGATATATGTTTTTGTGTTGGTATTGAACTACTTGTGTGTTTTACTTCATTTAGTTTCCAACTTAACATTGCTGAGCTATTTGTTTTGGCTGTGACTATTCAATCGAAGTCATCACTTGTTTGCTGCATTGATTAGTTGCCCTTTTTTTGATAATTTCGTTATTAATGCCAAGATGGTCCAATGAAACTCTACTTTTTTTAGAAAGAGGAAAGAAAGCTAACGTTTTACTAAACCTTCTTCTTCCAAGATTAGCTGAGTAGCTGTCTAAATTATTGTTGGTTTCTGTCAGAAGGCATTGTTTCTCAGACCAACTCAAGGAATTAGGAGTTCCCAATGCAACTTTATGGTTGGAAATGCCCCAAAATTTCAGAAATTATTCTTGTCCAGGCAGAGAACCATCTATATAAATAAAAGATCTAAAAATTCTGGTGGAGCTCTCTGTACAAAATGCCAGGATGAGAAAATCCTTGTGGCAAATAGAGGTGAGATTGCAGTTCGGGTCATTAGGACTGCTCACGAGATGGGAATTCCATGTGTAGCTGTACACTCTACAATAGATAAGGACGCTCTTCATGTGAGGTTGGCAGATGAGGCAGTGTGCATTGGAGAAGCTCCAAGCAGTCAATCGTAAGTAAGATATATACTTCCCCAAACTCCTCGGTAAAGCCGTATTTTCTTAAAAAAAAAAGAATGTACACATATGAGTCATCATTACAAGTAATCTTGATTTCTTAGAACTGTCCTCTTGGTTTACTTAGATTTTAGTACCTGCTGCAATTCTTCTGTGGTCCTTTAGTCTTTTTCAGCTTTGTACCTCTCTGGCAGGTACTTGTTCATTCCAAATGTTCTCTCTGCTGCTGTTAGCCATGGGTGCACTATGCTACATCCGGGTTATGGTTTTTTGGCTGAGAATGCTCACTTTGTTGATATATGTAAAGAGCATGGAATCAACTTTATTGGCCCTAATGTAAGTAGAATCTCTGTGAATGGTTGAAGTTTGGACCAGCATTTTTTTCTTATAGCATTTCTACAGTTGTGCTTATAATCCTTACTCTCAGCATTAGATGTTTAATTAGTTTGGCTTTATTAGCATGCTACATGTTATTGTCCTCTCTTTGCAGCATAATTATTTGGTTGTTCTTGAAGCATCCATTTCAAACAGAAATATGGTTGCTTTTGGCTTATAAATGTGCAACTGTCTTGTCATGAAGTCATTTATAAATCATGGAACTTCATCGCCCTCTTAAATTTTGCATTTATTGAACCACTTGCTTTATAGTTCTGCTTTTTTTCTTCAATGTGTAGCACAACTTTTAATAAACAAGATGTTGATCCTATTCCAGCCTGACAGCATTCGTGTTATGGGCGACAAGTCTACTGCCCGAGAAACAATGAAGAAAGCGGGTGTTCCAACTGTTCCCGGCAGCGATGGACTGCTGCAGGTATAATAGAACCTTTAGTAATGTTATGGACCCATCAGCATAAATTGCAGAGTATTCAATGTGTTTTTAATTGTAATCTCTTTCTAACCTTGAATATTCTTCAAATCTATCAGTCCACTGAAGAAGCTATCAAGCTTGCCCATGAAATCGGTTTTCCTGTCATGATCAAGGTATCAATCCCGCATTACATCTGAATTGCTGTAGATGTCAATCTGGCTCATCGTAAGTGCTCAATTATAATAACCGAATGAAATGTTATAGAAAGAAGAACTTGAAGAAAACAGGTTGAAATTGGAAGTTTTAAAGGGGTAAAATATGTCTAGAGAAAAGCCTATCAAGTTGATGTGTTTTTATTCCTCCCAAGGCATTAATAAACTTAATTTGACCTTTTCATAGTAAAGAGATTATTTATGGTTGAGTGAAGATTGGGAGAAGATCTTATGATAATGTGTCATATTTTCTTAGAAGGCGATTGATATGCACCTTTCATGAAACTGTAGTCCTTTTTTCTACCCATCATACATATTAGGATGTTTATTGAGCTTGTTAGATACACTTATGAATTATGGTTTTTGGTTATTCTTTGTAATATTAAATCTATATTTCTATCCTACGAAGGCAACTGCTGGCGGTGGAGGACGTGGAATGCGACTAGCTCTTGAGCCTGGTGAATTCGTGAAATTACTACAGGTATTTCTTATGACAAAAATTTTTCTTCTCTAATGTGGGTACCTTTTGCATACAACTATATTTCATCATCAAATTTTCTGATCTGTGCTCCTATGCAGTACATTCGTGAGATGGTAAATGGCATTGTTGTTCATGCCCTGATATTACGGAAAGGGATTTCTTTTTTGCTTCTATAAGATTAAACATTGCTGTTCATGTTTGCAGCAAGCAAAGAGCGAAGCAGCAGCTGCATTTGGAAATGATGGTGTTTATCTGGAAAAGTACATTCAGAATCCAAGGCACATTGAGTTTCAGGTTATGATTACCAAATTATGCTACCAGGGAACTTGCAATTTCAGATTGTGTGGATAATGACTCTTCTCCTTCTCTAAGATACAAGAAAGTTCCAACTTATCAAAACACTTATTTAATAGATTAGTCAAGAGTTCTATAACTGGACTAATAAACATCCTTTCGACTATGGATGTTCGGCAAACCCTTCAATCTTTATTAAAAACATCTGTAAAATAAAGGTGGACAATTTCAGATGTGATTAATATATTTTAACATGGGATACTTCCTTTTTTGAAAAGAAAGAATCTGAGATGAAAGACAACAATTAATTTTTATAGAAAAAAAAGAACTGAAAATAAAAAGCAGTATAATGTGCACCTAAACAACTACTTGATAGAAATATTGATGTTTAATATTTTTGGAAACAAATATATACTTTAATTTAATAATATGTTGTCTTCTGAAGCAATGTTTAGTTGAGTTATAATATTAGGAACATTTTAGGAGTGCTTCTGAAGTGCTGAGAAATATTTGTCAAGTAGCGGATAAGTATCCATAGAGTTGTAAATTTATGACATAATATGGAGAGATATTTGAATTCCAGTTATTTTAAAAAATTTAAACCTTTTTATTTGTCCTTCAAAAATGATTTGGTCGAGATCATCTAAGCAACATCTGGCTCACATCAATGCTACTGAATATTTCTCATGCACAAATGATTCCATCCTACAAAAATTCGTAAATATCAGCGCTCACCTAAACTAATCTTATGTATCACAGATTCTTGCTGACAAGTATGGAAATGTTGTTCATTTTGGAGAGCGTGATTGCAGTATTCAGGTACTTCCAAGTGAATTTGTACAGAATCTCTTAGTTGATACAAATTTAGCTTATTACCCGATCATGTACTAAATAAAAAACATTGGATTATCAATGAAATGAAATTAGGTCAAGCAAAAGTATACAACATGAAATTTCATTCATTTGGTTGTTTAAGCTTTACCATGCAAATCCAAGGATCAGAGCCCCAGATCTAGACTATCCACCCTTATAACCTACGAAGCGATTCCCTTTTTCATTTCCATTTTCCGTACTATTGGATTGTAAATTTTTCACTCACCAAATCTCAATGAGAGCAAAGTTTCTTAATAGGTCATCCAAAATTGTTCACACATGTGACGCATGACTCCTGCACCACCATATATACCCCTAGTATGAATAATATTTTCAAGGTAGCTTGGACACTGTTCATGAGGTTTTTGTTAGGAAACACTTGTAGAAAACAAGAGTTTCCCTGGCTGAAACTTCGCAAAAATAGAATTTGAATCTTAGAAGAATAACTAGGAATTAATTGTTTTAATTGATAATAGTCAAAGAAAAACACAAGATACAATGTATCTTCTATTGGAGAGGAAGATCTAGCTCTCCCAAATCTCTAGATGCAGCTAGAGCCCAAATAAAAACTAAGAACTAGAAAATTTCAGCAAACACAGAAGATAACCCTAACCTTAGCCCCTAATTCCTACATAAGCATACAATTAATTTAGTAAAATAAATACAATTAATTTAGTAAAATACCCAAATAGCCCTTCTAATTTTAATTTCCCTCGTAATCACTCTTTAATTCCTCCTTAAATTAGCTGCTGGGACCCACCCTCAAAGGGAGCGGCATTACTGGGGGTGAAACCTTTGTTTCGCCTCTGGTAGACCATTGACGGTCCAGGCTGGATCGGCCCAAGGACCAGTCTATCAATACTCCCCTTCCAAAGATCCACCTTGTCCTCAAGGTGGAAAGACGGAAACTAATGCTTCATTCTCTCATATGGCTCTCAGGTGGCGTCATAGTAAGATATATTCTTCTACTTTATTAGCACTTCCTTAAATCCACCCTTTCCTTGTTGTACCCTTTTTAGCTCCACGTGGGCTCCGAAAATTCGCGCCCCGGCCTCCCCCTTGCTTTCGGGAGAGTTTTAATGGATTAGGTTTGGGGGTAAATTTTTAGAAGGCAGATTGGATTTGTAGATAAGACACTACCCAGAGATTTCACTCTCATTTTGTGAGGACTTTATGATCTGAGTTCTGGTTTCCTATTGTTGCAAGCCCCTATAGTTAATTACCCCTCCCGATAACGAGAGAGAACTTTCGATTAAGGCTAGTTGTTAAATGAATACATTGTATCCGTAGATACATGATATTCATCATATAGTAGCAGCATTGGTTGGTATGTGAAAATTTAATATTTAAAATTAGTAATTTCATAATCTTGCACTTAAAGTGGATGGTGGGGGAATGGTGATGGGCCCGTTCAAGATCCTATGATTCCATCGTCTCAGGCCATCATGGTCTATGGTCTACTTAGTCAGAGGAAGTAGTCGACCTAACATGACAGAAGGTTCCTTGTCGGCATCCATGAGTTGTGTCGTCCAAGGGTACCTTGTAGACCTGGGATGGATGCTTGTCTAAGGGGACAAATTTAAATCCACCTTAGTTGAAAGAGGGCTTTGTGCTTTATCGATTATATCTTATTGATTAATATCTCAAGGATTTAGTGCCATTGGAAAACATACGGGCGCTGACCATGACCGTAATATAATGGTGCCATTTTGCGGCGAATCACCCAGTTCAGAGGGTCCCGCTCATAACCGTTTACCTGTGGTGCCATTTGGCGGCGGAATCCACGGTGTGATGCCATTTGGCAGCAAAACTACCGATTAGAGGACACGTGCCACGTCTTTATTAGCAAGAGATAGATTGAGAATGAATTCTAGTGATATTCTCGACTAGACATTAGGTCTTTGTGAGCTGAAATAGTTTTAAGATTTGTTCACCCTGGAAAACTATTGCGGAGGGCATATGGGTGTTTGCTTTAAGCGGTTGACGATTTATTTTAATTTTAAATATCTTGGATTTTAGTATTTTTGAAAATTTTGATATTATGGGCATTTGGAGCCATTTTGAATGTTTGTGATTCCATCCGGTTGACATTTTCTGTCAACACGCTATCATCGGGGTATATGAGGTCATTTGAAAATATTTGTATTTTATGGAAGTTTGAGGGCATTTGAAACTACATGATCCACTCCAGTTGAGATAACATTCAACACGGCCATCATCAGGGTATTTATGAGCATTTTATTTTGTTGATTGAACCTTGTCGACTTTGTCTACTTGCGACAAAGGATCGGGTTCTTCACAGGCTTTATGCCTTTATGAGCGAATTTTTCTTGTTGTGGGCCTTGAAGGCCTAATATGAACTATCAAATAAATATTTCAGTCAATGCCGAGACCGTATATTTGTTTGGCTGTTCGAGCCACGTTGACTCCTATCCAGTAGCATAGAAGGATTGAGCTCGAACTTAAGTTCATTTCTTGACCCGCGCAGTATCTTTAGACATCACGTGTGCACTTACAACACGCTCGTAGGGGCCCACATGGGTATATACTGTAGATAAATTTCATGCGACGCATTCACGTGTGTACATGATATGATTTTTGAAATGTAATTATAGTGTCAAATGACACACTGCAGTGAAACCCTCTGCTTATTATAAGTACATGCAGGATGATGAATTTTTAATTGTAATTACAGTGTCAAATGACATACTGGAGTGAAATCCTCTGCTTATTATCAATGCATGCGGGGGTATTTTAAATGTGATTATGATGTTAAATGATATTTTAGTGTGAAACCCTCTGCTTATTGTCAATGCATACGGGGGTATTTTGAATGTAATTATGATGTCAAATGATATTCTTAAATGAAACCCCCTACATCCTACCAATGTATGCTAGAGGTCATCTTTGGAATGCAGCAACAATGTCAAGTGACATGCCTGTATAATGCATTATGCAAGTTATGACACATGCATATGCAATATATTATCATGCAAGTGCAATGCGTATATGAGGGACATTTTTAGAATATTTGCATGCAGTGCAAAAAGGTGTTTTGCATTTTTAAATGTAACCAGCTACATATGTGACTGTTGTTGCACGGGGTATTATTGTGGGCTTTGTTGATGCCTTTTGTCTGCTTGTACGAATGTTGCAGATCTGGTGGCGTGGCATCGCCCTTCAGTGGCCCGTGATTTTTACTACCGATTCCCTGCTTTTTCTTACAGGTGGATCGTAGCATTGTCACTTGATTGCCATGAGATACCTCATTGTTATGATTCTGATGTAGGCTCCCTTTTCTCATTCTTCGGGAGATCAGATCTACAAATCATCTAGTCCTTGCTTAGACTGGGTAAGGACATCCAAACGACATAAGGTCGTTTTGTGATAAATGAGGTGGCATAAGCTGTTGAGATCAAAGGCTCGGCTCTTCTTGTCTTCAATTCACCACTCGGTATTCTCCTCGAGACATGAACAAGACATAGTGCAAGGTTCTTCGATGTCTCAATGACATCCTAGTATCTGATATGCAAATAGTACAAATAAGCTTTTTCTACGGCTCCAAAATAGTATATTCGAGGGGTCCATTCTATGTACTTATAATGCATATGTAGATGCTGAGTTGAGGGGCTTGTTCTCCGGATCTTCACTCGAATGGCGCCGCATATTTTCGGGAGCCCCAACATTTTTAAACAGATAATAGAATGAGACATCTTTTCTTCTTCCACTGCTCATTCTTTGATTCTACAGAATCATTAATAAAATCATTCAATTTCGCGCGGTTAATGCCTTAATTGGGGCCTTTCGCTGGTAGCAGATCAACAGCTTTCTTACAGTGATTTGCGGATACTTGTGGTTGCCTTTGTACCCAACATACTCGCAACATCTCAATCATCGCTGCTTGTAGGTGTCTGTAGGGAACATTGTTGTACGCATTCCTCATTGGTCGGCAGCCATTTGCTATTGACTGTAGGCAGGTTTGTATATTTATCTGCATGTTGACATCGACTTTCAAAGGATTAGTGAAGTTGCTTGCCGCTGGATGGCTGTTGATTTCAAGAAGGACTTGACACCTATTGCACATTGTTTGTCATCATCCATGAGTGGACTACTGTAACTTAACTAGTTTTCTACAGTTATTTATAGGTGTTGTATGTATTTGTGTCCACAGGAAATTCGTTGTATTTGCGATGTATCCACAATTGTTATCCACAAATAGACCATATCAGTCGCACTTGTTCATCTGCTCATGGTTGTCGACTGTAGCGGTGACCTGACACCTGCTACGAGTTGCTTGTTGTTATTCGTAGGTAGGCCACTGTAGCTTGACAGTCTTCCTATAGTTGCTTGCAGGTGTTTTGCATTTGTTGCAAATTAACCATCTCTGTTTACTAGATATTGGTGTACTTGTTGGATACCTTCTTAGGTTACAACTTCTTCAGATGTACTTGATTGGTCATTCAGTGCATGCTCAGTTATTGTCGTTTTTGTGGTTGAATGTGCATGCCAGGAAATTATTATACTTGCTTTATGTTCACCATTGTCATTCATCAGTAATTTAGTGTATTTGCTTATGACGACATTAGTTGTACGTAAGACGTTGATGTTGACCGCATGGGCTTGCTATATTCATTGCCTCTTCAATCTATGGGCTGATCATTACTTACATAATAGACCCTTGATTGTTGCATGCGGGTGGTACTTGAACATTACGTAGTTGATTGATGTCACCTGCAAGTCAACCACATCTAAAAGTTTTCCACTGCGAGTCCTATGCCTATTTACTTGTACTTGTTTGAATGCATTAAATTTATCATTTGACATTTACATTTTAATTTTATTGTGTATTTTAGGATTTAGGGTTCTGTTCCTTGCTGTCCAGTTCAAGTTTGGTTATTTGTTGTTCATACAAGTCCTCTGGGCAGTTGTTTAAATTCTGTGCATTTATGTTCCGATACAAGTCCTCTGTCACTTAGAATTTCGGCAGCATTCTGCTGTCTCCCCCGTTTGGGGGAAATTTGGCAAGCTAGGCCTTCTCACCACTCTACAAGAGTGTGTATGGTAGGTGTCGTGTGACACCGCGGCCGTAGTCTTCTATCCCACCATGCTACAAGAGCATGTATGGGTCTTCGAGGTACCTGTTTGTTCAGTTCAAGTTTAATTTTTAGCGCTTCATACAAGTCTCCTGTGCATTTGTTCAAGTTCTGCGTTTATGTTCAAGTACATGTCATTTTTTACTTGGAATTTCGGCAGCATCTCGACGTCTCCCCCGTTTGGGGGAAGTATGGGGAGTTGGGCCTTCCACCACACTACAAGAGCGTGTATGGTAGGTGTCGTGCGACACCGTTGCCGTAATCTTCAATCCCACCACGTTACAAGAGCCCGTATGGGTCTTCGAGGTACCTGTTTGAAGATGCACAATTTTTTTCCCACAGGCACTGAGGCACGTATGGGTACTTAAAGTTGTCCTCACCATGCTACAAGAGCTTGTATAGGGCCTACCCACCTTGTCGCCGGCACCACACCAGGTTCCCTCTTGTCGTGCTACAAAAGCGCGTATAGGGGGTCCCCCAGCGCACTGCAAGCGTCGAGAGCGGGCTTTGGGACTTTATACCTTTGTGCAGGGGTCGTCGACAGTGCTGATGTCGAGGTCGATGTCTGTGTCGGCGATGTCGGGGTGATAACAGCTATGTCGGCATCGTCGAGCACGTAGATTGGGGACAAAAAAAAAAATTTTCTTTTTTTTTTCTATTTTCATTTTTCCTCTTTTTTTTCTATTTTTCCTCTTGTTTTTTCTTTTTTCTTTTTTTCCTTTCTTCCCCCCTTTTTTCATTTTTTTTGTTCATTTTTTTGAAATTCTTCACTTTTTTTAATTATATAATAATAATAATAATAATAATAATAATAATAATAAAACTAGTTTAAATAAAAAAAGTTTAGAGATAAACTTTTACCTATGGAGGTCGTGCGGCTATGTCGGGTTTTGGTATGGATCGGCGCGTACGGGCACTAGTGGTTCTCGGCTACTTAAGGCAAGAGGGCTCGACGGGTTGGGTTTGGTGTGAAGAACGGCTGGCTGGAAGTTGAAGTGGAGGTCGGTTTAGGGGAAGATGGGTAGGGGATTTGCAGTTGATTGAAGTAGAAGAGTTTGGCTACTGTGCATATGAGGAAGATCGAAGAGGTGCGAAGTGGCTTAGACTTTGGCTGTGATGTCGGACAAGGTATTGACGTACGGAGGAGGTCGGAGGTCTGGAACAAGGTAGATTGAGCAGCTAGGGATGATTCAAAGTTGACAGTGACTTCGAATGGGGGATTTGGTTTGCGTAGGTTCTGCGGCAGGAGGAAGGAGTGAGGAACAAACGACTGGGGTTCGATTGGGCAATTCACGGAGGTCGGAGGTTGATGTGGTCGTGGATTGGAGTTTGTGGAGGTCTCAGTTGAAGGAGGAGGTTCAGTCGTGTGGAACGGAGGGAGATTAGAAGCGTTCGTCAACTTCTATCATTGATAATGGTCGGAGTTGGCTCGACGGATGAGGAAGATGGAGGAGTTTCTCGTGTGTAAGAACCGACAACAAATGATTTCATCTTTGTTTTAACGACGCAAGTAGACGGGCAATCAAGGTGAGTCGTGTGAATAGGATGCTCAGTGCACAACGTTTGCATGTTGAGTTTATGCCGAGGTAATGGCGTCAGATAGGTATGATGATTTGAGCAAGATTTGTGGGATTTCACCGATTTTTTTGTTTTCGTATTACAGGTCAACACTCCAGTTGTTCCAGCATTACCTCCAGATCCGTTGTCAGTGTCCCTGGTAATTCTGAACTAGCTGCATGATCTCCAATAGCTTTCCTCAACTGTGATACGTGGAACACCGGGTGTATAGTAGCAGTCGAGGTTAACTTCAATTGATAAGCCACTGCTCCAATTCTCTCTACTATCTCATAAGGGCCAAAGTGCCTCTGGGCTAGCTTTTCATTCTTCCTGTGAGTTATCGTCCTTTGTCTGTAGGGGCGTAGCTTCAAGTATACCCTATCTCTTATCTTAAACTGGATGTCCTTCCTACGCTCATCCGTCTGCTTCTTCATAATCTGCCGATCTCTCAATAAGTGCCTTTTCAATTCCTCAAAAGCCCTATCCCTTTGCTCCAAATACTGCTCTATTGAGGAAACTGGCGTGCTCTTTCGCCCAAAGTGTACCAAGTGAGGTAGTTCTCTTATGTACAATACTTTAAAATGAGTCATTTGGGCTGAAGAGTTATCCTTCTTCAGTTGCTCTATCAATGGCCAGGTGCCGTATTCCCTCACAAATCTTTTGTAGTAACCAGTCAACCCTATAATGCCCCTCAACTCTGTCAGATTCCTAGGTAGAGGCCATTTCTGTATTGCCTCAATTTTGGCCTGATCTGTAACCACCCCCACTTGGGATACCACATGCCCAAGTATTCCACACTGGCCTGTGCAAAGCAACACTTCTTCAGATTGACCCTCAGCTGATGTTCTTGTAATACTTCTAAGACCACCCTCAGGTGCTCCTCCACTAATTCGCTGTACACCAGTATGTCATCAAAGAAAACCATACGAACTTCCGGAGGTATGGTCGAACACCTTGTTCATGAGGGAGTGGAAAGTAGCAGGAGCGTTGGTGAGGCAAATTACATCACTAGGAACTTGTAGTGTCCCTCATATGTTCTGAACGCAATCTTCGGGACATCCTTTCTCTCATTTGGATCTGATGGTATCTTGACTTCAGATCTATCTTTGAGAATACCATTGCTCCACATAGCTCATCTATCACTAGAATGAAAAATTTGTCTGGCATAGTCTCCTTATTTAGGGTCCGATAATCCACACAAAATCTCCAACTCCCATCCTTGATTGGTTACACTCCCTTTCTCAAGGTAATAGCATGCTCCTGCTCCCTCAGTGGGGAAGGTGGCTGAAATACGTCACTAAACTGCTGTATAAGCGGTTGCATTGAAAGAGGAATGTCTTCCTCTTCCTCCAATCTGCCCCCTCTAAGCTTTGCAACTCCACCATAAATTTACCTCCCACCTCCTATAAGGTCCTTACCATGATTTTGAGTGACAGTGGCTTTGGATAACCCTGCATCATCCCTAATCATCATTCGCCTTCCCCCCACTACCAGCTCCATTGTCAATTTTCCCCAATTCACCTTGGTGCCCCCAAGGTTTGTAGCCACTTCATTCTTAGGATAACATCAGTGCTTCCCAACTCTAAGGGAAGAAAGTCCTCCCTCACTTGGACCCTTGTATGGTCAGAACCACACCTCTACATACTCCTCTATTCGTCTCCACCTTCACAATGCCTATTGTCACCCCATAACTCCTTGTGTCCACCAACTTCACCCCCAATTGGTCAACGACCTGGTTGGAGATGAAATTGTGGGTAGCCCCATTATCTATCAACCACCTCCCTATTTGCTATTTCTCCCTTTACTTTCATGGTGTGATTCGAAGTGAATCTAACAACTGAATTTAAGGAGATCTCTGTCGTGTCAAGATGCAGTTCTTCTTCCTCATCTACCACTGTTTTGTTCCCACCTCCCTCCTCAGCTTCCTCGTTATCACAGACTATGAGAATCTGAAGAGTTCAATCCTTACACCTTTGCTTCGGGGTGTACCTCTCATCACATCTGAAACATAATCCCTTTTCCCTCTTCTCATGCAACTCCTCAGTGAGCTTCTTGAAATTTCTCTCGAATCCCCCTCCTGCAGGTTTCTCCTTTGGGGCTTCATGAAGGCTTTCCGGTGTTGGCCCCTTGGGAGCTAAGAACGTGGTGGTCATCCTGTACGAGCCTCCTGGAATACTGCCTCTAGCCCCCCTTTCCAGGTGCTGCTAGTCCTCCACTAACTGTACTAGCTCCATAGCCTCTCCCAAGTCATGAGGCCTCATCACTCTAATTGCTACCCGGATCTCTGTTTTGAGTCCTTTCATGAAGTTCCCCACTAACACCGTCTCAGAAAGGCGGTTCAATCGGCTAGCAAGGTACTCAAATCTCTCCCGATACTCTACCACTGAACTGTCCTGCGTGTGGGCGAAAAATTGCTCGTATAAGTCTCCTCTGCTGGTTCGGAAACGTTCTAACAAACAATCCTTGAACTCCCTCCAACTTCGTATGGGTTGTCTCATGTCCCTCCATTGGTACCAAGTCAAGGCCTTCCCTTCCAAATATAGGCCAGCTGCTGTCAGCCTCTCCTCCTCCATCAAGATGTTAATGACGAAATACCTCTCCACCTTGTAGATCCATCCGTGTGCATCATCTCCCTCAAAGATGGACATCTTCTGCTTTTTCACCCTCGGATCGCCTCCTTTTCCACTAAATCCTCCATAACCTCTCATTCCACGAAGGGGTGGTGCTCCCCAAGTGTTCCAATCCTCCCTCCTGCGCTCGTACCCAAGCCCTTCTTCAAAATCACCTCACCTCTTGTCCCTACCTCACCCCTACGCTCAAAATCAGCCCCTGCAAAATCAACACCCATCATTTCATACCTACTACTCATCTCCTCCCTAGAAATAGGCTCTAGGGGAGGCATCCCATCTTCCCTCTCCAAAATCTCCAACTCCGGGTTTTCCCCTCCTTAGTGAATTAGGGTTTCCACCACTTCTTTGGCCACTGTTGGCTCCCTTGGCCTCCGATGTTGTCATTTTGGGTTGAGCCTCAAGCGGCTTCCTCAACATTTCTTCCACGGCGGCAAACTTTCCATTAATCTTTTCATGAATTGTTGAAAACTGATTTCAGATTCAGAAATCTTCTACACGAAATCTGATTTTAATTGTCCCATCTCTCCTTCCAATACTTCCACTTTCCTCCTGGCCATAGGTACCACGGATTGATGCTTTAATACCAATTTGTTAGGAAACGCTTGTAGAAAACAAGAGTTTCCCCGGTCAGCCCTTTGCAAAAATAGATTTGAGAAGAATCTTGGAAGAATAACCCGGAATAAACTGTTTTAATTGATAATAGTCGAAGAAAAACACAAGATACAATCGATCTTCTATTAGAGAGGAAGATCCAGTTCTCCCAAATCTCTAGACACGGCTAGAGCCCAAACAAGAACTAAGAACTAGAAAATTTCAGTAAAAACACAAGATAACCCTAACCCTAGCCCCTAATTCCTACATAAGCATACAATTAATGGAGTAAAATATCTATACAGCCCTTCTAATTTGAATTTCCCTTCTAATCACTTTTTAATTCCTCCTTAAATTAGCTGTTGGGCCCCATCCCGAAAAGGGGCGGCATTATTGGGGGTGGAACCTTTGTTCCACCTCTGGTAGACCATTGCCGGTCCAGGCTGGATCGGTTTTTGAGTCTGGTGCTGTGGAAGGAACTTAAATTCCTTGTTCCTAGTAATATCTTAATGCCAAGGATATTCCTGTCATTGTTTCAGAAAATTACATATAATTTCAAGTCGATTTCTTTTGGATTCTTTTTTTCCAGATACAAAGGTATTCTGTTGTCTAATTGAATGCTCAAATTTTCATGAGAGGATAAAATACTAAATAAAAGAAAATTATTGTAATACTAAACCAATAATTGACATTTATTCTCCTGTACTAAGCTAAGATTCCATTTTACCTTTAACATTTATTTGCCACATAAACTCCTTCTAGTAATAAAAGTTGCTGACAATTGCGAAGAGCCTAATCCTTTTTTCTTGTTACTGCATAAATTAATGACCTTCAAAACATGATGTATTTGTCAGAGAAGAAACCAGAAACTATTAGAAGAAGCCCCTTCTCCTGCTTTGACCCCAGAACTCCGGAAAGCTATGGGTGATGCTGCGGTGGCAGCAGCTGCATCCATCGGCTATATTGGTGTTGGAACTGTGGAGTTTCTTTTGGACGAGAGAGGTTCCTTTTACTTCATGGAAATGAACACGAGGATCCAGGTATGGATAACACCTGGAGTAAATTATATTTTCTCAGCTATTATTTGTTATCATTTTACCTGGTCTACATATTTATTTTTGATGAAAATAGGTCGAGCACCCTGTTACTGAAATGATTTCCTCAACTGATTTGATTGAGGAACAAATCCGTGTAGCTCTCGGGGAGAGGCTGACTTACAAACAGGTTTACATTTAAAGTTTTTATTCTTAGGTGATGTCTAGTCAATTGTTGTGTTTACGAGAATACTGTCTTTTTCATTTATAGGAGGATATTATTCTCAGAGGACATTCGATTGAGTGTCGCATCAATGCAGAGGATCCCTTTAAAGGATTTCGTCCAGGGCCAGGTATAACTTCTTTCACTTGATTAATTTAGTTATAGGGTTTGGTTTTTAATTCTGTGATTGATCAACTTAGCCGAGAAAGATATCCTTTTAACTAGAAATATGCATAAAATCTGGCAGGAAAAAAATTAGGATATGCTTCTGTTAGATATCTGAATTATTGGTGCTTTATGATCACTGGACGAAACAAAAAAAGAAAAACATTTCTCATCACCTGCTCACTTAAGTGTTTTTTAAGTTTAGATGTGTGTCCACTGCTAATGATAAACTTTACTTTTTTTGTTGTCACTGTTATTATCAATATTCATTATAATTACGTGAGTTTATGGTTTTCCATATATCTAAGTATTCTTTTTTGTGTTTCCGAGATGGCAGGGAGAATTACAGCATACCTTCCATCTGGAGGTCCATTTGTGAGAATGGACAGTCACATTTATCCAGATTATGTGGTGCCTCCTAGCTATGACTCCCTACTTGGAAAGGTATGCATGTCCTTTCTACAACCCAACTACTTGGAGGCTGTCTGGCTGCAAGTAGGATTTAGTAAATCCGGATTTATCATATCCTATGTTAAATCCTGAAAACAATTTGGCATGACACATGTTAAATCATGAAAAATTGATTGGTTACGCATTTTAGGATTTATGGTGGTTAACTTAAAGAACTTAAATGTAAAGCTATGCATAATGAATGCGTGAGAAGTGAACATTGTTATATGACATCATTAAATTACATGAAAGTACTGAATTAAGATAGATAAGACTCTTGAAATTATGTATCAATCACACATCTAAAAATAAATAAGAACGCAATATATGTTCTTACAACAAAGATAGTAATAGCTCCTACGAGTACATAGAAGATAGGTACAGATGAACAAATGGACTAGACATCAATGTCTTATATGTGCTTCCATAATGAAGGTGAGCAGTTTGGAGTGATCTTATCTTATTGAGTGGCGTCGGATGCATTTTGTGTCTGATACATGTTAGAGGCTGCATACCTCTTTTGAGGAGAAGTATCGATGCATCATAAATGGGAAGACATGAACTACATTATTTGAAACTTCATCCTCCTCATTATTGTTTGCAGGTCATGCTGTTCTTGTTGAGCCTGATGTTGTCCCAATTGCGATTTTATCAACATAGATCTTCTGAAGGATTTCGTGTTGAGGGAACGAGTTTCGACACAAATTGGTCATCTTGGGATTGTCCTGTGATAGATAGATATACAATTATAACTAAGAAATTATTCGTGTTAATGCTTAGACTTTTAAACTAATACAATGTACCTGAATAATTTTCTCCCACTGCTCGTTTTTTGCGATTGGGGTATGAAGCTCCTCTTCCCACTTCAATTGTTTCTATTTGGTAGTTGCTACAATGTTCTGAAACCTGACTCCATATTTTTAAATCTTGTCATGAACATCTCTTTGGACGTCGGACCATAATTCCTTCTCCAATTAGAAATATTTCCATATAAGTACTATTCTTATTCATGATTTACTAAACTAATGCCAATGAGTGAGTAGACTCATTGCCATAAACTACCATCCACGTTTCTCACATGCAACAATTTCCTCCTAGTGCTCAGGCAGACATCATGCTTGCATGTGTAGTATTGCACTAACTTTATTGGTTACTACAATAGACACATCTGTACTTCAATATGTTGCAGATTAAAATGCAGCATGATACTCAAAACAGTGAGCTAGAAGTGACTTATGAAGATCCTAATGTACATGTAATAATAGGGGAAAGAATTCAAGGGGAAACAGATAGACATGCAATCACCAAGAATTTGTGGAAGGCTAGGGTAAGAATATTGATTGCATTAGTGAAAATTTAATTAAATTTTAAACTATAAACAACTTTTTTTTTTTTTTTCAGAAGTTGAATCAACAACACTGCTCAAAATGAAAAGATCACTTTGAAGTGCAAGTTATATCATATCACCCTCATTATGGAAGCACATATGAAATATTGTTGTCTACTTCTATTTAGTCTATTTGTTCATCTGTATTTATCTTCTATGTACTCGTAGTAGCTGCCACAATTTTTGTTATAAGAACTTATGTTCCGTTCTTATTTGTATTTAGATGTGTGATCAATAATTTGTTTCTAGAGTCTTATCAATCTTAATTCGGTGATGTCATGTAATTCAATGATGTCATGTAATAATTTGTTTCTCACATGTGCCTTATACATAGCTTCACATTTAAATTCTTAAGTTAACTGCCATAAATCTTGAAATGTATAGCCAATCAATTTATTAATATTTAACATGTATCATGCCAAATAATTTTTACGTGTTAACAACCTCAGGATTTGATAAATCCAGATTTCAGGACTTACTAAATCCTCTTGCAACCAAAGAGCCCCAAAAGGTTACACAACATGGTTTAGAAAACTTAGAATTAATTCTAAGTTCAACTTGGGAGAAGTTAAAAGGCACGAACTAGAGATTCATTAGTTACAGAAACTAATAAATAAATGGTTGAATTGCTGTCATAATTGAAATGTGATGAGTCTATTTAATATTGATTTTCATTCTTTTCTACTGTTTGCTGAATGCAAGTTTCCAATCTAACATCTCTTCTTTGTAATTAGCTTATTGTTTGGGCCCCAACCAGGGATAAAGCAATTGAACGAATGAAAAGAGCGCTAAATGACACCGTCATCACTGGTTAGTTTGCAGTCAATGGAAAATCAATTTAGTGGACAGATACAATTATCTTTTATTCCTTTTCTAGTACTGTAGTTAAACTAACCGAAAACTTGCATGATATCATTTTTTTGCTAACGTTAAAGAATATCTGTCTTTGTTACAACGCACACTCATTCTATAATTTTAATACTGGATGAAACTCTCTACTAGAGTACAACTTATTGCTTTGTTTTTGTATATCATGTAAACCGAAACCTTCATTCCCCATACAAATCAAATTTACTATCATTTTCTGTCTTCCTTTCATTTTCTTTCTATCAATTTATCAATTATCTCTTTATAGGCATCATTGAGATATTGGCTTTTGAAGTACGTATTGTCATTTTTTAAGTTTACTATGGTTTTAGTGTTTCTTCATGAATATGCGAATTCTCTCAATGATTCCACTCATTGTATGAGTGTTGCAATTTTATTACCTTTTCAGGTGTCCCGACGACAATTGAGTACCACAAGCTCATCCTTGATGTTGAGGTATAAAAGCTCTATGCTTATGGAATCAGGGGCGAAGGCGGTGTTGGATTTAATCCAACGGATGCGCCTATTACTTGGAATACGAGATGCCTGTTTTCTGATTTCAGGCAGGCTAAATCAAACGTCCACGTGAAATGCAGAAGCAGCTCACTTGTGCATTTCACCAGGAGCCCCCTGCTCTCTTTGAGATATTAATTTAGATGCAATTGTTGATGTTTGAATTCAGAAAACCTTACATCTCACTTTTCATGGTAATGCAGGACTTCAGAATTGGAAAGGTAGATACGGCATTCATACCTAAGCATGAGAGCGAATTGGCTGAGGTACCTTATCCTTTTTTCCCATGAGATGCGCTTCTCTTTTTGGATTAAGCTCCCTTTGTCTTTCTTGTGTATTCTGTTGCAATTCCGCCTAGAACCAAACCGGCCCAGGAGGGGCCGGTTCAATTTTATAGGAGGCGGGCTAAGCCGCCTCCTTAAGTTGCCGCCAAGCCAGGTGGGCCCCCCATGGGGCGGAAATCAGAGAAAGAGAGATGGGCGGCAAAGGCTTTAGGAAATAATTTTGAAATTGGTTTATGTTAGGAAGTCTTTTATTAGGAAGAATTGTATTTAAGGAACATGGGAGGCTAGGGTTAAGGCATGTATGATTATTATTTCTTTTGGAGTTCTATTTGGTGTTTTAGGCTCTAGGCTTCTTGTCTAGAGATTGGGAGAGAAAGATCCTCCTCTCGAATTGAGGATCAAGTGTATCTTTGTTTCGTTCTTGCTTCGCTTTAATTTCTATAAAATTATCTATTGATTTTGATTACTTCCATCAAAATTCTTCTATTTTTCTCACTGATTTTACCGATTATTGTTAGGTTTGCTTGCGAAAACTCAAGTATTCCCATTAGGGTTACTTGCGAACTCAAGTATTTCCTATCAAATTGGTATCAGAGCAAGTCTCGGGACTGTTCATGGGCTGATTTTGGCGAATTTCGGCAGCTGAATTTTGGCCGGGAAAGGAGATAGTTGCTATTTTTGTGATCCAAATCCAGAATTTTTGAATCGACAAAAATCCGGATAGAGATGGCAGCCAGAAAGTAGATGCGCTGGAAGAAAAACTTGAAGGGGAGATGAACCAAATCAAGACAACGGTGGAGGAAAGGATTTTCTCCATGGAAGGGCAAGTAGCCGATCTCCGGGACATGATGAAGAAAATGTTGGTAATCCACAACTAAACGGTGGCTTCCGTGGCAAAAGGAGTGGAAGGGAAAAACACAAATTCTGAAATTCTTAGGGAGGAAGATGAGGTGGAGATCGTGGAGGGAGAAAGAAGGAAACCCATCTGGAGCCTTTCCAGAGGGAGGATAGAGGAGGTAGGTATGGGGAAAGGCATGGGTATGGAGGGGCAGAGCTAAGAGGTGCTGATTGGGAACACCGGGAGAGATATTATGGCCGCCAGGGTGCTGAATTTGAAGAAAGGAGAGGGGAATTCAAAGGGGGTTTGGGTTATGATAGGGCTAGGGAAGACCGGGAGACGTGGGGAGGGCCAAGTACTTGGGAAAGAGGAAGTTATGGAGGAATAAGGGGAAATGAGGGAGATCCGAAGGTGAGGAAGCTGAAGATGCCCATATTTGAAGGGGAGGATGCGTATGGGTGGATTTATAAGGTGGAGAGGTTCTTCGCCATCAATGGGCTAATGGAGGAGGAGAAGCTAACAGAGGCAAGCTTGTGATTGGAAGGGAAGGCTCTGTCATGGTACCAGTGGAGAGATCAGAGGAGACCTATCACAAGCTGGAGGGAATTCAAGGATTGCATAATAGAACGTTTCCAAACCGACCGGGGAGGAAATTTCTATGAGCAGTTCTTTGCTCTGGTGCAGGAGGGATCAGTAGCAGACTACCGGGAGCGGTTTGAGCACCTGGCCAGTAGGGTGGAGCGATTATTAGATACTATATTGGAGGGAAACTTCTTGAAGGGGTTGAAGGCAGAGATCCGAGCAGTAGTGAAGGTTCTGATGCCTCGTGACTTGGGGGAGGCCATGAAGTTGGCACAACTAGTTGAAAATCAGAGAAATCTGGAGAGGGGAGCTAGGAGCAGTAGCACAGGAGGCACTTACAGGATGACGACCACCCATCTAGCACCTAAAGGTCCTGCAACAGGAGGAAGTCGGGAGACCACTAGGGAGAAGACAGTAGGAGGGAGTGGGGGAAATTTCAAGAGGCTGATAGAGAAGGAGATGCTGGAGAAGAGGGCAAAGGGGTTGTGTTTCTGGTGCGTTGAGAAATATATGCCAGGGCATCGGTGCAAGGACCAAACTCTTCAGGTTCTCACCATCTGTGATGACGAGGAAACTGAGGAGGGAGGTGAGGGGGAGTTAGAGGAGGAGATGGAGGAGAGGTTGCATTTGGATCTGCCGAGATTTTCCTGAACTCAGTGGTAGGATTCACTACGAATCATACCATGAAGGTGAAGGGGGAGATAGAGGACAGGGATGTGGTGGTGCTAATTGATAGTTGGGCTACCCACAATTTCATTTCCACTCAGGTCATCGACCAATTGGGAGTGAAATTGGTGGATACTGGTTGTTATGGGGTGATGATGGGTACGGGGAAGGTGGAGAAAGACCAGGGGATCTGTAGAGGAGTGCTACTGACTATCTAGGGGATTCAGGTGAGGGAATATTTTCTTTTATTGGAGTTAGGAAGTACAGATGTCATCTTGGGGATGAAGTGGCTGCAGACCTTGGGAGACACCAAGGTTAATTAGGGAGCACTCACGATGGAGTTGATGGTGGATGGGAGGAAGGTAGTGATTAAGGGAGTTGTAGGGCTATCCAAATCCATGGTTTCACTTAAAACTATGGTAAGGAGTATACAGGTGGTGGGTGGAGGATATTTGGTAGAACTGCATAGTTTGGAGGGAGCTAGCTTGGAAGGAGGGAACATACCCCTCTCCATATAGCCGTTGATACAGCAATTCCAGGAGGTGCTCCAGCCACCTCAGGGATTAACACCACCAAGGGAGCATGAGCACTCTATCGCCTTGAAGGAAGGTGTGTCACCCATCAGTGTCAGACCCTACTGATATCCTCAATTTCAGAAGGATGAGATTGAGAAATTGATTCGGGAAATGGAGGCAGGAATCATCAGGCCGAGTGTAAGTCCCTTCTCTAGTCCAGTCCTACTTGTCAAGAAGAAGGATGAGAGTTGGCGATTTTGCGTGGACTAAAGAGCTTTGAACAAAGAAACAGTATCGGATAAGTTCCCTATTCCGGTGATTGATGAGCTCTTGGATGAACTGAATGGGGCAGTGATGTTCTCCAAACTGGATTTGAAGTATGGATACCACTAGATCAGAATGAGGGAGGCAGATATCTCCAAAACAGCTTTCAGGACACACGAGGGGCATTATGAGTTTTTGGTAATGCCGTTTGGGCTTACCAATGCCCCTGCTACTTTCCAGTCATTGATAAACAGGGTGTTCAGGCAGTACCTTCGGAAGTTTATTTTGGTGTTTTTTGATGATATACTGGTATACAGTAAAACGGAGGCAGAACATCTGGTACACTTGAAAATGGTCTTGGGAGTCCTACAGGAGCATCAGCTAAAGGCCAACCTGAAGAAGTGTTGTTTCGTACAGACTAGTGTGAAATATCTAGGACATATTGTGTTCAAGGAAGGGGTGGTAATGGATCAGTCAAAGATCGAAGCTATGCTGAGGTGGCCCTTACCTAAGAATCTGAAGGAGTTGAGAGGATTCTTAGGACTAACGGGGTACTACAGGAGGTTTGTAAAAGGGCACGACACTATAGCATGACCACTGACAGAGCAGCTGAAGAAAGATGGGTTCTCATGGGGGGAGGCAGCCACAACAACATTTGAGAGATTAAAGAAGGCGATGACTATTGTACCAGTCTTAGCCTTACTAGACTTTACTCAGGCATTCATAGTGGAAACAGATGCTTCTGGATACGGACTGGGGGCAGTACTCATGCATAATTGTCGACCCATTGTCTATTTCAGCCAGGTGTTGACAGCCAGAGCCAGACTGAAATCAGTCTACGAGAGGGAGTTGATGGCCATCGTCTTAGCCATCCAGAAGTGGCAACCCTACCTGTTAGGTAGGCATTTCATTGTCAGAACCGATCAAAGGAGCTTGAAGTACTTATTGGAGCAACGGATGGTGACTGAGGAGCATCAGAGGTGGCTGTCCGATTTTGAGATCCAGTACAGGCCAGGAGTGGAGAACAAGGCAGTCGATGCTTTGTCCAGATGTGTGGGGGAGCTGCAGACGATGGCAGTATCGGTTCCGTTGATGCTAGATTGGGAGGCCATCAGGGAGGAGAGTGCTAGGGATAAGGAGTTGAGAAAAATCTGGGCAGATTTACTGAGGGAATAGGGGAGCCATCCAAAGTACTCACTGGAGGGGGAGAGACTTTTGTATCAAGGGAGATTTGTGATGCCTAGGACATCATTTCGCATTCCACACTCCACACTTACTGTAGGAGTTCCATGGGAGTGCAGTTGGGGGTCACTCATGGGCCTAGAAGATCTACAGAAGGCTAGCCTCGGAGCTGTACTGGACAGGGATGCACAAAGATGTGAAGGAGATGGTGCCTAGGTGTGAAGTCTATCAGAGGAACAAGTACCTGGCTATGTCACTAGGAGGACTACTACAGTCATTAGCTTTGCTGGGTAGAGTATTGGAGGAGATATCTATGGACTTCATAGATGGGCTGTCCCGTTCAGAAGGGTTCATGATGATTATGGTAGTGGTTGACCGATTGAGTAAGTATGCTCATTTCATCCCCCTTCGACACCCATACACAGCAGTGACAATAGCTTCACCTTTCATCCGAGAGATGGTTAGATTGCATGGAGTACCAAAGGCGATAGTATTAGATAGAGATAAGGTGTTCCTCAACCATTTATGGAGGGAGTTATTCAGATTGCAAGGGACAGTTCTGAAGAGGAGCACCGCCTACCACCCACAGAAAGATGGTCAAACAGAAGTGGTCAACAGGAGCTTGGAGACCTACCTCAGATGTTTTGTGTCGGAGACACTCAGGTTTTGGGTCAAGTGGCTATCATGGGCTGAGTACTAGTACAACTCCTCTTATCATTCTGCCTCTGGGATGACCCTATTCAAGGTGTTGTATGGAAGAGATCCATCTCACTTGATGCACTTTGGGAGTAGCAGTACTCTAGTGTCGTCAGTGGAGGAGTACTTAAAGGAGAGGGACAGAGTGATAGAAGAATTAAAGAGGGTCATCTGAGAGGGAAAGAGTGATGCACTTGAGCAACTATCATTACTATAATTTCATCTTTAAGACTAACCAATTTCATTTTTGTTATAAAATTGTGCCCCAATTATACTATCTTCTTTATTTCACACCTTAAATGTGTGTGTGTGTGTGTTACTAACTATATTATATATATATATATATATATATATATATATATATATATATATATATATATATATATATATAATGTTAGTAATATGAAAAATGGCTAGATTTTAAAAATTGAATTTTTACGATGGGATCAATACTCAATTTTAAAACCTTGTTCTAAACAAGAATGAGTTAAACTCCCAAATGGTCCCTCAACTATTTGTATGTGGCCAATTTAGTCTTAGAGTATCAAATTTCTCTAATCTAGTCATTCAACTATATAAAATTGATTCAAAATAGTCACTTATTGACTAAATTGAGATAATTTTATATAGTCAAGGGACTGAATTGAGATTAATTTTGTATCACAATTTCTATATGAGAGGCAATTTTAGATTAATTTTGTATAGTTGAGGGACTAAATGAGATAAGTATGATATTCTGAGACTAAATTGGCCACACATGAAAGCTTGGGGATTCTTTTGAGATTTATTAAAAACAAAAATACACCATCTAACTTTCCTTATATCCTTCTAATATAGGATGACTTGGGTTTACATCTTCTAATGCACTTAATATGATGCTTCCTATGCTTTCATGCATAGGAAAATAGATGTTCCACTAGTCATTAGCTACGAATTACACGAAACTTTCTTTAAATTAGAATAGGCAATAGTTAAGTTTAAACCTAATTTCTAATAATATGATTTAAATATTTGAGAATTTTGGTAGGAATTTTGAACAAATAAATTCAACGAGCAAGTAGATTAACTATCACAATCAATTTTTCGACATTATCTTTATTTGATCAAAATCTAGAGTATTAAACTAACCAATAACAAATTATATAGAAAAAAATAGATAAAGAGCAAAATCATTAAATCAAGACTGATGTTGGTCTAAGGAGAACTCAGAACCAGGTAATCACGCTTATATGTATTAGGAATTGCACATTTAACGTGCACTCACAAGTTCAAAATTTAGAAGAGTTTTCATTCAAAGCCAAAAGTTATGAATTGCATTTCTCTAATCATTATTTCGTGACCTTTCATAACCTAAGTTAGTAAACAAGGTTGACTTATGGTCAATCTTAATCTTAACTTAAAATTTAATTAATTCCTCAAAATAAGAAGTCACTCACTTTCATTAAAAATTTTTTAACTGAAGAAGTCACTCGTGGTAGCACCATTAGGTGAAGCCAACTGTTAAAATCTCAAAGAGAATTGAAACAAGGCAACCATATCATGCAACAAAAAAAACTCATATAAGACGATTCTTATAAAATCGAAAACCTGAAGTCTATACAAATATTGTAGTGCAAGAGATACAGAATCCCCCTAGCTTACACACTGCGAAAGCACAATCTCTCAATATCCAAACAACATTAAGATATAATGCAATCTACCATATAGCCTCCTCATTCTTTTGTTAGAATTGATCAAAATTAAATTGAGACTTAAATCATGTCAACTAAATAAATTAACTTAAAGTTAAGAAATAAAGTTTTCAGGATTGCTCGTTCTGAGCAATTCGAGGATACCAACAACTCCAAAAAAATCATGTGAGGAAGAACATGAAGATGAATATTGTATTGATAATTTAGATATTGCAGACCACTGCACCTTAATCATACCACCTTTATACTCTACTCACTTCACTTATACGCCAACAACCACTGACAAGTTACCGATGGCAATGTCATAGCAACTCATAGCAAACTAGGAAGGACCATTAATCCTTTTTTTTTCTCCACACCCAGCAACGCCTGCAGTAGAAATTAGACATATGGAAGAAGATGAAGGAGAAGATGATATGTTACTGTATCATATTACTTAAGAGTAAAGCTTAACATCAGTTTGTACATCAGTCTGGTATATATAAAATATGACATGTGAGAGGTAGAGAAGAGATTGTCTGCGGCCGTTGGTGGCAGTCTGGAATGGTAGGCAAATGGAGCCTGTAGCAGGGCAGGTGGTCCTCATGGTTGAGCCGCATTTTTGCAGGTTTGGTTCAGGCGTGCTAACAATAACATCCTTTTGCCACGTGGAAGTCTTTGAGGTATGTTGGTAGCCTTTGTTCCCTCCTCGACAACCATCCTTTGTCAGCCTCCTTGGGGTCCATGTCAATTCCATTCTCCTTGCATCAATGACTTTGTACTCAAGTTTGAACTTAGGAAAGTTCGTGTTCAATTCTTCTTAAGCATTCTGTATGGGGTCTTTCAGTAGTGGCCACTCCCATTCAATGAGGTGTTGCACTTCTCGACACCTCCCTTGAGATTTGGCAAGACTTAGTACAATTGCCAGCTTAAGCAATGGGTGATTCATCCATGGTTCCTGCAGAAAGTAGGTAGGAAGCAAT
Source organism: Dendrobium chrysotoxum (assembly GCA_019925795.1). Classification (NCBI taxonomy): domain Eukaryota; kingdom Viridiplantae; phylum Streptophyta; class Magnoliopsida; order Asparagales; family Orchidaceae; genus Dendrobium; species Dendrobium chrysotoxum. The sequence continues at coordinate 54,211,372 of CM034305.1, read as the reverse complement.
AACAGATCTTGATGATATGATTTAAGCAATGATATTTGGAAAATAGGGTGGATGTGAGAGTATTTTGTTAATTCAAGCTTGTACGTAGTTGCTCTGACACATTCCAAACTCAGTATGGCCTGTGGAATCTCCTTCATTGCTTGGAACGTTTGCTGGGTGTTGACGACTATTTAGAAGGTAGTAAATTTACCGAGAATGAATCTTCTGACTGAAAGTCCATATCGCAGCAATGCTTATATGCTTATTGCTTCATTTTATTTTTTGTTTGATGCTTTATTGAAGGTTTCACAAAACCATGTCTTGCCCTGCCAATAGTTCATTGATAGTTTTAGCAGTTGATTTGTATCTGAGGTTGCTTTATGTCTCATATATAGATGGATTGTTAGTGGAATTCTTTTGCAAAGGGCTTGGAATTGAGTGTTGTTGAGGGACATATTATAAGAAGTGTTGTAGGGAAACTATGCCCATGGCCAAAAGTCTACAGGCCTACAATGTCCTTAACATCATAAATACTACCCTAGTCCTCTGTTGGTCATATCCATCTGCAAATCCATTTTTACATAATGCATTGTGTTTTAAGAGAGCTTATCGCCTAGTTCCTTGAATAATTCTCTGCAGCAATCTGTGGGCTTCGAAAATTCGCGCCCCGGCCTCTTTGCGACCCCTTTTCTTTTTGTCGGCGAGGAGAGTTTTAACAAGTTTAGGTTCCTAGGTAAATTTTAAGAAGACATGTTAGGTTTTAGATATGACACTACCCAGAGATTTCACCCTCATTTTGCTATAACTTTATGATCTGAGTTCAAGTTTCCTATAGGCGCAAGCCTTATAGTTAATTACCCCTCCCGATAATGAGAGAGAACTTTCGATTAAGGCTAGTCGTTGAATATATACATAGTATCCAATGTATAGTTGTAGCAGGATTTGATATTAAAAATTGAAGTTTTATCACTGTGCATTTAAAGCGGACAGTGGCAGGAATGATGATGAATCCGATTAAGATCCCATGTTTCCGTTGTCTCGGGCCATCATGGTCCCTAGTCTACTTAGTCAAAGGAGGTAGTCGACTTGAGATGAATGTTTGCTTAAGGGGATAGATTTGAGTCCACCTTCGCTAACAAAGGGTTTTGTGCCTTATCAAATTATATTCTATTGATTCATTACTCAAGAATTTAGAACCATTGGGGAACATATGAGTCCTGACCGTGACCGTAATTAGTGGTACCATTTGGTGGAAAAACCACCCGGTCAGAGGGCCTCGGTTATAACCGTTTACTTGTGGTGCTATTTGGCAGCAAAAACATCAGTTAGAGGATACATGCCACGTCCGTACTGGCAATAGATGGTTTGGGAATGGATTTTAGTGATATTCTTAACTCGACATTCATTCTTTGTGAGCTGTAGTGATTTTCAAATTTATCCATCCTGATAAACTATTGCGGAGGCTGATGGATTTTTGCCTTAAGTGTTGGAGTGATTTATTTCATTTAAATATCTTAATTTTTTGTGATTTTTGAGTTTTGAACTTTCGTTGAAATTGGAGCCTCTTAATAATTGATTTTCAGATTTGGGGGCATTTAAAAAGTATGATCCCCTCCTGTTGAGATTAGCTTTTAACATGGTCATCATTGGGGATTGTGTAATTTTACTTTATTAGTCAAACCCTGTCGACTCTATTTGCTTGCCAATAGAGGATCAAGTTCAGTGTTGGTTTTGCGCTTTTAGTGATGAATCTTTCTTATAATAGACCTTGATGACCTAATATGACGTATAAAACAAATACTCCGATCGACGCTACAACCGTGTATTTTTTTGGTGATTGAAGTCGTGCCAACTCCTATCCATTCAAGAAGAGGATCAGATTTAAATTTAAGTTCACATTTGACCCGCGCATCATCGTCAAACGTCACGTGTGTTCATACATTGCGCTCGTCGGGACCCATGCGGGTATTTAATTGCATGTGTTTTTTTATGCATCTTGCATGATATGTTTATGCAGTGGTTATATCTATGTAATGCAGTGAATGTGTATGACACATCTACATATTCACATACACACTCACACATATTCATTTGCATGTTGACATATTTGCACATGTATTTGTATGTTTGCACGTATACATGTGTATTAATATATGCATTTGTGTGCTACTTAACGTGCTTGCATGATATTTTTGTATGCTGCGTGGTGGCTTAATGCATTAACGTAGCATATAGTATATTTGCATGTCAGCATAACGCGCTACTATGACAGCGCATTTTTGCATGTTGAATGGTGTGTTTACATGATGCTTTTTGCATGTTAGACGGTGTACTTGCATAATGCATTTTGCATGTTGCAATGTGTATATGCATGATATGATTGCATGTTAGCGTAACGTACTTTGCATATGTGCTTATGTAGTGTGGTTCACATGCAGTAGTGTATATGCGCTTAGTGCATTTGTATGTTAGGTGAGAATGCCCATAACATATCTACTCAAAACTTACTGCATGCACTTATGATGTATTTATGCTATACACTGGCATTCTTCCCAAAGCATTTGCAAAGTGCACATGCATGTTTTGAATACATTAGTGTGTATTTCAATGCATGAGGGGATATTTTTGCAATATTCAAATATGCTCAATTGCACATATGATCATTGTTGAAAAATGCACACAATTTCATTTAAGGGCATACAAACACTTGATTGTCCGCTTGTACAAATGTTGTGAATCTAGTGGCATTATTTAGAAGTGCATTAGGTCTTATTTATCTTGCATCGGTAGTGCTATTTAATTCATTTTCATCTTCTGCATCTACAAGCTATCATTTCCTCTAGTTCAGCTTGTAAGAGTGAACTTCTACTTGCAAGTACGCTGTATGGTGCATTACGAGTTCTCTAATTTTCATTTATAAGTGAACTGATCTATTCGGCATGACAACCTGATACTACAAATTCATTGCTTTTGTTTACTAGTGATCCGCAGTTTTCACTAAAAATTCCCTGCCACTGCTTGCAGGTGAATCGTAGTGCTGCGCTACGGGTCGTTCATCACTTCTTGCAGGTAAGCTATCGTGCAATGCAAGATTTGTTAAAATTACGTGCGGGCAAGCAGTAGGCATCCGAAAGTCAGCAGCTGTTGCATGTAGGGGAACTGTGTTCAGCGTAACATCCTCCATCATTGCTCATGGGTGGGATTGTTGTGTACATTTCAAGTTTACGCTCTCTACTTGTGGACAAGCCGTGTTCATCACAACTTTGCCATTATAACTTGTATGAGGTTGAGTCATTTGTTGTTGCTTGCTAGTGTTGCTATGGATCACCTGCCGCTTCCTACAGGCAGGCTATTTTGTGCTTACAAATCTTCTAGTGCTGCTCGTAGGTGCTTACGTTCGTTGTAGGTTTTCTGCCCTTGTTCGTAGATGGTGTATTGTATGCATATTTATATCTATAAAGAATCCATTAATATATATATATATATAGTGAATCCATCATGTTTATAACATGTCCATTGTTGTACCTCACAAACGGACTATATCAGCCGTCATTGTTCGTAGGGGATTGCCGTATTTGTTTGCAAGTGGTTTGACATCGACTGTAGGGTTGCCGTTGCATTCATTGCGTGTTGCTTGTTATCACCCATAGGTGGGCTGTTGTGTGCATTTCAGGTCTCCAACTGTTACCCGTATTCAAGCTATTGTATTCTCTGCTATTCTGCTAATACTGCCTATAGGCAAGTCGCTGTGCATACCAAGAGTTTTTTTTATGCTCGTAAGTAGATTGCCTCATTAGTCACGAGTTCCCCACTTTCTACCAGTGTGCAACTTGCTGTATGTATAATGAATCTGCTTATTATTACTTGTTTGCAACCTTGCAAGCTAACTGGTATTGATAGCAAGCAAGTTGTTTTCCTTGCAACTTTCTTGCTTTGCTTATAGGTATGTTGCATCCCTTGCAAAGTTATATATGTTTCGTTGACGAATTATCACATTCACTTGCACATTAACTTCCACTAAGAAATGCATTTGTTTGCAATTTGAAGAATGTTAGCCGTAGGTGGGCTGAAACGAACACTACAAGTATGAGTTATGGCGATCTTTAGGGGTTTCATATTATCGCTTGTAAGCATATTGCCATATTCCCTTCAGCTCTGTAGTTCACTACTTGGAGGTGAATTATGTTTGCAAATTTTTGTCCACCATGAGTCTCCTGCTTTCACATTTGTATTTAATTTTTATTATTTTGCAAATTACAGTTTCATTTCAAGCATTAGACCTGGTTCCCTATGAGTTTGATTGCAAGTTCAGTTTCCTGTGATTTGCTTAAGTCTGGTTCCCTATCAGTCTGAATTTCGGCAGCTTTCCGGCGTCTCATCCGTTTAGGGGAATTTTTGAAAGTCTAGGCCTGCCCACCAAGTCAAAAAAGACCTACATGGTTGGCGACACCGCGACCGTGGTCTTTTATCCCACCACACCAAAAAAGGCGTGCATGGGTTGCAAAGGTACCTGCATGAAAATTTTTGAAAGCCTGGTTCCCTGACAGTCTGAATTTCAGCAGCTTTCCGGTGTCTCCTCCGTTTAGAGGAATTTTTGAAAGTCTAGGCCTGCCCACCATGTCAAAAAAGACGTACATGGTTGGCGACACTGTGACCGTGGTCTTCTATCCCATCACACCAAAAAAGGCGTGCATGGGTTGCAAAGGTACCTGTGCGAAAATTTGCAAGTTTTCCCCGCCGGCCTGAAAGCATATGAATACTTAGGTTTTACCCTGCCATGTTAAATAAAAGTGTTCACAAGGCTCACCCACCTCGTTGCAAGCATCGAGCTCCTTCCCACCACACTAAGAAAAGCGTACACAGGTGACCTGGTCGTTGCGCCGCAAGCGCCGAAGATGGGATTTGGGTCTTTTTAAGTTTAGAGAACATTATACCTTGTGCAAAGGATGATGTCGGCAATATCGAGGCGAAGGTGATGACACCGATGGATCAAATACACAAATAAATCACTCTTCTCTTCCTCCTTTTTTTTTGCTTTCCCCCCTTTTTTTTGCTAATAACAGTAAGTAATAATTTTAGAAAGAAATGTGCTCTCTTGTTAGGGAGGTTAGAGAGGAGGGACTTGGAGAGATTGGTAAGGGCTGTTTGTGAAAGTAACTGGAAGGGAGCAGGTGAAGTTCTTTGAGGTTGGCGTGGAGGAGTTTGTGTGTAATAAGGAGGTGTTTCGTTTTGTGAAGTGCTGAGTGTGAGTTCCGTAATGCAGCAAGCTGGGAATGGCAGTGGAATTGAAGCTTGTTGGGTTATTTAATGCCTTAGAAGAAATAGTGGCTGTGGAGGTGTTGGAAGTAAAGTGGAGATGGTTGCAGTGGTGGAAGGGAATGGCTTTGGTTTGCAGCAGGTTGGAGGGAAGGAGCAGGGAATGGAAGGGAGTGATGGGTTGTGTAAGATGTTCATGTGAAGAGGAGTGTAGTGAGGGAGTTTACGAATGCTGTGGACTGCTTGTGAGGTGAAGGTCGGGCAAGGGAGATAGGAGTTGGGATTACGGGACAGTAACTGCAACAACAAGGTGGGCTTGTACGTGGCTGGAACTTTGGTGAGTTTGGCTGCCGTAGGAGTAGGACAAAGAGGGCTTTTGGGAGGTGAGGAATGTGGGAATTTGATGCGGTAGAGGGGATCGGGAAGGATGGTTTGGATGGTAGGGTGGAGGCAGCTTGTTGGGAGGTGTTTACGGCAGTTAGGAAGGGTTGGTCGATTGTGCGTGTGAGGAAGATCGGCAAGGTCTAGGTCGGCTGTGCGTGTGAGGAAGATCGGCGGGGTCTGGGTTGACGGGAGTGAGGTTGGCGGTTGGAGCTGTGTGTGTGAATCGGGCAGGGAGTTCGATTGTTTGGAGGAGGGGAAGTCGGTTGTGGTGGCGTGAGATGAGGGAAATCTGTAGAGGGCTTGCGTGAGGTTGCCTATGTGAGATGGAAGGGCGCAGGGAGCTCGCATGTGAGGGAGACGGGCTGGCTGGAGGGGGAGATCGGATAGTAGTTGGGATGGATGTCGTGAAGTTGGGATCAGTGAATGTGAGGTTGGGCTTGTGGAGTTCGGGTGTGGAAGAGAGGGATTGTTGAGTTGTGGTCGGGTCGGATCGAGTGTGAGGGGCTGCTGGCTGGGACGAGCGTGTGCAGGAGCTTGCTCGGTCGGGTAAGGCTCGGTTGGCAAAGGGCTTGCGTAAGGCTGCTTACGTGAGACGGAAGGGCGTAGGGAGCTCATGTGTGAGGGAGGTGGGTTGGCTGGACGGGGAGATCGAATAATAGTTGGGCTTGACGTTGTGAAGTTATAATCGGCGAATGTAAGGGATCTTTGATCAGGCAAGCTGGACGTTCGATCGGGAGCGACTGCTGGGGGTTGTTAGCCTGCTTGAAGTTGGATCAGGCTAGGTAGATCGGCGGGAACAAAGGATTGGTGTAAAGTGAAGGTCGGTTGGTTGAGTGTGGTATTCGGTTGGAGACTCTCGTGTGTCGAAGAAGATGAGTGAAGGCTTGTCCATCTCGTTTTAACAATGAGAGCGTGGTGTGATCGAGGAGAATCATAGAATTTGTGGGAGACGATGGTGTCGGCACCGAACTGCAGGTGAGGCATACCTTTATTATTATTATTATTATTATTATTATTATTATTATTATTATTATCATTTTAAAATGGCAAAAAATGAAAAGATAAAATTAAAATAACATATAATGCGCCTCAATTTGCATGTCACCTCGAAATCCTCACTATTGCCTCGAGATTTGCTCCGTTTTTCTCGCACCTGTTCTATTAGGCAATATTACAGTTATGTTTAGATGATTTGGACATTCCGAATGCAACGATGAAGTCCGTTTTGCAATCGGACATCATTTGGGTAGCATCGCACAATATTTTCGGGCATGGATTGTCGATTTCGATCGTCTTTGCCTGATTCGACTTCGAGGGGATCTATCTTAGGTAAATTCAACGTTCCGATCGCAACAAAGTAGTTTGTTTGGCGGTCGGAGATTGTTTGAGCACTTTAGTGACGCGTCGCACTGTTTGATCGCCACTTGAGTCGCCAATTTTGATTTTTTTTTTTTAGTGCATGGGTCAATAGAAATAGCACATGATCCCTATCTGAGATTGTTGTTTTTGGTACCTCGTGATATTTTCATGCATCATAAATAAAAATTTTTGTGATCTTTACTATTGTGAATTGGGGTAATAATGATATTGGCAATCTCACAATGAGGTCCATTGTCAAGTATTCCCGTGAAACAATGGTGATTTCAAGGGGTTAAAACACCATTGCTCGTGATATTTTGGAAGGTTGAAGGCACCATGGTCAACCCAAATAACATTACTTTAAATTCATATTGTCCTTCTGGTGTACTAAATCCAAGTTTCGCACATTTGGTTTAGCCATTTGTGCCTGGTGATACTTGCTCTCAAATTAAGTTTTGATAAAATGGTTGGGACTGGAAACCTAGCTTCTCATCCATTGTGGGGACTGGAAACCAATGAGATACAATTACCTCATTAAATGCTCTGTAGTCTACATGAAATCTCCATGTGTCATCTCTTTTTTTACTAGCAACACCAGTGAAGAGAAGGGATTGTTGCTTGGTTAAATTATGTCCAACTCCACCTTATGAACTTTGGTTTTAGGATTCCCTCCTACAAATTGCGGTGCTGACGGACTGCCTTAAATGGATTTTCCCCCAAGAGGTCTTTCATTCCTGCTTATCTATGCATCTCGTTGTCTTACCTTTGAAGTGTTGCTCTTGTTTCACTTCCATTAGGGCTAACCGTAGATTGGCGTCACAGGGAACTTTATTGATTGCGTGATATATCTTCCAGGTTGGTTGTTGAGCACGTGCTTACAATCATCGGTGCTATGTTCAACCAATTGTAAAGATTGTTGGTTCCGAGCAATTTGAGGATGCCCGCAACTCCAAAAAACCATGTGGAGAAAGAAAATTAACAGAAAATTTGTATTGGTAACTTGGATTACGCTTACCAGTACATCTCAACCATACTATTTTTGTACTTCTCCACCTACACATCAATAGCCACTGACAATACTATAGATGGCAACCTTATAACAACTAATATCAAACTAGAAATTAACCCTTATTCCCTTTTCCTCACACTCAGCAGCAGCCATACTGTTCTTTTGCCAGTAGAAGTCCTTTAACAATGTTGGCTGCCTTCTTTCCGTTCTCAGCAGCTGCCCCTCCGTCATCTCTGTTATTGCCTCCTCATAGTCCCTATCAAACACACAACATTGTTTATCCGATACAACCCTTCTCAGCATGTCCTCAATAAAATGAATCATATAATAAAAATAAATAAATTATATAGATGTTAACACTTGATGTGATTCTTCCGATGGAAATAAACATGAATGTTTTCTTCACACGCTCATATTGGCCTAAATTTTTTTTTCTATGTAAGCATTGACATTTTCCCCCCTATATTTCTATACTTAAAATTTGCCTTTCTGGATGCAGCCTCAAAAGATGGTGCTGGCGAAGCCAACGAAGGAGATTGCTGGTGTGAACTAGTTGGATCTCAAGCATCGCACTTCCATGTATTCTCTACTCTTATTACTGTTAATGAGTTATGATTACAAATATTTTTGACATGAGAACAAACTTTATCCAGGCTGCCTTTGTTTCCCTTTTTTATCCTCTCAACTTGCACATTCGTAGGACTTTCCCTTGACAATTATGAATGCAATGGTCTAATACTCATGTACTGGAAGTGCTACATCTAATAAATAAATTGTTATGCTGATATCTTTAAAAAATTATTACTTTATCATAATCTTCAAAGTCACTGAAGTCGTCTATAGTCAAAAGTTGTTCAGTCGTTATCTCACCGAAGTCACTAAAAGAAAGCCCCACTTGTTGCGGACTCAAATATACGCGGCGATAGAGTTTAATATTTCCGTCTCAGCGTTGTACGTATATTCAGCACACAAACAGAATCGAAATAGTAACACCAGGATTTTTACGTGGAAAACCCTGGAAAGGGAAAAAACCACGGGGCCACGCCCAGTTGAAAGAGTTCCACTAGTGTCGTTTGAAGTACACGAGGCTGATCCGTCCTTTAAATTCAGGACGATCAGATTACAATGAGTATCAGTTACAAGGACAAGCAGAGTTCCGATGTCACTTGAGTGTCCGGCAGAATTCCGGCGTCACTTGGAAAGAAGTCCGGCGTTACTTGGAAAGAAGTCCGGCGTCACTCGGGCGTCGGGTAGAATTCCAGCGTCACTTGGAAAGAAGTCCGGCGTCACTCGGGCGTCGGGTAGAATTCCGGCGTCGGGCAGAATTCCGACGTTGCTCCCGTGTCGGGCAGAGCTCCGGCGTCCCTCGGGCGCCTGGTGGTGCTTCGGTGGTGTTCCGGCGGTGTTCCGGCGGAGTTCCGGCGGTGTTCCGGCGGTGGTCGAGGAGGAGCTATTCCCTCCTAGGCTTCTCTTCTCTTCTTCTTCTTTTCTTCTCTTCTTGGCTTGGGTCCCCTCTTAAGAGAAATGAGGGGCTATTTATAGTTTTTCTGGAGTGGCATAGCCCGTAAATATGTGAGGGATCAGGGGCGAATAGGGAGTGATCCGGATGAACGGCCGATATTGAATCCCTTGATCGTGAACCGTTTATCAAGCATTTGAAGGTCTTAATGATATCAGAATTTTGCGATCTTGGGTTCGTTGGATTCGTCTCGTCGAGCCGCTCGATTCGAGTATAAGCTCGCCAAAATCGGAGACCGTTTGGTAACTCAAATAGCTGTTTGATGCTTCCAACAGCGCTTCGGGTACTTGATTTGGACTCACTTGGGCTCGGATTGAGTCGAATTTGGTGTCGTTGGATTCGTATTTCCGAGACGCTCAGTTCGACTGTAAGCTTGCTGAAATCGGAGTTTAAATAGTCTCCGAATTAATTTTTGAAGTTTCCAACTTGAGTTTTTCCTCGAGATTCGTGCCCGATCAAGATAATTTTCCGATGACGTATCAGTTGCCCCCCTATTTTTGGACGACAAAGCTCCAGGAGTCCAAAAATACTTTCTCCGGTATTTTACGTTGGCCGAATCGCAAAAAATTGCGTTCCAGAAATTAAATATTTGCTCGAACTTGATCATAGAGGCCCCGTTGAGCTCCGAAAGTGTCAAAATTGAGTCCGGAACGTCGAAAAACGTGTCCGGGGACCCCAAAAACGTCCAATTTGGACCGTCCGGGCTCGAAATCGGAGCCCGGCAACGCGTAGGCGGCCGAACCGGCCGGCCGGCAGGCCGGCCGCCGCCGGCGGCGGCGCCCGCGCCAGCGGGCGCGTCTGCCCGCTGAACCGCGCGGAACCGCGCGGTTATAACCGCGCGGGGCGCGGTTACCTTTTTAAAAAAATTTTTTTTTTTTTTTTTTTAAAATTGCGGGTCCCACATGAGAAAAAATCCGAAAAAATCCGGAAAAATCCCAAAAAATTCCGAAAATTTTGAAAAATTTCAGGAAATTTAATAGAATTTTGGAATCCTCCCCCCCTTAAAGAAAACTATAAATAGACCCCCCAGGGCCTAGTAGAAACTCGCCCCTTCTTCCTTTCTCCCTCTGGCTTTTGGCATTTTGAGGCTTTCCGCCGTTTTTGAGTAGGTGACTTTCCCTACTTAACTCGGCGCCCCTCCCTTTGCGCAGAAGTTAGAGTATTCCTCTCTTCTCCCCTCTAGTTTCTGGCATTTTGAGGCCTTCCGCCGTTTTTGAGTAGGAGATTTTTCCTACTTGACTCGGCGCCCCTCCTTTTGCACAGAAGTTAGCGGTTTTCCCTCTTTTTTCTCTCATTCTGGCTTTCTGACAGTTGAGGCATTCCGTTGTTATTCAGTAGGTGATTTTCCCTACTTGAGACAACGCCCCTCCTCTTGTACAGGAGTTAGAAATTTCTTTTCTTCTCTCATCTAGTTTCTGGCATTTTGAGGCCTTCCGCTGTTTTTGAGTAGGTGACTTTCCCTACTTGACTCGGCGCCCCTCCCTTTGCGCAGAAGTTAGAGTTTCTCTTCTTTAAGAGATCATGTGGAGGTGAGATGTTAGTCGGAGGGAGTCTGAAGATGATCGGAAGTCAGGCGTCGGGAAGAACTCCGACGAAAATCCGTCGGCGGGAAGAAGTCCTATGACGGGTAAAAATTCGGTGTCGGGTAGAATTCCAACAAACATCCGGCGATGGGCAGAAGTCCGACGTCGGGAAGAATTACAGCGTCGGGTTGAAGTCCGACGAGGGTCCGACGACGGGCATAAGTCCGGCGTCGGGTAGAAGTTCGACGAAACTCACGCGACTGACAGAAGTCTTTCAACGGGAGGAAGTTCGGTGTCAGACAGAAGTCTGACGAAAGTCCCGCGATTGGCAAAAGTCCTGCGTCGAGTGGAAGTACGGTGTCGGGCAGAAGTCCGACGAAAATATTGGGCAAAATTCCAACGAAAGTCCGGCGACGGGCAGAGACCCAGCAACGGGAAGAAGCTCGTCGTCGGGTAGAAGTCCGATGAAAGTCTGATGACGGGCAGAGGTCCGGCGACAAGTAGAAGTACATCGTCGTGTAGAACTTTGACGACGGGCAGAAGTCTGGTGTCAGGCAGAAGTTCGACGAATGACCCACGATGGGCAGATGATGGCCGGCATCCAGTAACATTGTGTTAAGGCAATATTCATCCATACTGAAGTGTGCCAACATCAGATATTACTGAATCAAGAGGCCGAAGTAGTGTGACATGCCAACATTTTGGCAATACACTAACACCGAGTGGAGATCCGATGATGATCCAGTTATGTCCTTTCTTTGAAGGAGCAGTTGTAGGAGATGCTTGCGTGCAGTAAGGGAGAAATCACTTAAATCCACCAAGGATATTTGACTGTGTTAAAGTTGCTTATTGCTTGATGATACTAGTTTGTACGGATGACGCCAATGTACTTTTCAATTTCAACTTCTAGTGAGAATAAATGTACACCTGAATCTGGATTTATGTAACTCCAATGATATTGTATATGAAATGAGGATTTGTCCCCTTGAGGGACCTGAATTGTTATTGCATCTGTAAGACATGCTTTGTGCTTTTGATGTATTATTAGTTTGAACGAATGTGAGAGACATCCTTTTAGGATGTTTGACATATCTGAGACTGTAAGTCAAAGCCCTTGCTTGATGACGTTAAGGGAAGATGTGAGATTAAATCTCCCCAAGAATGATCTTCCAATGATTGGGATACAAGACATCATCCAATGACATTTGACCTATATGAGGTTGTATGTCAGAGCCCTGCTCAATGACGTTAACCTGTATAGGAGTGGTCGAGGGAATCCACCAAGGATGTGAGACCTATTCGAGGTTGTATGTCAGAGCCCTTGCTTGATGACGTTAACCTTTATGGAAGAGGTCGAGAGAATCCACCAAGGATGTGAGACCTATCCGAGGTTGTATGTCGGAGCCTTTGCTCGACGACGTTAACCTGTATGGAAGAGGTCGAGAGAATCCACCAAGGATGTGAGACCTATCCGAGGTTGTATGTCGGAGCCTTTGCTCGACGACGTTAACCTGTATGGAAGAGGTCGAGAGAATCCACCAAGGATGTGAGACCTATCCGAGGTTGTATGTCGGAGCCTTTGCTCGACGATGTTAACCTGTATGGAAGAGGTCGAGAGAATCCACCAAGGATGTGAGACCTATCCGAGGTTGTATGTCGGAGCCTTTGCTCGACGACGTTAACCTGTATGGAAGAGGTCGAGAGAATCCACCAAGGATGTGAGACCTATCCGAGGTTGTATGTCGGAGCCTTTGCTCGACGACGTTAACCTGTATGGAAGAGGTCGAGAGAATCCACCAAGGATGTGAGACCTATCCGAGGTTGTATATCGGAGCCGTTGCTCGACGATGTTAACCTGTGTGGAAGAGGTCAGATCGAATCCCCCTGGGATTGATCATCCAGTGATTGAGACACAATAAAGATTGTGTATTTCTCGAATCAAGGATAAGAAGACTATATTTGTCAGTAGTTTTTCATTGTCATTTATATTCTTTTTTAAAGAAAGAGACAATATCAAAACTGGACGAACAACACATTATATTACTGTAAGACAATACAATAATTCCCTTGTACAATAAAAGAGATACATATAGGGACAACCACATCATTTGACTTGGTAGAAATACTAAGGATATTAGAGTGACATCCTACTGATCATAGAAGAGATACATGGTGACACATGACAAGTAGTATTACTAACACAAAGGTTCAAGTTGCAGCATTACTCAATCTCACCAACCATTTGAATATTATTTAATGGTTGTCTTTGTTGTTGATTTTGCCCCCCAGTGGGGCGAGCTTCTTCTCGGGTAGGTGGGTTCCCAATAAACTGTCGAAGATAGCCCTGGCGGATAAGTCTTTCAATCTCATCCTTAAGTTGCCAACATGCTTCAGTAGTGTGGCCACGACTACGATGAAAGTGACAGTACTGATCTTGATTTCCTGTATTTGGCTTCGAAGGATGCGGCCATTTCACTTTGTCCTGATCTTGAATCGCCATTAACACATTTGCTCGAGATGTGTTGAGCGGAGTGTACTCTTTCTCCTGCCGAGGTTCTCGTTGTGGTAATGGGGGCCTAGGAGGTATATTGCTATTCCCTTGCTTTTTCTGTTGTAAGGAAGAATTATCCATCCCAGGAGCACCTTTGCGCTTCCCATTTGTCTGCTCGAACTGCTTTCTGTGAGCATTTATGGCTTCATCTGCGGAGATTTGTGCCTCCACACGATGAATCAGGTCGGCGTATGAATGAACAGTGTCGCGCATAAGTGCCGAATAGAAAGGACCAGGACGAAGGCCTCCAAGGAAGACCCCTCGGAGCAATTCTGGGTTTAGTCCTGGAATCTGTCGTGCCTCTGTGGAAAATCGCTGAAAGTACTCTTTTAACGATTCTCCCTCGTTTTGACGAATCCCGGAGAGGTGGGAAGAATCTTTAGCAATTCTTCGATTGGCTACAAACTGTTCAACGAAGGCTTTGGCCAATTTGACGAATGAAGGGATCGTTCCAGATGGAAGAGAATAGAACCATGTTCGCGCCTGTCCTTTGAGTGTAGTAGGAAAAACCTGACATAGGAGGGCATCCGAAGCTCGCTGGATATGCATGATGGTTCTGTAATGATCGATGTGCTCGTACGGGTCGGATGTCCCGTCGTAGGAATCGATGCTTGGTAGTTTAAATCCAGCCGGAATAGGGTGTTGAAGAATGGCTTCCGTCAGGGGTGACGACTCCTGGAAGTCCCACTGATGAAGAGGTTGCCTTACGCCTCCTGTAGGGAACTCCTCTCGAACCAATCGTCGCAGTTCGTGGCGTAGGGTATTGCGAGGGAGCTCAGCAATGTGATGTTGGGCTAACTCTTCGGGGAGGTCCAAAGGAATGCGAGGTTGCCGACCTGTGTGCGGAGGATGGGTAGAACTTGCTGTATCAGCCAGTTCGTTATCTTGATGTGACTGCGAACGCCTCCTGGGTGGAGGAAGAGGAATCTCAGCTTGAAGATGTTCGATTTGAACAGCTTCAACACGTGGTGGATCTCGAGGGAGAAGAACCTCCTCCTGTGGTGCTAGTTCCTGTGGTGCTAGTGCCGGTTGTCGAGTCTCTCGCAGGAGTTGTAGGATCTCATTCTGAGACTCCTCCATCTTCCTGATGCGGTCTTCAATGGACGGTCCTGAAATTCCTTCTCCCACAGCGTCTTGCCCCCCAGCATGAAAGGAGGCGGATACTTGGGGTCTATGATTCATAGACTGATCCCGAGATTGATGCGAATTGGAGCGGGAGGCTCCCAAGATGCGATTGCTACGCCTGTTGGCCATCAAAGTGGTGCTTAGGATAGTGGGATTTGTTTCCCACAGACGGCGCCAAACTGTTGCGGACTCAAATATACGCGGCGATAGAGTTTAATATTTCCGTCTCAGCGTTGTACGTATATTCAGCACACAAACAGAATCGAAATAGTAACACCAGGATTTTTACGTGGAAAACCCTGGAAAGGGAAAAAACCACGGGGCCACGCCCAGTTGAAAGAGTTCCACTAGTGTCGTTTGAAGTACACGAGGCTGATCCGTCCTTTAAATTCAGGACGATCAGATTACAATGAGTATCAGTTACAAGGACAAGCAGAGTTCCGATGTCACTTGAGTGTCCGGCAGAATTCCGGCGTCACTTGGAAAGAAGTCCGGCGTTACTTGGAAAGAAGTCCGGCGTCACTCGGGCGTCGGGTAGAATTCCAGCGTCACTTGGAAAGAAGTCCGGCGTCACTCGGGCGTCGGGTAGAATTCCGGCGTCGGGCAGAATTCCGACGTTGCTCCCGTGTCGGGCAGAGCTCCGGCGTCCCTCGGGCGCCTGGTGGTGCTTCGGTGGTGTTCCGGCGGTGTTCCGGCGGAGTTCCGGCGGTGTTCCGGCGGTGGTCGAGGAGGAGCTATTCCCTCCTAGGCTTCTCTTCTCTTCTTCTTCTTTTCTTCTCTTCTTGGCTTGGGTCCCCTCTTAAGAGAAATGAGGGGCTATTTATAGTTTTTCTGGAGTGGCATAGCCCGTAAATATGTGAGGGATCAGGGGCGAATAGGGAGTGATCCGGATGAACGGCCGATATTGAATCCCTTGATCGTGAACCGTTTATCAAGCATTTGAAGGTCTTAATGATATCAGAATTTTGCGATCTTGGGTTCGTTGGATTCGTCTCGTCGAGCCGCTCGATTCGAGTATAAGCTCGCCAAAATCGGAGACCGTTTGGTAACTCAAATAGCTGTTTGATGCTTCCAACAGCGCTTCGGGTACTTGATTTGGACTCACTTGGGCTCGGATTGAGTCGAATTTGGTGTCGTTGGATTCGTATTTCCGAGACGCTCAGTTCGACTGTAAGCTTGCTGAAATCGGAGTTTAAATAGTCTCCGAATTAATTTTTGAAGTTTCCAACTTGAGTTTTTCCTCGAGATTCGTGCCCGATCAAGATAATTTTCCGATGACGTATCACCACTTATCTCAAGAATTCAGTCAATTGAAATAGCCATGTTGCTAAAATTATTCGCAACTCATTAGGGAAATGCGTCTATCAATCAAAACTCTTACTTATCAATCAAAAGAATCTACTGAGAAAATTCATATCGTATAATTTGCTAGTCAAAGAGCTAGTTGACATAAGTTATCTTAGGGTCAATTTAGAACAATTTTATTGCTATTTTGTTTTTAATAATTTTATTTGACTGATGTTTTATTGTTGCTTTCTAACTATTTTTAAAATTTTTTTATGGTGGAAAGCTGTTCTTTGTAATTAGAGTAACTAAATTATTTTTCTTATAGTAATTTTACAACTAACTTGAAAATTACGGCGGCTGTTATAAACAAAACAGGCACTTAATTTTAACAGCTTTTAGTTAATTTTGTGCATTTCTACGTAATTTTTTTGTTATTTAACTGTTGTCATTTTATAGTATTAAGCTTTGATCTAAATTTATAAATAGGATGCAAAGAGATAAGTTTACCTTTTTTTCTTCCTGACATTGTGAAGGTCTTAAAACTTTTCTCTTTATATTTATATCTCTCTTTTTTCTCTTTGGGATTGAACTAGGCATATTAGTAAGGTTATTGTATTACTCACAGATAGATTTAGATCCAATATTTCAAAATGTGTTGCGAGTCTGAATGATGCAACGATAAGAAGCCAAATAATAGAATGATTTGATAAGAAAGAAAAGCTATTGCAAGTCAAAAAATAAGATTTCAGAATGGTTGGACAACTCAATCAAATGCAAGTCCATTTAATGAGAATGATTCAAAGAATTCTTGTGCAATTTTCGTCTAGTTTAGTCACCACAATGGGCATCTACTGACTCTTATTTGTCGCTGTTAGCATTGCCTCGGAGCCCATGCTTCTATTCTAGTTATAGATGAAACTTGTTTCCTATGAAGAAATAACTCTAAAAAAATCTCTCTCATCAAGCCATGAAGTGCTTACCTCAACTTACCAATCTATTTTTTGTTAAAATTTTAAAGGCTTGACCTCATCCTATCTTATCTCAAGTTTTAGAGAAATTATTCTGTGCGGATTTCGAACCATTCGGAGGCGAATCACAACGCACTATATCACCTGGTACACAACGGTACCGAGCACAGGTACCCAGCAAACGGGTGATGTGGCGCATTGTGATTCGCCTCCAGACGATGTTTGGAATCCGCACAGAATAATTAATCCAACTTTTACATAGAGAAGTTGAACCCAATTGATCATGTCACTTAAATTTATTCAACAAGTTCCCTTCTTAATATCAATGATGTACTTAAATGATGATTATTCGTTATTATCTCTAAATATATGTTGTTAAGATGGCTCTCATATCTTCCACTAGGAGTTTGTCTTCATACTCCAAGTTGAAATGATCATGTGTTTGAATTCATTAGTGCTAGTAATTGCTGAATAATTCATAAGTTCCTTTTAGTGTGAGAAAAAGTAGGGTGAATCACCTATAAATTTCTTAGTTCTTTTTAAACATTAAATGATAGAAGTTGGACTTAGAAACAACACTAAAGCCTTAATTTCTATGGCGAACACAGGAAAATTGATGGGATGATTGTGTGGTCCATCACTTGAGGAGAAGATAATCGATAATCTATAACCATGGTCAACTTCATAATAGTCAACGCCTTGATGACCTATACCGGTATATTTGGTCATCCATTGAGTAATACTTTCAAGACAGTAGTTTTAACCTATATTGTTTGAAAAGCTACTTATAATCTCCCATGAATAGAAGCACTGATTGATTGGACAACCAACTTTCAAATAATAAATTTTCTTGATGCTTTTTTAAACTATTATTAAATAAAAATCAACTTACTGGCTATGAGAAGGTGAGTTTCATGACTGATGATGCATTTTATTATTAAAACATCCTGTGAATGATGGATTGCATTTTCTAAATTCAAAAATGTTGAAATATCATATATTATGTTGATGTTATACTCTTCAAGATTAAAACTTTGGAATAGCACATCTTAGATTTATAGGATACAATACAAATTTGAAGAAATATAAAGTGTACATTTAGAGCGAGTTCAAAACTTATTTAAGGCATCAAGATGAACCCATATAAGATGATGCTTTCTCTTAATAGGACACATCAGAGGTCAAACAAATCTATATCTAAGAAGCATTGGTGGAGGTCAGTATTCTGGCTTCTCTCACTCCCATCCATCTTTTCTTCATGGAATCAATAAGAAATAATTCAAATCTCTCATAACAATCCATGTTGGATAAATCACTACACTACTCAGTCTCTTTAAATCAGCCCTCAAAATCTTCCTCAGGTTCACTTTCTTCGAACCGCCTAGAAATCCCCTATTCACATAGTCGATCTCATGTATTGGGATAAAAGCTTGTTGTTGTTGTTATTTCTCCAAATATGATTTAGAAACTTCAATGATTAATGGGGTAAGTTACAATCCTTAATCATTTTTATCTAATAGATAATTGTCTTATCAAGCCTGGATATAAGTGAGGTTTTTTGGTGGACTCCTGTGAGCAATAACCATCATTAGGCTAGGTTGAGATTACATTTTTTTCACTTTTTTATCTTACTTATCATTGCCATGCTTGACTGTTATATTTTTATTAAATTTTGTGATGGGAATAAGCTTTTCATAATTTAGAGTTAAGAGTATGATATATATAAGATAGTTTTTGTGAGGAAAAAATTTATATGATTCACAGTTAATTTTGGGTGCAATATTGAGTTAATATGCCAAATGTCATTAATCAAGTCAAAATATATTTTCAACCATCGGGCTTAGTTTGGTTTGTGAGCGAGCATGATTGGGTACCCCCAATCTATGTTCAAATCCTTTCTCAAGCAGCTCGCCTCATTTGAGGGGAGTAGCAAAGCGTGGGCCCGACGTCTGTGGGTTGGCTCCGTTAGGTTCTGTCGATGAATTAGTTATGCCGCCATGTGCCTCCTAAGGGAGTAGCAGTAGGTAGATACTATCGTTCCTATATATATATATATATATATATATATATATATATATATATATATATATATATATATATATATAAGTATATATATCAAATATTTAAGCAATTTTTAGAAATTATTTAATATTTTTCATAATTATAACTTAAGAGGTGAACATTATGAAAAATAATAAATAAATAAAGTTCTAAAATATTTGGGGATGTGATGTACTTATCCTATGGCTCTAGAATGCTCAAATCAAGTCATGAATAATTAAATTGAAAGAAATGTTATTTTTCAATGTCAAAAAGAAGGTTTTTAATATTTAAAAACATATCACATACAAGAATCACTCCCAAATAATTTAGTTTTTTTAACATTATTTGATATTTTTTATAATTAATATAAATATTACATTAAATATATAAATTATCAATAAATTTTTAAAAAAATCTAAATAAACTTGGAAATGGTTCCAATTAGTTTATATAAATTTTAAAAATTGAAATCCATGCATGAACAACAGACACACGCAATAAAATTAAAATTTTAAATTAATCATATTTCCAAGAAATTCCAAAAATAGGATTTTAGTGGTGAAATTTTGGAAAAATACATTTTTAATAATGGCAAAGCCCCACAGTACCTTCATTAATTCAATAATTATTTGAGATGTTTTTCTATATTCAATACTTAAAATATTGAATATTTTAATTATGAAAATTTGGAGATATCAAATAGCATGCAAATGGCATTCTAGAATTTTCGCATGATTGGATGCAATTAACACACAGAGAAATGAATTTTTAAAATGTAATTTTCACCAAGGAAAATTCCATATGATTAAACAAGTGTAAAAGAAATCAAAATAAAATTATTCTAAGGTTATTTTGATGCTTAGAACATAATAAGTTTAAAAAAGTATTAAAAAATCTCAATTATTTAAAATAATAAAATTAGGGATTATTTGATTTCCAAAAATTATATATATATATATATCCAATAAAGGTCATGTCATGATAGAGTTTTGAAGAAAATTTATTAAATTTGAATTTCTACTTTGATCTGAGCAAATATCTCAAGAAAATAACATATATTAATAGGCTAAGTAGTCTGGACTATTGGTTCCCTTTTAAAAGAAATAGATTACCCTAATTTCTTCTATAAGCTCCAACCACTTCAAGAACAAAAGAAGTTATTTATGATATGTTAACTGCATAGGCTCATAACTATTTAACCAGAGCTTGAAAATCAAATGATTCAAAAGATAAAATTGATCGATTTTTTTAGCTCTATAAGATGGTGCGAAGAAATCAACAAGTAGTGGACGCTAACATATCAAAAACTAGAATATGATAAAAAGCTTAAGGCTTAAAATTGTATTAGCTTAGGTTGCTTTTAGGTCATGAATTTGATCATGCACCTTCACCTCAACTTCAAGAAGAGAACCCTACTATTAGATAAGTTTGGGTTAGTCAATCAATCTTAATTTGGCTAGATAATCAAATGGGCTGAAGGTGACTTTTTTTGGTTAAAGAGTTTTAGCTTATGTAGGCTAATCCAATGAGTTGATTGATTCAGTTAACTAATGATTAATCAATTAAGGATAATTGGAGATGTTGAATTTAATCAACTAAGCCATTTAAAAAATGCAAGCGAGTAAGAAGAGGGCTTCCTCTTCCTTTGATAGGAGGAGATTCATATCTGCTGAGGCTGACGAGATATTTGCTTAACTATTTGTTAGCAAATAATTGATTCCTAAGAGGGGATTCTTAAATCCTGGAGGGGCTGTCATGTCCATTATTGTGAGTAGGGGATGGGAGACCTTATGTGAGGAACCCTCTGCCTGAGTTGTCAATGTTGCGAGATAATTCTTTGTAAATGCAAAGGAGTCTCAAAACAATAGGTGCTTTGTGAGAGGTAAGTGGGTACCATTTGATCGCCTAGTATAAATAGGATTTATAAGCTCAAAGACATATAATTTGATGATTATTTTGCCTTTAGCTTAGCACCTATAAACCCCTAGGAGCTTTTGAGAGTATTATGCGGTCCTAGGAGTGGAGCAGTGTGGAAAGAGAGAGATGAAAAATTAATTTATTTTCTTTCATCCTATTTAATTTAGTTGTCCAAGGTTTGGCATTATTTCATTTCTATTAGATTTTTGTCAAACAAATATTAGTGAAGTGACCTAGGATAGGGCAATGTTGAATTATGAAATTCAAGTGGGTCACTCGATTGATGTGGGGAAGTTAATCTTTTCTTCTTTAATGCATATCATTAGGAGATCCACTTCAGTTGATTTAGGTCATCCTTCTCTTGTATATTCCCTTTGTGTCTCCATTGGTGTGTTAGCGATTCTGGTGAGGAGCAACTTTTTCTTATTTTTGCTCTCACCATGAAAAAAATAGAAAGATTTAAGCAAGGACAGGATGAGGAGGAAGCGAAGCCTAGTGAGCCTCAATTACGAAGTCAGCCTTGTAGTAGTATACAGAGTGCTCGGACCCCCAAATCCATAGGAGAGCAGGTTGCTAACTTTAGGGAGTAGACGGAGAGTGTGAATATTTTTTATGATGAGTCTAGAGAGTGGTAGCAGGGGATGTTTCACAAGATGGCACATGTAATGGACATCCAATAAAGACAGGCAACTATGCTTCACAATTCAATGAAGCATAAATTGGAATGTTCAGGAGGAGTCCATTTGTAGAGAACCCTGATTAGCTCCAGTTTCCACTAGCCCCTACATACGACCCTTATATGTGACACCCATATGTAGCAGATGATGATGATGAGGAGGAGGAGGAGGATTATGATTGATTGTGGTTGTTGTTGTATTTTTCTTTTCTTTGTTTTTTACTTTAGTTGCTTGAGAGAGATAGAGAGGAGGAGGAGGAGATGATGGATATTATTGTTATTGGTTGTTTCTTATTTTCTTTATTTTTCACTTTCTTTGTTTGGGGAGGTTCTCGTGATGGTTGTGATGGTGTAGTTCCTGATGAGTTTAGTGCATGATGTACTAGTTGATGTTGTTGCATTTTGTTTGGATATAGTAGTTTATTGTAAGTTGCTTATTGTACCTTCTATCATTTTAATTGAAAAGGCATGACTAGGTTCTTTATACAGTATTTAGCTTTGCTCATTTTGTTACTTGTGCAATTTACTTTGTTTGTTATTTATTGTTGTTTAGTTAAATTTTCATTAACTTAAAATTTCTAGTTTGCTTAACTGTTGAAATGTCCTCCATATATTACACTTTGAGAGCTAAGTTAACTAAAATAAAAATAGCAATTAAAAATTATTTAAATTAAGAATAATATATAACTATATGTGCTAAATTGACTGAACAAACAACAATAATTTTTAATTTAAAAATCATAATAATCAACTAAGAAAATTATCTAAGTTAATACTTACTTTTGAACTTAAATGTTATACACTAATGCGCATACTATTGTTTACAAGGTTGAATAACTAAGTTTAGAAATAGAGAGTGATTAGATTAACTTATGAAAATCATTGTAAACTCTAATATGGAACTAGTGAACTTATAACAATCTTTACATTTATTTAATTTAGGATTGCTTGAAGGAAGAAGATAATCAAATATAACAAATCATTACTTTCATACTCATATAAATTTAAAAAGAAACACATGAAAAATAAGAAGATCAAAAGAAAGAAGGGAAAAGAAAATGAGTATGTCAAACATTAAAAATCGGTATCCAATGCAACTGCATTCATAAAGGATTCTAATACTCAAGTCAAATAGGGGAGTTTAAGTAAATTAATACATATGAAGGTTTACAAATAAATTTCATATTTAAGGTACAAATAAATTTTAAATGACACATTATTGATGTCTAAGATCAGTAGTCAACTTGCACTTACACTTATAGTAAATGAATTTAATTTGGATATTAGCAAGGATGATTTATTAGGATGATTGTTCATGATTATTTAAATTAAAATTGTTACACCTTGATCATTGCAATTTACATCTAAATGGTAGAGTCTTGTCATACATTTTAATTAATTTAAAATTACAAAATTTTTATTTAGAATAATGAAGTTAATAGGTGTAAACATAATTGCTTGTGAACAAGCAAGAGCTTAAGTTGGGGGCAATTTATTAAGTGAAAATTATGTTGAATTCTGTTTTATTAAATTACAGTAAAAATGTGTATTTTAGTTGATGTTGTACAGGAATGTCTCAAGAAACAGGGCAATATTTATAAAGTTTAGAATCAGCGCTGCAGCGTTACAACTATCAACATAGTAGCGTCTTCAATGCCTCGGTGCCAGTTTTGGACATTACAGCACTAGAGTCTTAGAAAAATTTCACAGAAGTCAATGCCCACGGTGCTATGAAGCACCGTGGCATTGAAAATGAACATTTCAACATCTGAGTCTTGGAAAAGATTGCAAATAATTCAACTCCAGGACATCGAACTATGAAATTCCACTGTACTGGGAAGCACAATCAAGAGCCACAATGCTCATCTTTTGTATTGCTGTAGAGGAATAATTAAGGAAAAGAAGCATCCTGCTGGCTTAGCCAAAAGATTGCACTAGTTTAATCAACGGCCGCATTGGGTCTGCCCAACACCGTAATAGAGCAACTTAAGAATAGCCGAGGTGCTAGGTGATATTCAAATACTGTAGCACTACTTTGTCGAGCGCCACATCACCTGAGTCCTTTTTAGAGAAGGCTAGAGGAGATTTTATGAGAGACCATAAAATAGTGAGATACTTCAATTAGATTGGCTAGTCAGCGTTATAGTGAGCAAACAATCAATTGGAGAGGAAAGGAGTGTGGAGAGTGAAGTTGTAAGTGGAGATTCACTTTGGGAAGGGTCAATCTACAAGATCTATTTGGGAATCTTCATTATGGGTGATATTTTCTTCATCTTCTATTCTTATACTTTCTTTCTTGAGCAAGTAATAGATTTTGTGTTGTTTAATTAGTTTTTATTCAATGGTCAGCTAAACTCATAGTTTTGAACTGATGATGTAAAAACCTTTGATTTCTAATATAGATTCTTGTGTTTTAAAGTATGAATGATTATTTTCAATGTCTCTCGCTCTTCATTTAATTTATGAAGTGACCATGTATAAAATTAACATCTAGTGTGATACATTACCTTAATGAAGGAATGTTGGAATAATTAGGAGAATTGAGAAAGAATGCTTGCATTCCTAAACATAAGATATTAGCATTCTAGACATTGGAGATTTATTAATTATAAGAAGACCCTAAACCTTCCTTTACATCCTTACAAGCTCGATAGAGATCTAAGGATGTATATGCTTTGATTCATAATTAATGTAAAGGAGTCTACTTAGAAAAACTTTGGATATTCACAATCATTAGTCCAAAATACTTTAATTACTGGTATCTTCACTTTTTTTATGTATTTCTCATTAGACATAGAGATTACTCATGATTTCATTTCGTAGGATAAAAACTATAGTTTGAGTAGACGGTACTAAAACATTTGTGTGTAGTATAGTATTTTCTTATGGGATCGGCACTCTCTCATATACTTTATTACTTAATTGGCACATACACTTGCATTTTTATTGGGGTTATATCCAAGAAAATATAAACTAAACATAGTCTCCCATCAATAATTAGTGGTCCCTCTTTAATTAAATAAAACTTATAATAAACAAATTATGTGCCTACATAAAGACAACAATAACCTATGTCCTAGCATCTTTGATCCAGCCAGGAAAGAATAAATTAGTAGATCTCGTGCCATCGTATCTTTGATCCGGTTGGGATGAACAAAGACAAGAGTCTACCCAACACCTCCCTATGCAAGTGTGGGACGCCAGGAGGTTTCCAAAAATTTATAAAAATTCTCTCAAAAAGAAGAGGAAGAGGGAGCAAAATTAATATATATATATAGGGATAAAAAATAGTCTATAATAAAATTATATTTTTCCTATTTGAGTGCAAACTCTAATTTTCTCTATCTCAAACTATATAGATATATTTGTTAATTATGAAATCCCTTGAAAAATAATAAATATAAGAAAATAAATAAAAAAGAGAGATTTCAAAATTGAGGATAAAAATCTAATTTTATCTCAAATTATATCGGTGCCTTTTCTTTTTATGAAATACCATTATAAAAAATTTATAATTAATTAATTAATAAAAAATTAAGAAAGCTATATCGAAACATTAAAATTCCTAAACTAAAGGAGCCTGTGCACTAAATATAATGTTCTTAGTATAATAATCCAACCGACGAAAGTATAATAATAGTAATCAAACCCTTGCCTTCCAATTGATGTTGGCTTTAGTACTTGCAAGACAACAATTAAATACCACATAATATGCCAAAAAAAAAAAAGAAGAGTGTCATTTAATGTTGAAATTAAAGAAAAGTTTGAGAGTTAAATATATCAAAACTTATGTAAAAATTCTCCTAACTAAACAAATCTAAAAGGCAACTCCTAAAAGGGAGCAATAAGTCATATCTTAAACAATCTATTAGGCAACTTCTAAAAGGAGCATTAAGCCCCAAACTAAACAATCTATTAGGCAACTCCTAAAAGGGAGCAATAAGTCCTATCTTAAGTAAATCTATCGGGCAACTCCAAAAAGGAGCTATAAGCCCCAAACTAAACAAATCTATCGGGCAACTCCTAAAAAGGAGAAATTATTCTGTACGGAGTCTGGACATAGCTCTGCGTTCGGACACCAATAAAATCATGATGTGTGGATTGCTTGCATGGATATTCATATGTATTCCATTTTATTAATTTTGACTTTTTTCTATCTTACAGCCCGATCGACCTGGCCCACATGTTTTTTTAAATTTAGCAAAAAGACCTTCACCATCCAATTCAATTAAGGGTTGGCACATCTTTTCTAGGATTTCAGCAGTGAAAGCTCTGCAATATATAAAGCTTTTGGCCTAAGAAACTTGCTGTACAAGCTGAGAAAGAAAGAACAGAGAAAATGCTGATGAGGATGAAGAATGATTTGGACGAGGATGTTTCTTTTTACGAGCAGATGATATTCACATAGGATGCGAAAGCCAAAAATTGATATGCAGACATCCAAGAAGTAGAACAGTTGAAGTTAAAAGAACTGCAGCCATAGGGAAAGCTAGGTTTAGGAGATGTAGGTTTCAACTTATCAATAAAGTTTAAACTCCTTCCAAGTTTTTTTTACAACATGTAGCCATTATGCATATTTTTAAAATTAATGCATATTACTCCACTATCTGCATATGTGCTGCGTATTTCTGCATTTTTGTTGCATATTTACTGCATTTTTACTGCGTATTTACTACATATTTATTGCTTATTTAATGAGTTTTTTCTACATTTTTACTGTATGATTACTGCATTTTTGTTATAAATTTACTGCATATTTACTATATTTTTGTTGCGTATTTACTGCTTTTTTATTGTATATTTAGGGCATATTTACTATATATTTGATGCTTATTTACTGTTTATTTTTTTAATTATTTACTGCTTATTATCAAGAAGTGTATGAGAATGATAAAGAGGGATACGAGGCTTACTGTAATTATGCCCACAATATTAGTTTTAGTGCTTGTAAGGATCATCACAGTTATTAGCCAAATTCTAGAAAAATAAAATGCAAGGACTTTATTTGTTCAAAAGCTGGTTTCAAGAAGATTCCTAATCTTAATTTCCAAATGAAATACTAGAAATCAAACACCAGAACTGGTTGCCCAGCTATGATTAAGTTTGTAGTGGATGAAGCTGGATATTATAAGGTGAAAAAATTTATTGAAAGCCACAATCATGATTTGCCTAGGCCAAAAGACCGGCATCTTCTTAGATCATGCAGGAATGTATGTGATGATAAATTTTCAGTTCTTAAATCAATGGTAGAAGTCGGGATAAGAACTATTGATGTAGTTTCATACCTTGCTGATGAAGTTGGAGGTGTCAAGAATATTGGATTCTTTAAAAGAGATGCGTACAACTTTATTCAAAAAGAGATAAGAGCAAAGATTGAATTTGGGGATACTAATACTTTGATTCAGCTATTTAAAGATTGTCAAGTTGATGACAACATGTTCGTTTGGGATATTCAAATTGATGAATTTGATAGATTATTAATTTTTTTTGGGTTGATGGGATGGGTAGGATAGATTATGACTGCTTTAGAGATATGATATTTTTTTATAATAGTTATAGGCTTAATAAGTATAATTTGTTTGCGCACCATTTTTTTAGGTTAATAATCATTGGTAAAACATTTTGCTTGGGGAGGCCTTTTTATCAGAAGAGACGATTGAATCATTTATGTGATTATTTACAACTTTTATAGGAATAATGGGTGATAACATTAAAAAATAATATTTACTGATAAAGACTAGACAATGATTAGGGCCATAGAAGTTATATTACCTCACACTTGCCATAGACTGTGCCAATGGCATATCCATAAAAAGGTTCAACCAAAAGTGTCATGCTTTGTTGACCTTATTTTTGTATGAGGTCATTAGGACTCAATCCAGACTCCAGATGAATCTAGGCCCTAGGATCAACTCTGATCTTAGATCAACTTAATCTAGACCCTTAGATCTGACCAGATCTTAGGATCCTTTTAAACTTCAAACTTTAGGACTTCTAGACTTTAGAATTCTCCTAGGTTCTAGACTCTAGGATCTTCCTAGACTTCAGTCCCTAGGATCTACTCTAGACCCTAAGATTCTTCTAGATTCCAAATCTTAGGATTCCTAGATCCTAGGATTATTCTAGATCCTAGATCTTAGGATTTCTAGATCCTAAGATTCTTCTAGATCTCAGACCTTAAGATTTCTAGATCCTAGGATCTTTTTAGACTCCGAATCCCTAAGACTTCTGGATTTTAGGATCTTCTTAGATTTCAAACCCTAGATCTAACTAGACCCCAGATCTATCTAAACTCCAGATCAATTCAAATTTTAAATCAACTCAAACCTCAAACCAGTCTACACCTCAAATCAATTCAAGCCTCAAATCTAACTAGACTCTAGCCGAGGCCCTAGTCTATTCAACCTCATATCAAACTTCAATCCTATCCTATCATTCATGATCATTCTAAATGATCATAAATGATATGGATAATTCAAATCCAATCTTTCAAATCAAAAATCTAGTTCAAATCTAGACTTTTAATTCAAATCTCAAGGCTAAAGGTCTAAATCCTGAAAGCCTTTTCCAGTGCATTTTTGAACACTTCAAAACCTTATCAAATGACTTCTGATTTAGAGTCTGTCAGTTGCATACTGATGTGACATGTCTCTAGAAGCAACTCTTCAAATTTGAGCTCATTATGAGGTTTCTAACCCCAAAAATTGAATTAATTTCCAAAGGCTGTAAAATCTTTAAATATTTACAATCTATGCCACTAGACATTGCACTCAGTGGATTCTGACCTTGGAGCCTTCTCCAAACCTTCAAATCACTTCCAGACCCTTGATTATGACCTATTGATTAATAAACTGTATTTTGTTGGACTCATTTTGACCTTCAGTTGACTAGAGTCCAAAATGACCAAAATACCCCTTTGGGGTATGAATGGACACCTTTAATCAAATGAGCTCCAAATCCAATGCAATCACTTCCAGCAAGTTTTAAATATCAAACCCAACCTATTGGACCCAAACGCAGACCCTGGGTTAACTTGGTTGACTAAGTCAACCTAGGTTGACCAAATAGGCCTTTTAGGGTCAAAATATGTCATTTTGACCAAATGACCTCCCCAGACCTTGAAACCACCACCATTGGTCTCCAAATATCATTTCAAGTTTGTTGAGCCCATTCCCAAGCCCTGGGTCAATTGGGTTGACCAAGTCAACCCAGGTTGACCAAGTCAACCCAGGTTGACCAGTTCAATCATTAAAGTTTTCTACTTTGAATCAAGCCTCAAATGCATTTCAAACTTTGTCAAAACTCTCTGAATATATCCCTCAGTAATTTGGGATTTGACTAGACCCTTGACCCAGTCAATAGTTGACCATACTTTTAATTATTTTAAGTTTAACTTGAGATTCTAACCAGAGATCTCTCAAAATAATTTGACATTTTTTTAATCATACTTTGATTATTTTAATATAAATACTTATATTCGTATATATGTATTTCTTTTAAACTCTTATTTTAGATATTATATTTATGTTAAATGCAGAAGTTTGAGGGATCTCTTTGAAATTTTAAACATGGGATTAAATGTGTGAATAGAAATCATGGGGAAGGATTAGTGGGTGATTACATCTTAAT
The DNA here is from genome assembly GCA_019925795.1 of Dendrobium chrysotoxum. Classification (NCBI taxonomy): domain Eukaryota; kingdom Viridiplantae; phylum Streptophyta; class Magnoliopsida; order Asparagales; family Orchidaceae; genus Dendrobium; species Dendrobium chrysotoxum. The sequence continues at coordinate 54,182,147 of CM034305.1, read as the reverse complement.
CATTCACTAATCAAGTCATTAATTATATTTAATTAAATTTTTGTATGTGTAGGTGCACACACACACTTAGGGCTCTCTTAGTTCTAGGATTTGATTGTGCTGATTGTGTGTATTCATACATGTATGTCCAAGGGTTAGTAGAACATTGATTTGGGCTCTTTAAACTTAGTGACATCATTAAGGACAATAATTAAGAACTCATTTAGAGGACTTAAAATATTTCTAATAATTAGGATACACATCCTATTGACTTGAAACTCAAACCATCAAACTTAGTGACATGTTCAGCTTATAAAAATTTTTCCACTGAATTTTGAAATCATTAAGTCCCTTAATTAACTTAATCAAACTTAAACCTTAATTAAGCCTTTAAAACTTCCAAAAATTCTAATAAATAAAATTTAAATCCAAAAAATATAAATAGGATTAGATCTACTAGTAGTAGAGCACGCCCCTCGTGGCACTACCCTAGTTTTAATTTCAAACTCAATCTTCTAGGGTTAGGATTTCCTTTCCCTTAGAATCAAATCTAGATTTAATCCTCTATAGTTAGGAGTTCTTCCTTCCTATACAATACCCCAGACTTTCTTCTCCTTTAGGGACAGACTCTTCCTTTCCCTTAGGACGAGACCCATTAGTGGTAGAGTACGCCTTCTGTGGCACTACCCTAATATCAATTCAAACCTCAATTCCCCAGGGATATACTTTTCCTTCCCTTAGAATCAAAACTCCATATTTGACCATTTTATTCAGTCAATGCCAATATGTGTAATAGAACTTCATTCTATCACACATATTGGGGGTCCATTTTGTTGACCTCATTTTTGTATGAGGCCATTAGGACTCAATCCAGACTCCAGATGAATTTAGGCCATAGGATCAACTCTGATCTTAGATCAACTTAATCTAGACCCTTCGATCTAACCAGATCTTAGGATCCTTTTAAACTTCAAACTTTAGGACTTCTAGACTTTAGAATTCTCTTAGGTTCAAGACTCTAGGATCTTCCTAGACTTCAGTCTCTAGGATCTACTCTAGACCCTAGGATTCTTCTAGATTCCAAATCTTAGGATTCTTAGATCCTAGGATTCTTCTAGATCCCAAATCTTAAAATTTCTTGATCCTAGGATTCTTCTAGATTTAAGACCTTAAGATTTCTAGATCCTAGGATCTTTCTAGACTCTGTATCCCTAGGACTTCTGAATTTTAGGAACTTCTTAAATTTCAAATCCTAGATCTAACTAGACCCTAGATCTATCTAAACTCCAGATCAATTCAAATTTTAAATCAACTCAAACCTCAAACCAGTCTACACCTCAAATCAATTCAAGCCTCAAATCTAACTAGACTCTAGCCGAGGCCCTAGTCTATTCAACCTCATATCAAACTTCAATCCTATCCTATCATTCATGATCATTCTAAATGATCATAAATGATATGAATAATTCAAATCCAATTATTCAAATGAAAAATCCAGTTCAAATCCAGAGTTTTAATTTAAATCTCAAGGCTAAAGGTCTAAATCCTGAAAGCCTTTTCCAGTGAGTTTTTGAACACTTCAAAACCCTGTCAAATAACTTCTGATTCAGAGTCTCTCAGTTGCATATTGATGTGAAATATCTCTAGAAGAAACTCTCCAAATTTGAGCTCATTCTGAGGTTTCTAACCCCAAAAATTGAATTAATTTCCAAAGGCTGTAAAATCTTCAAATATTTACAGTCTATGCCACTGGACATTGCACTCAGTGGATTCTGACCTTGGAGCCTTCTCCAAACCTTCAAATCACTTCCAGACCCTTGATTATGACCCATTGAGAAATAAACTACATTTTTTTGGACTCATTTTGACCTTCAGTTGACTAGAGTCCAAAATGACCAAAATACCCCTTTGGGGTGTGAATGGTCACCTTTGATCAAATGAGCTTCAAATCCAATGCAATCACTTCCATAAGTTTTAAATATCAAACCCAACCGGTTGGACCCAAACCCAGACCCTGGTTCAACTTGGTTGACCAAGTGAACCTAGCTTGACCAAATAGGCCTTTAAGGGTCAAAACAAGTCATTTTGACCAAATGACCTCCCCAGACCTTGAAACCATCTCCATTGGTCTTTAAATATCATTTCAAATTTATTGAGCCCATTCTCAGGCCCTGGGTCAACTGGGTTGACCAAGTCAACCTAGGTTGACCAAGTCAACCTAGGTTGACCAGTTCAATCATTAAGATTTTCTACTTTGAATCAAGCCTCAAATGCATTTCAAACTTTGTCAAAACTCTCTAAATATATCCCTCAGTAATTTGGGATTTGACTAGACCCCTGACCCAGTCAATAGTTGACCAAGTCAACTTGATCCAAGATTGGTCAAGGTTGACCCTTATGAGTTAATTTAATCCACTTAGCCAACTTAAAGTATTTTGAATCCAATCAAACCATTTTCCAGATCCAAATCTAGCTTATTCCATGTCTTAAATACCTCTCAACCTTGATTGAATCCAATCTTATTGGATTTTACTAAGTCAAATCAATATAAGCTTTGATTTAATTAACTCATAGGATATGATCAAACCATGATAAATTCAAGCTATCTATCTTTTAAATCAACTCAAATTCATGACCTAAATGCATCTTGCCCATTAGTCAATCAACTCCAAGTTGAGTTGACTAGGTCAACTTATTATGCTTGGTCAAATTCCTTCCCATATGTTTAAACGTCAAGTTTTTATCCATCAAACTCCATTCAATGTATTTAACTAGCTTAAACCCTCTCCCTCCATGCCACCTAGGCAGACATTTGACTGTTGACTAGTCAAAATGGTCAACAAATCAAATGAATTGATTCAATATGGTCAAATAACCTCTCAAGCCTAATCTAATCCATTTAAGACCACTCCAGCCATTCAAACCTATTCTAGAAGGTTCTTAAACCTTCCTTAAGCCTTCCTAATTCCTGGTTTAAGCCCCTAATCATTCCATATGCTCAAAAGGATAATTTTACCTTTCCACATAGGTATACTCTGTCCTTTTTTATTCCCTGCTTCTAACTACCTTGGAGACACATGGCAGCATCCTGACCAGCCCCTAAGTTGATCTAGACCATCCCTTTGATGAGGGAATATTTCAATAGAGCAAATCATTCAAATTAATGTTTTGATTAAAAAAGATAGTTTTGAAAAGGTTTAATTTTTTTTGGAAATGCTTAATTTCTGGAATTTTTAATTTTAAAATTGAACGCTCATTATGAATGATAAATCACCTCGAGAGGTGAACATATCGTTCCCTAATGGGTTCAAATTTCAAATCCTTGAATTTACCTTGATTATCATAATCAAACTCAAGGAGAAATAATATATGATCCAGGAGTAAATATTTAATCCAATGTTTGACTACGATAATCTGACAAAGAGATCATTAATTTCATGATCAAAGTTGTAATAATAGAACGACATATCTATCCGGAGAAAGAAAATATCACTTATTATTAATCATTTGAAAATGATGATAATGATCATTATATTTGATTTTCCCAAAGATAATTAATTAAATATTTTGAAAAAGCTTGATTTTAAAATCAGGTATGGGTTTCTAAATCTCCTACGAGCGCAAGCCCTCGTAGTTAATTACATCATAGGAAATCAAAAATTTCCTACGAATACTCTCGATTAAAATAGCGATATGAATTTTATTTAAGAATTCAAAGTTCAATTTCAAAGGAAGTAGGGACTAGAATTTTTAAATGAGATTGGTTCAAGATTGAACAGTTCTTTTTGGAGTCAAAGGAGGAATGGTAGGAGGTGTTTTGAGTTTCTGAATCACTTCAGAAACACCTCAAACTATCCTAAGTGTTGGGCTTGAATTAGATTGAAGGAGATTTAATATTTAAATGATCAATTTTATTAGAAAGTTGGAATTAGATTCCCGGAGGTTGAGGCCTTAAGATTAAAAATCTGCCTCAGATCCTAAGTCTAAAATGGGTACTAAAAATCAGTGACCCGGAACTTAACTAATGCAATACAATCCTGGACTTACCCGACCTGGATTGGGGAGCCAGCTAAATCACCTAAGCGCTTCAAACCATGAGTCAGATCAATTATGCAAGAGTGGTAAGAACATTGATTAAGATTGGTTTAAAGAATTGGGGTCGACATCTAGAGCAAATCCTAATTGACCCATTAACATATATAGGGTATAATGCTTAAGCTAGAAATGTAATTAAAGATTTGACTCAATTTTTAATTTGTATCTAATGCAATGCATACAAAATGACTCGATTAAATGCTTAAATCAGAATGAAGAAGTTTTAAAATCAGGCTTAAAAAAATAGATTTTTCTCTAGAAGATTGCACAGATCCCCTTGGAGAGAACTGCACCCTCATAGGCCAGGTGATCTGCCAGAACCCGCAGGCGGGGAGGTGCCTAGCAAAGAAAATGAAAATGCAACAAATATGCATATGAAAAATCCCGGGCGATCCCGGGCTTACTTCTTAAAGCGTTAAAATTTCTATATTGGCTTATATGTTTTAAATTTGTTTAAGTAGAAAAAGTTTTAATGCCCTCACGAGCCTTCGATCAAGCTCCAGGCTAAAACAAGATCGACATGTAATAATCACCAAAAAAAACTACAAAGAGCAGGCAATCCTAATCGCAATCAACATCAATCAAATCAATCAAATAATTAAATCAATTAAATAAATGCTCAAACTGAAAGTCCATGTGGCAAGTGCCACTTAATTGTACAACCTAGGGTCTGCAGGAAAAGTAAAGTGGCCGGGTACCACTGACTATAATCTGAATTCTATTCCTAAGACTCAAGTGACTTTAAGAATGGGTCTTCTCGTTCTTCACTTCTTCGTCCTTCTAGAACTCCTTAGATCGTCGGGTCCGGATATCCAAATAAAAAGAAACTCCCCCTGAATAAGGGTGTTATCTTCTCTCTTTGGATACTCTAAAAGTATCCTAAACTATATTTCTAAGTGAAGAGGGACTCTCCCCTAAAGGATGTCACTCTTCTCCTTAGAATCCAGTTTGGATCATAATCATCCCATCTCAAAGTACTTTTAAACATACAACTCAATTACAACTCAAATCAAATTATATTTGAACTTAAAAGAAAAATCTATACTCAACAATCTGCAGGGTTATCCTAATAATCAACAATTAATAAATATCCCAAACAGTTAATATTTTAAAATTTAAAATGCTCAAACCATCCACACTTGGCCATACTCATTAAATATTAAGGGGGGACTTAAGCATTCTAGAGCGCCTGCAGAAAACAACGTTAATTTAAAGCTTAATTATTTGATTGCCCCATTTAATTAATGCCCTGTATGAGCATGACCACCTGCATAAGATTGAATTCGTACAGATCATTCCTAACCTAGGGGTAGATCTAACGCATAATCAATCACATCATAGAGCACTGAAATTAAATAAACAAACACATCAATTTACTTAAATCTAACAACCAGCATACAATGAAAACCATGAAAAACCCAGCACACGCAAGTAGGAGAAAAATAAATATCAGCCTAGCCTAAGATTAGGGTTGGTTGTCCTAGCAAATCATCTAAAGTGTGTGAGGTAGGCTGTGTGGCTTTGATATATCCTAAATAGGACAATTAATTGAAGTTGTTTGATGTTCTGATTGGTTGAAAGGCTTAAGGGATTTAAATTTGAGTTTAAGTATTAATGGCTTAAAATTGATTTTAAAATGTATTTAAAAGATTATTGATTACCATCTGTGTTTCACATCGAGGCTGTGAAGTTTATTTCACATTCCTTGGGGCTAATTTAATAGCCTCGTAGGCCTAGGTTACCTAGTGATAATCGTATAGTTAAGTGGTTTAAATGATTAATTTTTAATTAACTTTGATTGGTTACCAGTTTCAATGTTAATTTAAGATTTTCTGAAATTTTGAATGATTTATTGAATTTTGGAATTTTCTGGATTATTTTAATCAATTAATTAAGGGGTCAAAAGTTGACTTTTTGATTTAAAGAGTTTTTTGGAATATTAGTATTTTATTAAAATACTAGACCTTAATATGATCAATTAGGCTATAAGTACACTGAAATTGGATTTTTCTATATTTTATTATGAAGGTTTGAAGTTTTGACTTGATTTTGAACTAGATTTAACCAAAAGTTGACTTTTTCAAATTTATTTGATTTCTGAAAACTTGATATTTTTAATAAATATTAGACCTTAATATGAGTTGAATGCCTTTGAGTTTGCTCAATTTAGAGTTCATTTGAATTAGTTATAAATTTTTGAAGTTTTGAGGATTATTTGAATTACTTAATTTATTTAATTAGAAGGCTTTTGATGATTTGAATCCAAATGACTTTCAAACTTTTTGAAATCACCTCCAAATATCAGGTGTGATCTAAGGAGTGATTATCAAGTATTTGAGAAGTTTTTAGAATTTTTAATTATTTTTAATCAATTAATTTAATTAAATATTCAATTTTAATTAAAATTAAATTAAGCTTGATTTTAAAGTCCAGTCAAGGAGCTTTTATTTTTCATTGATTAAAGGTTTAATTCTGATCAGTTTAAGGTATTATATGTAATTTTTTAATTTGAATTGGATTTATTGTATTTTCTAGAAATTTTAAAGGCTTAATTAAGGTTTAATTTTGATTAAGTTTATTAGGGGGCTTAATGACTTCAAAATTCTGTGAGGAATTTTTCTAGGGCTGAAAGTATCACTAAGTTCAAGTGGTTTGAGTTTCAAGTTAATAGGAGGTGAATCCTAATTATTGAAAATATTCTAAGTTCTCTAAATGAGTCCTTAATTATTGTCCTTAATGAGACTAAGTTTGATGGGTTTAAATCAAAGTTTTGCTAACCCTTGACATATATATACATAAGGCACAAAATCACAATCCAATCCTAGATGTAAGAGAGCCTTTAAACTAGGTGAGTGTGTATACCCTAAGCATGCAAATCAAATCAAAGCTTGATTAATTGGAAGACTAATCAATGAGTAATTAATTAATTAATTGCTCATTGAGTAATCACCACTCCCCATTAATGTTATTTAATTATGCTTAATCAATGTTTAAAATTTCAAATGATCTCTCAAGCTCAAAGATTTAAATATACATATATAATTTTAAAGTAATTTTGAAATACATATGTATAAATATATTTACTTATATATAAAATATAAGTTTTAAAATTAAAAATTAAAATATCTTCAAAATAATTTAAATATTTCCTTGAGAGATCCCTCTGATTTTTTTGAAATTATTTGAAAATAAATGTTTAATTTTAAATATTTAATGTAATACTTAATTAAATATTATTTAAATATTAAGATATTCAAATCATTCAAATTATTTAAAGTAGATTAAAATTAAAGTTTTAAAATTAATTTTGAATTAAATTACTTAAAACTTCTAAAATTTTGATATATTAAAATTAATTTGAATATTTTTCTTATTAAATAAGAGTCTTAAGATTTATTTAAAATTAATTAATATTTAAAATAATTCTTAAATTAAATTTAATTAAATCTTAGTTGTTTTCTAAAATTTTAATAATATTTAAAAATGATTTTATTTGAATTTTGAAAATTATTTGAATTTAATTTTGATTAAATATTAATAAGAAGTTTAAATATTTAATTGATTATTAATTATTTAAAATACAGAATATGTCTTGAATTTATTTTTTTTTGTTTCAAATTAAAAATGTTTTAAGATAAATCACTTAATTATTTAAATTTTTTTTAAAATAAAAAAAATTTAATTTAAAAAAAACATAGTTTAATATTTGATTAAATACTAATTAAATGTTTAAATGTTGAAATTATTTAAAATATTTAAAAAAAAGAAATATTTTGAAATTCCTTTAATTTTAAAAGTTGAATATTCTAAATGCATTCTCTGATTTAGAATAATTTTAAAATAAATTTATTTTAAAATTATGAAATTACTTTAATTAATTTTAATTAATTAATAATAAAAATATCAATTTTTAATACTTTAAGAATTATTTAAAATTTATTAAATATTTGTGAATGATATTAATTTTAAATTGTCGAGAATTTAAATTTGGTTAGTTTGATATATTATAGTGATTTTTTGGATTAATATTCAATTTATTAGAATTATTTGAAGTAATCTAAGTTTAAAATATAATTAAAACTAATTTAAAATAAAAAAAAATCTGGCGGCTGCGGCACCACGTGGCGCAACGGGATTTGCGGGCTCCTTACCGCGCGACGGCGATCAATCATTGGCAATGATTGCGCCGCCACGCAATCATTACCCGCTGATTGAAATGGTGGTAGGCCCCACATGCTTCACTAATCCACGTAGGCAGGCCTTCCGCGTCCGCTGGATCGTCCGCTGTAACGAGTGGACGGTCACGATTTGGCTGTATCGAAGCTTGATCAACCGCACAAACCACGCGGTTGGAAGAAGTCTCGGAAAGGCACGATCGGAGCCGTTGATCCCAAGATCAACGGCTCAGCTCACACACCGCTCATGCATGGGCGAACTGAGCCCGAGAAGTGATTTTTGATCTCGTTGTCAAAATACATTCAATGAAAATTAATGAAACTTTAAATATAGATTGACATGATGAAGAGCAATAATGGAGAGTAGATTTTAAAGTCTGAAAAGCGCTTTTAAAAAAGTTAAATTTACCTAAGTGTCCTAAGCTAGGGTTTGAGATTTCGAGATATCTAATTGTTTGTTTTGGCTGATCTTGGGCTCTCTGAGCTTGTAGATTGTCCACGATTATTCCACTGAAGGTTTCTCCAATTGAAATCGCCTAGATTGATCGGTTCGAAGCCTGGACGATCTTTGCTCTTGGTTGGCCGGAAAGCTCGCCGCGGTGAGCTTTTTGTGGTGGGATTCAATTGAAAACTGGAGAGGGGAGTATCTGGAGCTTCCATAGGCTAGAGGCTGGACTTGAGAGGGCTTGAGTGGTAAGAGAATACTAGATGTCAGAATGGTGTTGATTTTTGGGTTTTTAGCCTATTGAATCCTCCCCAGCCTAAATGGATGGCTGGGATTAACTAGTTGGGGTCCTGGATGCTTGACAAATGTCCCAAGCTTGTTAGGGAGCAGGAGAATCAAAGGTACCAAAGGACAATGATGTGGAAAGGTGTCTTTGTCCTTTTGGCACATGGGCTTAATGATTAGAGACTAATTTAAAGTTTAAGCTGGATTTAATCAAGACTTGGAAAGTTCTGGAGCCTATTTGAGCTGCTGGAATGATCTCAAATAGAGTGGGTTAGCTCTAATGAGTGATTTGGCCACTTAAGGGTTTGTTGACCAGATGTTGACTAGTCAACTGACCACTTTGACTATTGAGGTGGCAGCCAAGGGATCTCAAGAGCTAGTTGGACTGGTTTGGAAGGCCTTAATGCCAGAGTGTTGAGGTTTGAATGAAAAATGTGAGAGTTTGAAATGATTTGACCAAGATTATTGAGTTGACTTGGTCAAATCAAGCTCCATTTGATTCATGGTGATTTTGGAACATTTAAACCATAGATTAGAAGCATTTGAGTATTTAATGAGGTTTCAAATGGATTCATTTGATTAAAAACATGAGATCAAATTGAATGGGTTAAGTTTGACCAGGTTTAGACCCAATTGACCAAGTCAAACTGTTGACTGAGTCAAGAGTAAAATTAAGTCTAGATCATCAAGGAATATGTTTAAAAGTGATTTAATGAGATTTGAATGTATTTGAAGTTTGATTCAAAGTGGAAAGGCTTAAGGGTTTGAATTGGTCAACCTAGGTTGACTTGGTCAACTAGGTTGACCTAGGGCTAGAATTTAGGCTGGAGTGACTTGATTTGATAAATGAAGTATGGTAGAAGTGTTTTCAGGGGTCAAATAGGTTATTTGGGTCAAATCACCTATTTGGGCCTTTAATGGGTCATTGAGTCAACCCTAGTTGACTTGGTCAACCAGGTGGGTCCAGGGTTTTGGAATGGGATCAACAGATTCAAAATGACATTTGGAGACCAATGACGGTGGTCCCAAGGTCTGAGGAGGTCATTTGGTCAAAATGACCTATTTGAACCCTAAAGGGGCTTCTTGGTCAACCTAGGTTGACTTGGTCAACCAGGTTGACCCAAGGGATGGTTTTGGGTCCAATAGTTTTGGGTCCAATAGGTTGGGTTTGACATTTAAAAATTATTGGAAGTGGTTCCAAGCAATTTGGAGATCATTTGATTTAAAATAGGCATTTGAACCCCTAAGGGGTATTTTGGTCATTTTGACTCCTGGTCAACTGGGGGTCAAAGTGGGTCCAACAAAATACAGTTTAATGCTCAATGGGTCATAATCAAGGGTCTGGAAGTGATTTGAGGGTTTGGAGAAGGCTCCAAGGTTAGAATCCACTCGGTGGCAGGTCTAGTGGCATAGACTATAAATATTTGAATGTTTTACAGCCTTTGGGAATCAATTCGATTTTTAAGGTTAGAGACCTCAGAATGAGCTCAAATTTGGAGGGTTTTCTCTAGAGACATGTCACATTAGTATGAAACTGACAAACCCTAAATTAGAGGTCATTTAATAGGGTTTTGAAGTGTTCAAAGATTTACTGGAAAAGACTTTTAGGACTTAGATTTTTAGCCTTTGAATTTGATCTGGATTTCTGGTTTTAAGCTGGACTTTGAGCTTGAATGATAGGGTTTGAGCTACCTAAATCATTTAAAATCATTTAGGTGATTGTAGATGATTATATAGGATTAAGGTCAGGTCAGAGGTTGTGATAACTGGATCTGAATTATTTAAAGGTCAGGATTGATCAGGGGTTTGAATTGAGTTAAACTCTGGATTGATTTGAGTCTTGAATAGATTGATTTAAAGTCTGGGTTGGTCTGGAGTTTGAATAGATTTGAGGTCTGGATAGATCTAAGGTCTAGAAGAATCCTAAGACCTAGATTGATCTAGAGGAATCTTAGGGTCTAGAGTAGATCCTAAGGACTGAAGTCTAGGAAGATCCTAGAGTCTAGAAGTCCTAGGGTCTGGGGTCTAGAATAACCTTAAGATCTAAAAATCTTGGGATCTAGAGGAATCTTAGGATCTAGAAATCCTAAGGTCTAGGATCTAGAGGAATCTTAGGATCTAGGTAGATTTAGGATCTAGAGTCTATGAAGAATCCTAGGGGCTAGAATAGGTCATAGGATCTGGAGTCTGGGAAAATCCTAGGGTCTAGAGTAGATCCTAAGGTCTGGAATCTAGGAGAATCCTAGAGTTTAGATTAGTTTGGAGTTTAATTAAGTTGAGTTTAAAATTAATATGGGATTAACTTGATTTGAATTTGGATTGATATTAAGGTCTGGACTGACCTAATCAGATTGATCCTAGGGTCAAGATTGATCCTAAAGATTGGAAAGATCCTAAGGTCTGGATTGGTCCTACTAACCTGATATAAAAATGAGGTCAATAATTAAGTGTCATGCTCATCCTAACCCTCTCTCTCGACATTCAAGCCCCCCAACTGAGGTCTCTGTTCATTCAAGCCTTCAATAACCTCCCACATATTTCCCAAATCCAATCGGTCGAAGCCGTCACCGGCGAGCAAAGGGTCAACACCGTCCAAGTCTTGAATCTCTCAATCAAGTGCTTATCATACCACAAAATATGAAGAGAAAATAAGCGTGGACAATCAACAAGCTCAACCATCCCTTATACAGTTCAAACCGTCTGTTAACTTGAGGTAAAACCTAAACCCTAGGTAGAAGCATTTAGGGTTATTTAGCTTTTTGAAAAGCTGCTTTTAATCCATGAAATTATTCCCCCATAATTTCTGTTCATGAGAGTATTCTACCTTTAAAATTTCAAGTATTTTAGTTGAGTAAATTGAGAGAAAATAAAAAAAAGCAAAGTCTAGGGCTCGGTTCAATTTAGCTAAACTGGGCGAGATTTTGGCCGTTGATTGCTTGATCAACGACCGTGATCTTGGCTTTCCGCAGTCTGTCCAACCGTGTATCAGCGGGTGATCGAATCTATGGGCGTCTGCCTCGATCAGAACCGTTGATTCTGAACTGCGCGGAATCAATGGTTGAGATCGGTGCCTACATGCTTTACTGAAACCGCGTGAGGCATCCGGCGGCTGACGCGTGTCTGACCGCCGCAGCGCCACCGAGCATTTTCTCCCAGCAAACCAGTGAGTTTCGTGTGTCATCTCACCGCCAGATTATATATATATATATTAATTAAAATTTAATTTTAAATTAAAACCAGAAAACTTCAAAAAAATGTTAAAAATTTATTTTAAATCCAAAATTTGCATGTAATATATCAAATTGCTTGGATTTTTGAAACCTTTAATTTAAAAATAAAATTAATTTAAAATATACTCTGTATTTTAAGTAATTTTAGATATTGATTATTTGGTTATTTTATTTATTATTTAATTAAAATAAATCAAAATATTTTTCAAAATTTTAACAACATTATTTTAAAGCATTTTAATTATTCAAAGAACCTTTTGAAACTATTTTGAGCAATATTTTGATTTTATTTCACTTTATTATCAAAATAACCTATATTTTACTTATATAATTTTAAAGAAAGAAATTTATTTTAAAATTATATAAGTATGTAAATAATTTTAAGTATTTAAAGTTTGACTTGAGATTCTAATCAGAGATCTCTTAAAATAATTTGACATTATTTTAATCATACTTTGATTATTTTAATATAAATACTTATATTCGTATATATGTATTTCTTTTAAACTCTTATTTTAGAAATTATATTTATGTTAAATGCAGAAGTTTGAGGGATCTCTTTGAAATTTTAAATATGGGATTAAATGCATGAATAAAAATCATGGGGAAGGATTAGTGGGTGATTACATCTTAATCATTCACTAATCAAGTTATTAATTATAGTTAATTAAATTTTTGCATGTGTAGGTGCACACACACACTTAGGGCTCTCTTAGTTCTAGGATTTGATTGTGATGATTGTGTGTATTCATACATGTATGTCCAAGGGTTAGTAGAACATTGATTTTGGCCCTTTAAACTTAGTGACATCATTAAGGATAATAATTAAGGACTCATTTAGAGGACTTAGAATATTTCCAATAATTAGGATACACATCCTATTGACTTGAAACTCAAACCAATCAAACTTAGTGACATGTTCAGCTTATAAAAATTTTTTCACTAAATTTTGAAATCATTAAGCCCCTTAATTAACTTAATCAAACTTAAACCTTAATTAAGCCTTTAAAACTTTCATAAATTCTAATAAATCAAATTTAAATCAAAAAATACAAATAAGATCTTAAACTGATCAAAATTGAACCCTTAATGAATGCAAAATAAAAGCCCCTTGACTGGACATCAAATTTTATCTTAATTTAATTTTAATTGAAATTGAATATTTAATTAATTTAATTAATTAAAATAATTAAAAATTCCAAAAATCTCTCCTTAGACCATTCCTGGTGTTTGGAGGTAATTTCAAGAAGTTTGGAGGTCATTTGGACTCAAATCATTAAAAGGCCCTTAATTAAATAAATTAAATAATTCAATAAATGTCTAAAACTTCAGAAATTCATAACTAATTCAAGAAAACTCCAAATCAATCAAACTCAAAGGCATTAAACTCATCTTAAGGTTTAATATTTATTAAAAATATCAAATTTCTAGAAATCAAACAAATTTGAAAAAGTCAACTTTTGGTAAGTTCAAAACCAAGTCAAAACTTCAAACCTTTATAATAAAATATAGAAAAATCCAATTATAGCATACTTACAGTCTAGCTGATCATATTAAGGTCTAGTATTTTAATAAAATATTAATATTCTAGAAAATATTTTAAATCAAAAAGTCAACTTTTGACCCCTTAATTAAAATAATCTAGAAAATTCTAATATTTAATATTTATTTTCAAATTCCAGAAAACATTAATCCAAACTTAAAAATTAGTAACCAATCAACCTTGATTAAAATTTAATTAACCCTTAAACTTAATCAAACTTAAATCACCTAATTATATCGGGTACCACTAGGTAACCCAGGCCTACGAGGCTATTAAATTAGCCCCAAGGAAGGTGAAATAAACTTCACGGCCTCGGTGTGCAACAAAGGTAGTATCCAACAAACAATCAAAATCAAATTTAAAATCAAATTCAAATCATTAAGATTTAAACTTTAATTAAAATCTCCTTGAAGCCTTTTCAACTAACCAGAACCTTTAAAAACTTCAAACAAATGATCCTACTTAAGACATATCAAACCCACACAGCCTCCTACACACATTTTAGATGGTTTGCTAGGACAACCAACTCTAATTTTAGGCTAGGCCGGTGTTTACTTTTATGCTGTGTGTCGGGTTTTCAAGCTTTCACTGCATGCTGTTTGTTAGTAGTAGAATTACTGTGATTATTTATTTATTTACTGCACTCTATGATATGATTGATTGTATGTTAGATCTACCCCTAGGTTAGAGATAATTTATACTAATTCAATCTTATGCAGGTGGCCATCCTCACATATGGCATTTAAAATTAAAGGGGGCAATTAGTAAAGCTTTAAAAATTGACAATATTTTCTACAGGTGCTCCAAAACGCTTAAGTCCCCCTTTAAAATTAAAAGAGCATGGCCAAGTATAGCTGTGATTGAGCATTTTTAAAATTTCAAATATATAACTGCTTGGGATGTCAAATATAACTACTGATTATTAGGATAACATTGTAGGATCGAGTCTAAATTTTTAATTTTAATTGATGTAATTTAAATGTAATTGAGTTGTAATGTTTAAAGTACTTTGAGATGGAATATAAATCCAATCTGAAGTTCAAAGAGAAGGGTGACATCCCTCAGGGGAGAGTCCCTCTTCATTTGAAGATTCAGATTAGGATATTTTCAAAGTATCCAAAGAGAAAAGATAACACCCTTATCCAGGGGGAGTTTCTTTTCATTTGGATATCTGGACTTGACGATCCAAGGAGTTCCAAGAAGAAGAAGAAGTGAAGGACAAAGAGAAGACCCATTCTCAAAGCCACTAGAGTCTTAGGAATAGAATCTGGGTTGTAGTCAGTGGTGCCCGGCCACTTTACTTTTCCTACAGATCCTGGGTTGTACAATTAAAAGGCACTTACCTATGAACTTTCAGTTTGAGTATTACATTTAATTGATTTGATTATTTAATTGAGTTAATTATTTGATATTGATTGTGATTAAGGACTTGCATGCTTTTAGTAGTTTTTTGGCGATTCTTGCATGTCGATTTTGATTTAGCCTGAAACCTGATCGGAGGCTCGTGAGGGTACGATCAAACTATTTTTACTTTAATTAAAATTAAAAATTTTAGGCTCAGATAGAAACTTAAACGTCTTTAAGAAGTAAGCCCGGACCCGCCGGGAGTTTTTCATGCATACATATTAAAACTTCTCTTCCGTGTTAGGCACCTCCCCACCTGTGTATTTTGGCAGACCACCTAGCCTATGAGGGTGCAGTTCTGTCCAAGGGAATGTTATATAATCTCTAGGATAAAACCTATTTTTTAAGCTTGATTTTAAAATTTCTTCAATTTATTTTAAGCATTTAATCGAGTCAACTAGCATGCATTACATTAGATACAAATTGAAAATTGAGTCTAATTCTTAATTGCATTTTTAGCTTAATCATTTCACCCAACATAAGTCAATGGGGCTAATTAGGAATCTGCTCTAAATGTCGGCCCCGCTCTCCTTAAATTAATCTTAAACAACGTCCTAACTTACTCTCTCATTAAAGATCAGACACATGATTTTGAAGCATTTAAGTGGTTTAGCTGGCTCCCCAATCTAGGCCGGGGTAAGTCCAGACCTTATATTGTATTCGCTAGGATCCGGGTCACTAATTTTTAGTACCCATTTTAGACTTATGATCTAAGGCAGATTTTTAATCCTAAGACCTCAACTTTCGGGAATCTAATTTCCACTTTCTAATAAAATTGACCATTTAAACATTTAATCTATTTCCATCGAATTCAAGCCCAACACTTAGGATAGGTTGGGGTGTTTTCTGAACTAATTTAGAATCTCAAAATACCTCCTACCCTTCCTCTTTTGACTCCAAAAAGAACTGCTCAAATTTGATCCAATCCCTATTGAAATTTTAATCCCTACCTCCTTTAACTTCAAGCTTTGAATTCTCAAATGAAATTCGTATTGCTATTTTAATCATGAGTATTCTTAGAAAATTTTTTAGTTCCCTACGATATAATTAACTATAAGGGCTTGCGCTCATAGGAGATTTGGAAACTCAGAACTGATTTTCAAAATCAATTTTTCAAAACCCTTAATTAATTACCTTTGGGAAATAAAAAAAATGGCGATCGTCATCATCATATTCGAGCAATTAACAATGAATGATATTTTCTTCCTTTGAAATGATATATCATTTATTGATATAATTTGAATATGAA
This sequence comes from Dendrobium chrysotoxum, assembly GCA_019925795.1. Taxonomy (NCBI): domain Eukaryota; kingdom Viridiplantae; phylum Streptophyta; class Magnoliopsida; order Asparagales; family Orchidaceae; genus Dendrobium; species Dendrobium chrysotoxum. The sequence continues at coordinate 54,165,742 of CM034305.1, read as the reverse complement.
ATCAACGATAATTTATCCAGATTATCGTAGTCAGATATTTGATTAAACTTCATTTTGATCCTTTGGGATCATATCTAGTTCCCTCTTAAATCTAGCTACGATATTCAGGATCAAATTTATAATTCTAAATTTGAACCCATTAGGAGATTTTATCTCTACCTTTCGAGGTAGTATATCATCACTAATGGATGTTCAATTTCAGGATTAAAATTTAAATGTTAAAATTTTAAACTATTTCCAAAGATAATTAACATTTTTTTAAAAATATATTTTTCAATCAAACATGCTTTAATAGCAATAATAAAGTCAGAGGCCTCTTTCATAAGTGTTTGAGCCAATGTGACTCTGAGGAGGAGTTTGAGAAAACATGCACTGAAATGATCACAGAAGGGAACCTCCATAATCATGGTTGGTTGGAGAATCTTTATAGGATAAGGAATAAGAGGTCAACATCATTCAATAAGGATTATTTTAGCATGTGCATTCTATCCACACAGCGTAGCGAGTCTACTAATAATATGTGTCATGGCATTTTTAAGCCCACAACTTCTATAATTGATTATTTTTTTTATTTAGAGAAGGTGGTGAGGGCTTGGTGCCAGAATGAACAGGATGAGGATTACAAATGTAACCAGTCCAAAATAGAACCTATATTAAAAAGTATCCCAATATTAAAGCAGACTACTCAATTTTATTCAAGGAAATTATATTCATTTTTTGTAAAAGAATTTTTACAGAGTGTGGGTGGTATTGAAAATCTCAAACAACATTTTGTTTAATTCATGGCTATTTATGGTAATACTTGAGGGAATGATGCTTTATTACTACACCAATTTGTTAACAATCTCACTAGTACGACCTTAAAATGGAATGCTGACTTACCTAATGAATTAGTTAAAATATTTATAGAAATGGAGATAATGTTCATTCAGAGATTTACAAGTGCCACAAGATATATAACTATTGTAGACCTCACTCTTGAAAGAAGAAGAAAGGATGAGTCTGCCACCAAATATATGGTGAAATCTTAGCATGAAATGTGAGCAACAACTTACTGAAAAGTATATCGTGGAGCTTCTAATTAAGAACATCGATGACCAAATGGCTTCTTATCTTTCCATGGTTATGATCAACACCTTTCAAGAGTTATTAGATCACATGATAAAATTTAAAAGATAGTGCAAACCTAGGTGTTTCAATAATATCTATAATAATGGCTCTTCTGGAAAGTGAAAATAAGTCAAAATTTATGACCCAAGAAAGAATGAAGTGAATAAAATGTTCACTTTTTCTATTCACAAGAAGGAAAAAGGGGAGTCAATAACCCAACCTAAGATGGCAAAGCATGCAAAGGAAGGTCAAAAGGCTCCTACATCCCAGGAATATAAATAAACCATATTCCTTTAAGAAAGAATGTATCACAAAAATCCTTCCGCATGCACTCAAAATTGGTCTTTAATTACTAGAGTCTCATCGACGTGAATAAGTCGGTACGGTCAATGATCTGCATTATTGCCCATATCATAGGATCATTAGTCATACGATTGTAGATTGCTTTGTATTTAAATATTGGGTTAAAAGGAGTTATCAAAATGATGTGCTTACTCTCTCAGATATTGTATTGATTAATCCCAAAATGGAAAAGACCAATGTTATCTCTTCTACTCCATGCCAAGATGTAAAAGATGATTATAGAAAAGATACACAAGAAGAAAGGGGTTGGAAAACCTTCATCTCGAAGAAAAATAGATGGATGATAAACATCTTGTTAGCTATAGATTATATTCATCAGAATAATTCTCTAGAATTGGAATTTGATCTGAAGCTCTTCTCTTCAAAAAACCAACCATGAAAGATACTATGCTAAACAAAGAGAAATACTTAAAATACCTCAGGGGTCAAAGAGAAAGATAGGGTTTCACATCAAAGTCTTGAAGGTCACAGAAGAAGAAATTAAGGAAGTAGAAGACCAAAATTCAAAAGTACATCAACTATATTGATAAATATAAGCAGCCTCCTAGACGACCCGTTAACCTAGAGGAATATATGATTAATCTACATCTTAGACCAAAGCTAGGTCAAGCTGATGACATCCCTACATAAAGTTATTGATTCATAAGGCACTGAGGCGGAAGAGCTGCAAGAGGACATAATAGACCTCTTAATATTCCCCACATGGCTAATTCGAAAGTTCCTTCTAAGGAAACATGTTATACAACATCAACATTCATCAATTCAAATGAAGACCTTCATTTTTCTAATGGTGAAGATAAGAAGAAGATCAAAATAACCTTTAAAGCTAAGTGCCCACGGCTTGGAAGTAGTTCAGAGGATTCTGAGAGATCTAAAAAAGAAGTAGATTCAAAAGCCTCTTTTATTGATGATAACTCATTTGAAAAAGTGACATAGATCCAACTAACAAGTGGAAAGCAAACCCCTCTTCCATAATAAAAGAGTATAAAAGATAAAGGGAAAAATATCCAACTTAATGACATTATTATACCGTTGGACTCACCCAAGCCCAAGAAGATTGTAGATTTGATTGTAGATTATAATGTCCTCGCCCATCTTCACAAGTTGCCAACATTATTAAGCATTTATGATGCCCTTATTATATCTAAGGACATTCGAGAGATGTTCAATAAAGCCTTAAAAAATCCAAAATAATATGAGAAATTCTTTGCAGAATAAAGCAAGAAAGAGGCCTTATATACCTAAAGTACCACTATAATCACCTTTGATGATGATGATCATCTCTTAGGAAAAGCAGAGTATAATCGACCGCTTTATGTTATAGTAAAAAGTAACTCTATTTAAGTGAATTAAATCTCTATTGATCTTGGCTCCTCTGTTAATCTAATGAGTCTTAACACACTCAAAGGAATAGCTCTTGATGTTCAATGCTTAAATAAAAGCATAATATTCCTTTAAGGATTCAATGATAAGGACAAAGAACCTTAGGATCTCTTATTTTACCTCTAAACTTTTGGAAGCTTTACATAGAGACAAAATTTCATGTAATTGACTCCAACACTTCTTATAAAGCACTCCTTGTAAGACCATAACTCCATGAATATGATATCATGCCTTTAAATCTTCATCAATGTATGAAATACAGTCGACATTGTGAGGAACATCAAATTGATGGTGACGAACAATCATTCTTGGGGCATGCGATCAAAATCTATGATGATGCCAAATATTTCGTAACACAAGAATCAAAAGATGATAACTCTCTAAAGGATTAACACTTCCACTTATCAAGACAAAATTAAAAGCCAGAGGAAATGATGAATTAAAATAGATTAGTTCAGTGTCATGCCTCACCTTGGTAGTGACACTAAAAATGATGAAGAAGAATTATTCCTCTGTCAACCTAAATGCACAACAATGGCTCAAGATGAAGGGGATTTGGGGCTCATCTCCATCACTAAGAATTTAAAAAATGCGTCAATATCTTTAATAAGAGTATTTGACTCTCAAGTTTCTATAAATACTATAGAAAAGATACCCATACCAGTTGTAAATATTAAAACCTTGACTTCTTCATTAAACATAAATATAGAAATGTTGAAAACCTTTTATATCCCCCCAAGGAGAGATTATGATGAATCTAGAATCCTTTTCTATAAATCAGAGGGAATATCAAATCAAGTCTCTCATAGATTAGGATGGGAAAATGATAACTTGGAAAATGAAGATATGTTGCCAATTATCCCTCAATACTTCTTGTGCAACATCCTAAATTTTTTGAAAATGATTTTTAATACAAATCTAAATTTTTGTTTGAACTAGAGCGCTGTAGTGGTGAGATTGTTAGACTACAACATTGGGCCTTCGAGCACAGTGGTGCCAGAAATCACTGTTGCAGCATTGAAGCCTTTGTTCTATAGTAATTCTGGATTCGACATATAGTGTTGTGGCACTATGTGGTGGCGTTGCAGTGCTGCATACTAAAAACTATATATATTCTCCCTAACCCCTCAAATCGTTTATTAGCGTGTAAAAGGAAGAAGAGAAGGGGGAGTAAAAGAGGAGAGAGAAAAGAGAAAGTAGCATTTTGGTCGCTAATTTGCTTTGTCGTTTTTATGAAAATTGCTCAAATCGAGGTAGGTGACTTATTTCTTACTTTTATTTTCAAAGATTTTTATTTTGATTGTTTGATTTCTTTTAAATTGAATTTATTATATTTTGTTCAGATTTAATGATCTTTGACTATACAACATTTTATATGTTATAAATTTAATTATTCTGAATATTTTCACTGGGTAAAATTAAAAGTTATTATATTTTAAATGATTTAAAAAATTGGAATTTTGGTTTTTTAATATAGACATACAATTAATACAAGCATCAGAAATGAATATGAGTATCTGATTGAGTAATAACTGGTTGCTATTGCTATTATAATACTGTGATGATAATAATATATATAAAAAAGCAAATGTTGGTGAATTACTGGCATTAGCCGAAGATTGACTGAGTTATACAAGATGGTAGACTGATGGGCTTTCATTTAAATAATATAATTTTATGTTATCCTCTACTAATTCACGTGATTCACTTATTGGGAGTTATTACTGTGTTGATGGGTAAAGAGTGATGACTCTATTTATTGAGCCAATGATTACTAACTACTGGAAAAACACCGTGCAAGCTAGAACTTACTTATTTAGTGTAATTACTAGAATGCTGTTATTGATTCATTGTTACTATATAACCTTACTATTATTACACTGATTTACTGTTACTATGCGGTTATATTATTACTATTATTATAGTGCTCTACTACAACTATCATCGATAATACTCTTATTGGTTCACTGATATTGTTACTGATTTATTGATACTATTATTGTTTACTAATTCACTAATATCAATTATATAATATCTTGAACATGTGATTATGATACATATTCGATACTGATATGAAATAGTTGGATAGCATGTATATACTATTATATGATTTTATTGTATTTATATAATTTTGACGGTCATCATTGAGGCTTTGGTTCTATTGATTTTTATATAATTTTTTTCTAGATTAAGTAGTGCTGCTATGATGATTATTTTATTGATTTGACACCCATATTAATTTATTAATTTTTATAGTGTACTATTTTACTTGCTTTTGTATCATGTTATTTTACTATTTCACAGATCTTACTGCTATTATATGCAAGTTTTACTATTTCAACACAGATTTATGATTATATGATCGCTACTACTATGAATTGATTGACAACATACTACTTCTTTATCATGCTTTAAATCAGTTGAAGGATTTAGTGACATGCTAGGCTTTCTAGCTCATTGTATGTGGTTTAAGTGATTTCAGGTTAGGGCAGAGGATCATGAGTGTAAGATTGATCAAATTTTATCAAATTTTACTTCTTTATTTTACTTATTCTTTTGTACTTAGGATTAGATAATGTATTATATTGATATGATTCTTGAGTATTGTATATAATTTTTTGAGCAATGAATACATATGTATACTGATATGTTTATTACTAGATATGTTTTCACTAATATTAATATTGACAAAAGAAAATATATAGTTATGGTATTGTTATATTAAAAGAAGAAAAAAAATTCTTCCAATTTAGATTCTGTGACATGAAATCTTGCCCTTTTAAGAGGATTATTGAAAGAAATGCTACTTTTGGGCAAACAAAAAAAGCAAGCTCACACTTTGATCTCACTCACAATCATGATTCTAGCACTATAGGAAAACTGCATATTTTCGGTGGACATTTTGGCGGATCTTCATATATCGCTTAAAGCGGTGGTTGAACCGGCGGATATTTTGCCAGAATATTTCCGACGTATATTATGCTGGTAAGTTTCCGATGTATATGACGGAGGTTACTTCGTCGGTGCTTTTGTTATACCGGTGAATATTTCGTCGGAAAGTACCGACATATTTACCGACGAATTATCCACCGGCATATTTAAACACAATGACTCATTACCGGCATATATTTCACTGAAAACCTTACCGGCGTATTGTCTGTCTGTAACTCCTATGGAATGAGCCCTATTTCCCGGAGCTTCGGCTCGTTCCTTCTCATTTGCTCTCGTTTGGTTCTCTATTCGCTGTCCAGTTGCGACCAACGCCTGGCCGACCTCAGCTGGCCGTTCACCGCCGTTCTTGGCCTCTGCCACCATTCTTGGCCTCCGCCGCCATTAAGGTGAGCCAATCTTCGTTCGCCCATACCGGATCTCGCGACTTCGTCGGTCTCTTACGGTAATACTCAAAGCTACATTCTTTTTGCTTCAATCATGGATGTTCTCACTAGGCATTTGCAAGAGGTAGTTCCCTAGTGTATGCTATTTGCTGATGATATTCTTATTGTTGATAAGACTAGAGAGGGAGTTGAAGGTAAACTTGAATTATGGATGTGAACCTTAGAGTTTAAATGTTTCTATTTGAGTAGATTTAAAGCTGAATATATGGAATGTAATTTTAGTTAATAATAGTTTTAAAGGGAGGGATTGTGACTTTAGGTGATTAATTCATTAATAAGAGTATACGTTTTAGATATCTTGGGTCTATTGTTCAGAGTGTCGTCGCGAATTACCGTAGTATGGTTTTTCGCCGGAAAAGCATAATTTCCGGCATTTTTTTATTGTTACTGGCGGATATTATCCGGCGGTAATCACCTATTTTCCTGTAGTATAGCCCACTCCGCCTCCTTCAATCACAATGAGCTCGGCTCCAATCTGTAGAGCTTGAGTAATTAATGGTCTCCTTTTTAATTAAATAAAACTGTTAATAAACGGATTATGTGCCCACACAAAGATAATGAAGACCTGTGCCGTAAAACGTTTGTCCGGCCAGGAAAGAATAAATTAGAAGACCTTGCGTCACCGTTTCTTTGATTCAATTGGGATGAACAAAGGAAAGGACCTACCCTACACCTCCCTATGCGGGGGTGGAAGGCTAGGAGGTTGCCAAAATTTCTATATATATTAAATTTATATTTTTTTTCCAATTTGAGAGAAAACTCTAATTTTCTCTACCTCAACCTATATAGATATATTTTTTAATTACAAAATTCCTAAAAAAGAATAAATATAATAAAATAAATTAAAAAAGAAGATTTCAAATTTGAAGATAAAAATCTAATTTTGTCTTAAATTATATAGGTGTATTAAAAAAAATAATTAATTAATTAATAAAAAATAAGAAAGCTATATCGAAACATTAAAATTCCTAAAAGAAAGGAGTCTGTGCACTAAATATAATATTCTTAGTATAATAATCCAACTGCCTAAAGTATAACAATATTAACCAAACCCTTGGCTTCCAATTGATGTTGGCTTCAGTACGGGCAAGCAAATACATAAATGCAATTAAATACTAGATATATATATATATAACAGTGTCATTTAATGCTCAAACTAAAGAAAAGTGTGAAGCAAATAATGACTTAAATATATCAGAACTCATGTAAAATTATACTAACTAAACAAATCTTATAGGCAACTCCTAAAAGGGAACAATAAGTCTTTTCTTAAATAATATATCGGGAAACTCCTAAAAGGAGCACTAAGCCCCAAACTAAACAATCAATTAAGCAACTTGTAAAAGGGAGCAATAAGTCATATCTTAAATGAATCTATCAAGAAACTCCTAAAAGGAGCCATACACCCCAAACTAAATAGATCTATTATGTAACTCCTAAATGGAACAGTAAATCCCATCCTAACTAAATCTATCAAGCAACTCCTAAATGGACTGATAAGCCTCATCCTAACTAAATATACCGAACAACTCCTAAAAAGAGCAATATGCCCCTAACTAAAATAACTAAAAGGCAACTCCTAAATGGAGTAATAAGCCCCATCCTAATTAAATCTATCAAGCAACTCCTAAAAAGAGTCATAAGGCTCAAACTAAAATAATTAATGGGCAACTCCTAAAAGGAACAATAAGGCCCAAACTTAAATCATAACAAACCAAAGTTAATACCCAATTACCTCAGTCTTCTTGGGATCCTCGAGAGGAGGCAACCCATGGCTGCTAATTAAATTTCTTGGATGTTGCAATCTATAGGACATTAACATTGGTAAACTAAGAATCATTGGTATACCCGAGATGACATAATCATGGGATTTTGATCAGGTCTACCTCCATCAACCATAAGCTTCTCCCCCCCATTTAATCAAAATAAATCTTAAATTGTCAAGCTTAGATTTAAATTTATATCAAAGTGACTCATCCTTAATTAAGAGTGCTCTCCGAAGAGTGAGAGGGGTAATTCATTATGAGGGCTTACGCTCATAGGAAGTTGAGACCCCAGATATAAAAAAACTCTGATATAACCTTCGGGGGAAATCTGGTTATTTAAAGATTAACCTACATTAAGAAAATTGGAACCCTAAGCCTAGAAGGTGGGATTGATATAAAATCATTTTTCTTGAGCGAACAAAATAATAGTGTTCAATTTCATTAATGATTGGTCATCAATAATAGGACTCAATATGATTAATAATAGAAATCATAAATCATTATGCTTAAATTCATAAATCAACAATAGGTACAAGAATATAAATGCGTCAGCAATCAATAAAATCAGTAAAGTAGGGAACAACACATTGGTACTGTAATCATTTAATATTATAATTATACCAGTGAGGTGAATCATAAACATACAGGTGTCACATCTGTAGGCTATGCATTATTAGTACTAACATATGCTTGGTATAGTAGTCGATAATATATAAAACCATGAATGATATATCCATAAGCTTTATATGTATGAGCATGAATAAGGAATGCGTGAATCAATTATATGCTATCAATATCATATAGTTCAATAAGGTAGGTCATCAAACTTTAATGTGGTATCTTCATTCTTTCAACTATATTCATTGTATCATTATATTATCATCATTATCATTACATTGTCATTCTCATGATTATTACAAGTGACTTTCAATAAATTATTAAGAGTTGTTACCCTATGCCCGTCAGCGTAAGCAGTCATTAGTTACAGGCTACAAGTGGGACAATATCACAAACCATCTTTAAAGGAATGCCCATCGACCCACCCTCATGTACAGGGTATAATAATTTTAATAGTCAACTCGTATTAATTATAGTATTAACAATAAGCTTTCCTTATTTACATGTAACTATTATGTTCATCTGGTATCAATTATATTATTTGCATAAAATTCAATAATCATTTAAAAATAAAGATTCACTTTTATGAAGTGCATGCAAATTTTCTAGTTAGTAGTATACCCTAATTTACTACAATGAAAATATGCCTTACAAATCAATATGACATGCCAGAATATTTTGGTGTGATGATGGACGAGGGAGAGTAGACATCAATTGGATGCATTATCATCAAGGATACATTGAGCTCCTGAATGATTGACATCAACATCTGATTGGTGTAAGGCAAGCGAAAGGAGGTGGGAGAGCTGAGCTGTCATCTTATTTAAGCTAATATAGATCGTGGGCCCCCTATTCTTGCTTGAAGCACCCAACAGAACCTCCTGAGACTATGTATCCTTGTTCACCAGGGGAGAGGATAGTTGTATGTACACATCTATTGAGTAATTTGGCATATTAGAATGCTTAATTATGGATTACATAACCAATCATATGTTAATTGAAAGGCTAAATTATTCTTATGGCCAAGGGGATTACAAGAAGATTTACTAGCGACCATGAAGAGCATGCCACCTCAATGTAGTAAGGGCATAATGAGATTGACGAGCTATCTAAACAAGTGGATGAGTTCTTGTATATAGACTATATGACATTGAGTGGCACTTACTGGAGAGGCGGATACAGGTCATGAGCACGGAGCGGGAGGGCGAGACCGTGCGCTGGGAGAGGTAGATTTGGTTCGCAAGCGCAGAGCAGTACTATGGGAGGTCGGATATGGATCCCAAGTGGGTCATTCTAGGGTTTTTGGGTCAACTCGAACTCAACCCAATTTTTAAAATGGGTCAATATGTTGAACCTGAACCCACGTGTATGATAAATGGGTTGACCCTAACCCAAAATTTTTGGGCTAGGTTTGGGTCGAGTTTTCAGGTCATGTCAAATATTGACACCCCTATTAATTATATAGTTACATTCCTGGCTCTACTGTAGGTTATCCAGCTCATCTCTATATGTCATCATGTTCTCTGCTAGTACCTCCCAAACCCTCTCCTCCACCCATCTACAATATATATAATCCACTTAATGAATAATGTTATTGGAATCAAAAGAATAATTAGTTAAGTTTGAAATATCTCATGAATCTCAATGGCTTCCCAACTATATCACAAGGAAAAGGTATCCAAAAGTGTTATCCTACCAACATGTAGTAGCTCCCGGCCATGACTAGACCTATAGAAGTGGGAGGCATCCTGCAATATATAATCATGTGGGTTTTGTTGATAAATTCAATCTATGTACAAATGTGCCAATATGGAGGCCCTGAGCGAGTACTGTGCAAAAACCTCAATCTGCTCAAGTAAGGGTAAGTGCTGCAAGTGCATGTGGAACTAGAAGTATCAGGGAGTAGGAAGAAACCAATTATATACAAAATGTATGCCCTAACATGTCATATAAAAATATAATGGGGCAAATCATCATACATTTCCCTATAGAAGGTCCATTTAAGCCATCTGAGCAGGAGTATCGAATGGGCTTGTGGATTACCTATTCTGAAAGTAACCTTCATCTCATGTTCCTCATGATGGTGATAAGTAGCATTTAGGTTTGGATGGGTACCCAAAAGCTCATCACAACACTCCAGCTAAGTGGGCCGGTGTAGGCCTTCCCAACCACCAGGGGGTCGATCATCATTGCACCATCGATTCTGATCCCTACAATTACCTGAACATCTTATAGGGTCACTGTCGTCTCTCCGACGGGTAGGTTCTAGGTGTTCGTCAGAGAGCACCACCTCTATAATGATGCAATGATCTAATCCGATAAACTTTAAGTACCTAATAGAGTCAATATTAATAACCTTAAGTGTATGTATGAAGTGTGTGTAGTGAATAAGCCACTTTCGCACCATCCGCAGGTGTGCTGAAGCAACTAGCTGTATAGTCTTCAAACAATATCAGGCGTTACATAATAAGATATTACATGATAATACAATTATTTATAACTTCAATGAAAAAATAACAAACCCCGTATACATTATTTTTAATATATCAACCATTCAGAGCACATTGTAGTGCTTCCTTGGTCCTAAATCTCATGTTCTAATAGAGATGATCAAGAATTTGGCCTCTAACTCCTCCTGGTTATGTCCCAGGGGACCATCTACAACGTCCGTTTAATCCTAGTCCGCAGTAGTACTTATGAATTATATGGAATCTAGATTTTCAATGTTTAGTGTTTCATTACTCTGAATGATTTCATGCCTATGAACTGCAAAGTCCATCTTGTCGGTGGGAATAGGATCGAAAGAGGGATCAGTGTCTTTACTAGAGCTTTCACTTGTACCACTTTCCATGGTCTCATAAGTGGAAAGGTTTGGTTCAACCTCATCCTATGTCGAACAAGCTTTAAATATAACTTGAGCTTTATTAAGGTACAACATGAAGGAGTGTGATCCTTGAGCATAGTTTGGGAAGCTGAAGTCAATTGTTGGCTGCTCAGAAATGCCTAAGCGATGCACAACGGGTTGATCAACCATCAATGGGGTGGGCCTACATGATTTGTGTAAGATGAATGACTACTTATATTATATTTAAGAGTATAAGTACTTGGTAAATAGGAGGAGATGATCAAGAATAACCTGTACACATGGGTGGAATGTCTGGGGTTATTAAAGTGCACAGAAGACAAATAATCTGGTTCAGGTACTGATCCGGGCAACTCCTCAAATTTGACATACACAATCATTGTCCTCCTCCTAGCCTCAACTAGCATGAACTCATATATCACATCATCTGTGATATGGACAGTGGTGTGACCACCATTATTACATAGTCGATGTACATAGAGGCATGTTTCTTCCCCTAATATATGTAGGTGCAAAGTCTTCTATTAACTGCAGCTCCCCAACATAAAATAAGAGTAGACGTGATATATTTTCTGATGATCAATAAGATTAATAATAACCTAGATTTTAGTAAGATATTGCATTAATTTAAAAAGGGATTTTGCTAATTATATTTCCTTAATGTAGAGCAAAATTTAAATATTAATAACTTAATTATTCTCTATATGCCTTTCAGGGTCAATTATTTATTCGTCCTAGTGAATGACTTGTTAGGCAGTAGCTACATATCAGAATACTTCATTTTAATTTCTAGTTATCATTCAAATTCTCATTCAATATTCTTTACGGTTTCTCTCTTTCATATTAAATATATACCATTAATTTTGAATTTTTTAATAAAATAAATTTATTGCAACAAAATTTCAATATTAAATGTTTTTTAAATATGAAAATAGAGTACAAGAAAATTCTAAATCTTTCTTATTTTTTATAAATCAACATTTAAAATATATATAACTTATTTAAATTTAAACCATATTACAACCTACTTCATTTTTAAATATTATTCATACTTCATATAAAAATATGTATGTAACCATTTGTAATTAATTTTTTTAATTTTTTATTATTACTTAAATTGTGACTGAAATTTTTTCATATTCAACCTTAAAACAATATTTCGGTATCTATAAGATAATTAATATTTAAATATTCTGAATGTAAAGTGAAGGCATAACTTTACTTTTTTTTTGTTCATGCAATATAAACTACAAGAAGGTTGTGGTCGGGGTGGGCGGCAACGGTTGTGGTGGCCGACAACGACATTTTACATTTTGTATTTACTTTACTTCAAATCAAAGACCAAAATTTTTGAAAGCCTTCCATTTGGATTACTTTACATCATAAATGCAGCAAATGAAATAACCCCTAATCCTTCTTCCTATCGTCTATTTTAGAAAGTTTGTTGCTCAAAAAAAAAAAATTCTCCGAATTAATAAAAAAGGTAAATAACAACTTGTTCGAATAAATAAATAAATCATGTTGATTTGTTAAATATGAAAAAATTAGAGCACATATCTAACAAATAAGATATATATGAAAAAAGATTTTTTCGACTTCCGAATGAAAACACAAAAACGTTCCGTTTAAAATTTTATTTTAAATAGATTTTTTAGACTAATTTAGATTTTATTTGTGACAACTTTCTTATTATTTCTTAAAATAATTTTTTAATATAAAAATTTTAATTTAAATTTCGCCTATGTGAAATACTTGACAACAATAAACAGCTCGCGGCTTATATTCTATCAACAATTCATATAATGAAAGACCTTAACTTGCCTCGTAGACTAAAGTGGTCCAAAAATAACTATTCTTCACATCATAAATTTCATAGAAGTCTTAGCCACTTTATTAAGCAATATTGAGCATCTCATCTCATTAAAATACTCAGAAGATTTAAAGGTTTTATTTGGATAAGTTTTATTACTATTTTTTACAAAAAAAATTTGAACTATAATTTTTTTTATTAAAAAGTTGATTTAGAAAATAGTAAGAAAGTTACATCAAATAAAATATTAAAATTTTTTTAATATTTTATAAAGCAATTTTTTGGTATAAAAAACTTTTAAACGTGAAAATTTTTGACTAAAAAATTACTTTAGAAAACAGTAATAATTAAAAGTTATTAATAAATTATCTTTATTTATAAAATTGGAGATAATGAAGATCGGAGAATTAAAATAAAAAATAGATAAATCAGTAACTTTGAAATATCTTTATTTATAAAATTATTAATTAATTATCTTTATTTATAAATTGGCACCAAAATCTCAAAGTTCACAAGAGCTTTAATTTTCAATATTTTAATAATTTTATAATATTATAAATAAAAAAATGAATTTATTGATGAATAATTTGTTTATAAATTTTTTTTAAAATTTTGAATGAATTAAGCTGCAAATTTATATATATATATATATATATATATATATATATATATATATATATTCAACCCAATATATTTTAATTAAAAATTTGAAGTCTCAAGTAATAAACCAAGATAAGCTGCATCATACAATGCTACCGTTAAAAAACAAAGAAACACCACTTCTGGATAAAATGCTTTCCCTGCTCCTTTGGATCGAGTAAACAATGTCTCACCAGTTTTAAGAGGGTTCCGCTTGGCCTATTATCATTGGAGTAGCTCGGATAACGATGGCTCTACAAGATTCCTTTCTCTCTCCTTCTCCAAGTCTGCGTCGTCTTCCCTTCATACTTCCTCCTCTCTCCTCCCCTTCTACCGCCGCCGTCAGATTTAGCGATGGCCAGCGCGACCACGAGGGTGGATTCGTCTTCGGGTCCGGCTGAGAACGGGAGGACGGATGAGCCGGCATCCTCTGCGCGGCGTCCTCCTAGGGTTGGGGACTATCTCGGAAAACATCGTCTTTCTGCCGCCATTGGCCGCCTTCATCAGGAGATCCAATCACTCGAAGTATAAAAAACCTCGCCATTTTTTTCCTTTATATTTTTTCCAGTTTCTTTCTAATCCACACAAGTAGAAAGGAGTTCAAAGCGATTCCTGACAGTTTATCTTTGAAGTGGAATTTCGTTATAAAAATACTTCTTTTTGTGTTGTTTTATCTGTGATTTTTCTTGAATAGTTTTAAAAAAACTTAGGTTTGGAATGGTCTTTTGGTTTGCTCTGCACTGGAATCGAAATTGCTTGTTTCTATTAAGTGTTATAGGTTGTTAGTTGATCATTCTTGTTGTTTTTTATGATCCAAATGAAGTTTATGAACCCTGCTTAACGAATAAATCTGTTGCGATTCCTATTTTTGAGAATAAATGTTGGTTTTCTCTACCCAATACAATTTTCTAAGAGATAAATTGCATGCATCAAAGGATCGATGTTGACATGAGGTATGATGGTGATTTCTTTATTTTTTGATTTACTTTGCTTTAGAGATTAAGGTACTCTATGACATGTCCTTCATCTTCTTCCTTCTTCATTTGCTTGAAGAATGGAAATTTAAGGAGCTCCGCACTCTCTCAAAATTTTCATTTTCTTTCCTTGGCAGAATAAACCCCCTTTCCTCAATTTGAGCGCTTTCTCTCCACTTTCTCTAGAATCCAATACCCTAACAGCCTTCCTGATATCCTTTATTCAAATGTTTTCCTACAATTTCTCCAACAAACTCTTCCTTTGAATTCTTTAACTTAAAATTCAAACATAAAGACTACAGCTTAAATAACGAACTTGTTCAAATTCAAATCCGAATTCTAACTGTGCTTAAATTTAAACCCTAAAACTACTCTGGCCAATTTCCTTCTTGTCTTTTGATTCGTAGCTATTTATTGTCTTTTAAGAGGCCATACCTTACCCAATTGCCCCAACCTGACCAACACAAATTGATTTTCCAGTTTGATCAACCCCACTGAGCCCAGCCATCTACTCAAAAAAAAAAAAAAAAAAGAAGGGAATTAGTTTCTTTCATTTCAATCCTTCTTTTTCTTGAAGAGACATAACGGGATTATCTTCATAATCTGATTAATGGTAAGTTAGTGTTCATAAGGATTTCTATTGGGTATCTTTTTTAAGTACTTTTGTAGATGCTGTTTGATGTTCCAGGGGTTACTCAACATTTCTGTTCTCCCAAGAAAAAAATGTCATCTATTTAATGGCAGATATATTGAGGCGATCACTGCCAATTTCCATCAATAACAATTTCTTTGCTTGTAATGCCTTTTAATATTTCTTGATCTGTTGCTTTATTTGATGCTACCACTCTCTAGAGTAGAACACGGGGATTGATAAAAACCATAAAGCTTACTTCTTAGGTTAGATGTGTCATTTTCATCGAGTCTTTTATATATTTCATTTTTGCTATTTTTTTATTTTTACATCATAACCCCGTTTTTTCTTGTTTCAATGTAATGGGTTAATACGACATTTTTTCTATTTATTAATTTAGTATTCCCTTATTTGTCTTAGGATAGTTCTATCATTCGAAATATGATCTATTATTGTTAATAGTTGTCATAATCATGTAAACTGATTATGATCATATGATTAATGAAATTTAGATTTTTCTTGCTGCATGAAGATTTTGGCCTTCCTTTGGAGATTCTATGATTCTTCACTTGTCCTATGACAGCTTCAGATATTTGTCTGAGAAAGTATGTACTTCAATATAATTCTTCATTCTCTGATCTCTTTCCCTACCACTTAACTCCACTATATTCTTCCATGCTCTACATGTTAATCTCTATGATGTTCTTTTATCACTAATACCCATGCATCCTCTTCCAAAGACTAAACTTTTTAATATTATTTTGAAGATTAAAAAGATTCCAGATGAGTGGAAAATGAGCCTGTTGATTCCTATTTTTAATAATAAAGGTGATACACAAGATTGTGCGAATTATAGAGGAATTAAGTTTATGTGTCATACTTCAAAACTATGGGAGAGAGTTATGAAACATAGTTTAAGATGTGATACTAATGCTTCTCAAAATCAATTTGGATTCATGCCAGATAGGTCTACTAAGGCAGCTATACATTTATTGAGTGTTTTGATGGAGAAGTATAGAGAGAATAAGGAGGATCTACATATGATATTTATTGATTTAAAGAAAGCATATGATAAAGTTCCAAGAGAAGTGCTACGGAGAGTTCTTGAAAAGAAAGGGGTTAATAATGCTTATATTCAAGTCATTAAGGATATGTATGTAGGAGCTATTAGTTTGACAAAGTATTTTCCTATTTCAGTTGGATTACATCAAGGATCAACCTTAAGCCCATATCTTTTTGCTTTAGTCATGGATGTTCTCACTAGACATTTACAAGAGGTTGTACCCTAGTGTATGTTTTTTGCTAATGATATTCTTCTTGTTGATAAGACTAGAGAGGGAGTTGAAGGTAAACTTGAATTATGGAGGTCAACTTTAGAGTCTAAAATTTTTCGTTTGAGTAGTTCTAAAACCGAATATATGGAGTGTAATTTTAGTAATAATAGATCTAGTGGGGGGATTGTGATTTTGGGCTATGAAGTCATTAATAAGAGTAAACGTTTTAGATATCTTGGGTCTATTGTTTAGAGTGATGGTGAAATAGATGGGGATCTTATTAGTAGAATTCAAGTTGGATGGTTGAAGTAGAGGAATGCATCGGGCTTGTTGTGTCATAGAAAAGTTCCCCTCAAATTTAAGAAAAAATTCTATTAGGTGGTGAGACCTGCAATTCTTTATGGTGCAGAATGTTGGCCATTAAAAGGGAAGCATAATATTAAGTTAAGTGTTGCAGAGATGAGGATGCTCAGGTGGATGAGTGGCTTTACTTTTAGAGATAGGGTACAAAATGAGCATACACATAAAAGGTTTGAGTAGCTCCAGTGGAAGATAAGTTTAGAGAGAGTCGACTTAGATGGTTTAGTCACGTAAATCGGCGGCCTTCCTGATGTAAGAAATGTAGAGGTAGGCCTAAAAATACTTGATTAAAAAATATTAGAAATGAACTTTCTTTATTAGATTTAAATAAAATTTTGACTCTTAATAGGACACAATGGAGAAAAATAATTCATGTAGCAACCCCATGTAGTGTGATAAAAGCTTGTTGTTGTTGCACCCTTGCATCCTCTTCTATGTCCTTTATTTTTCTATAACATGTTTGATACCCCTGCATATGATACATAGATATCATCTCATCCTCCAACTTCATTGATTGAGCATTATTAATTTCATCTCCATGATAATTGCTGAACATCAAATTCCAATTTTATCATCTCTAGTCTTCCAACTTTCTTATTTTATAGGCTGTCTCACCCATAAATATTGTATTTTTTTCAAATAAAAATCTTTGCATCTGTTAAGATTTGAAATTCTTAGCTGTATGTTTGTAAGAATTAGAACGCAAGCTTCATGAATGAGGTGGGTGAAGAGAGATGCTTCGGGTTGTCCATGATCTGGAACCTGGAGAGAATTGTACGTGAAGCATTTAAGTTTAGCCTTTTCTAGAGGTTTATGACGGGCTAAATACATAATCATATCAAAATCTTGTATTGTTTTGTTTGAATTGCTTAGGCTTCATTTGGTAACGTAGTGTTTTGATGTTTGATAAGAAGCAAGGTTACTGTTATTCTCATAGATATGAATTAGCTTCTCTACTCGTCTGTTGCCACAATAGTGTTGAAGTATTGCATTCAAGTTTAACATTTGTTACTCCATTTGGGGTGGCTACGGTTGTGAGGAAAAAGATTTTTGAAAGCAGTTGTGGGTATTAAAATTTTTGTTTTTTGAAAAAATCAAACTTCTTTCTTATAGCTACCACATTCTAATAGATCTGATTATAAAAAATAGTTTTTATGATATATAAAAGCAATAAAAAAGTTGTAATCGAATAGGGATGTAGCTCCTATCTAAAAAACAAGCTAGGAGAAAGTTGCCCCAAATTGAGCCTTAGTGGAACAATTTGCCTTACCCAAAATATTGACTCCAAAAACATTTAGAAGATCATTGTGAGGGTAGCGAACCAAACATGAACAACAAATCTAAGAAAATTGAAGTGGATTTCAAAAACCATGGGCAACACCAATTGATCAATCCAATCAATTAGCGTGCATTCGGTGAATTGTTTTCCAATGCCTTTATATCTTATTTTTTCTCCTCCACACAGTAAACACGGTGTTCTCTGCATTTATGCAGTCAGAGTTAGAAGAACTGGATAAGATGGAGCCATCTTCTGCTGCATGCAATGAGTAAGTGTTTATATAAGATTTCTCTTTGCAGTGCACCGAATCAATCATTCCCGATGGAATAAAATAAAATTTTCTCGTTCTGCCCAAAGAAGCTCCAATTTTTCTCAAGTAAGCCTGACTGTTCCTTCTGTGGATAATTCAGTGTTCTCTCTTCCATGGAAGGAATACCAGATGCTCTTCTTCCCATGTGAGTCAACAGTCTTATAAACCAGTAATGCTTTTCCTTTGAAATTTCCTTGGTCACTATTATGTTTTAAGTATTTATGTTGCCTATCTCAGCACCAAAGGGCCTGAGAATTCAGCTTGGGAGAGATGGTTTCAGCCAGTACGAAGCTCCAGGAACCGCAAATGGTGGAGCAACAGAGAGTCTAATGTTTCTTAAGTGTTGGAATTCTGATTTGTTTAATCAAAAACTATAGTGTTAGCTCTCTAACACCTCAGTTTGGTTTTGTTCTACTTATTATGCATCCTATGTTTATAATTTTTCAGATTATGTTCTGTACCGTTCAAGTTTGATGGGATGCATTATTAAGAAATTGTAAATGCTGCGTTTAAAGTTGAATCTCTCCACCTTTGATTGCTCTGTGTTAGCCTTAGAACAAGAGTGAAATAAATGCTTTGTTGAGATAGTAATTAGCACTCCATATTGGATTGCTGGAGGGTTGACATAGCAATGATAAATTTGCTTTCAGTATGATTTAGAGATAGTAAGTTATGTTGAATCATAGAAGAGCCATCTAATATAAAAACCAACTTTCTGAGCCAATGATTTGATATAGTGCAGCTTATGTATGTAGTTTTACAGGTTGATACTTAAAGTATATGCTGTGATCTAGATCTTTTAGTTTCTATGATGTCTTGTCAATAAGTTGTGATTTGATGGTGTCACTTCATTGCGGTGAACCAGAATAAGATAGTTTTTCTTAAGAAGCAGGATCAAGAGAACCAGCTCATAATTCATTACAAGAAGAGTTATTACTCGTAAGTACAAAAAAAAGGGGTATTTAGATGAGAAGACCAAACATAAGCCAATTAGAAGAGCGAAATATTCAAATATTCAGAATAACGTCAGAGAAGAGGGAGACTTGTGTTAGCAGACCCCAAATAAGCTTAGCAATTAGTCGTCATTCAGATCTCTTAGCAGCAGTGAGCTGATCCGGATCCTAGCCGTGTAGCAATGCCTTTAACTTATTGCAGCAGACCAATGAGCATTATCTGTCTAAAAAAATACGAACGAAACAATTTTAGTCAAGCTCAGGGGATAGTGGAATCATTATACGAAGGGTGGGATTCTCAGTTCTCTCATTTTCAAATTGATCAGGTGGCAGCTAAGAAGAACAATGTAAAGGGATCCCTAGAGCCAACAACAACACTAACATCAAGCTTTTGTCCCATTACATAGGGTCGGTTACATGAATCTTTTTTCTCCATTGTGTCTAGTTAAAAGTTAAATTCTCGTTTAAATCTAATATAGAAAGATCATTTCTAATATTTTCTAACCAGGTCTTTTTAGGTCTACCTCTACCTTTCTTAACATAAGTCAAATTTAATGCATCTACTTTTTTAACCGGGTCATCGGAAGGCCGCCGTTTTATTTGACCAAATCATCTAAAGAGATCCCTAGAGCCAGTTGAAGAGAAATAGTTACCTCCATTGTGGAAGTCTACAACATAAGATGATGAAATGTTAATTTCTCATAGACCTAAGATGAGTTCTAGATGTCTTTAGCCAGGTAGGAGGAAGATTAATGATGGAAGTTCCAACATCATCCACACATGTTCAAATGAAGTTAGTTGTAGGAGAGATACCAATAGATTATAGGTAAGAGAAAAGGACAGATAATGAAAGATATTTTTTAGAATCTAGCTATTCATGTAAGGTCAGTACAAGGGCAATTGCATTACCTGGTAGAAAGAAATTGATAGAGAGGGTTGCGAGAAGATTCAACTGTGAAATTTGTTAGTAGGAGAAAGAGTGGATATTGAAGACTACCATGGACAATCTTGTTAGAATGATTGATTTTACTTAATAACTTACTGGTTAGCTATCTCTTAAGCTAAAAATTTAATGCGACAATTTTAGTTCCTTGTAATTCTCAAATAACCAAGAAAAGCCAAAGCAAGTGAATAATAATAAAGCTAGATGTCCTTCTAAAATTATAAAAGTCTGTTTTTGAATATGACCATATAGTTCTATTGAAGAAGATATCTCTAGCTATTCTCAGTATTTTTGAATTTTGAATATTAGAACCTGACGCATAGTTTAAATATTATTGGAATGAATGAAAGGGAAAGTTTTGATACTTTGGCAAAGAATAGGGAGTGAAATTTCTAGAGTTGAGAGCTTAGTGTTCAACCCCCTCCTCTTTGTGTTCTTTTTTAGGGAAGATAATGTGATCCTTCTTCTACTTATTGATTTCTCTCACAATCTCTTATAATACATTATCCCATTTTCCTAGCATCATCCCTAATCATTTTTCCATAACCTTAAATCATAAGAAATTTCTAAATCTCTCTTAATGTTGGCGACCATAACTAGGGGTTCTCTTGACTTAATTTTGATCCTTCCTCCTCCATCTCCCCTAAAACACATTGGTTCTCCACCATCTGCTCTAGGTCTAACCTCTACACATTCACCTACCTTTCCATGCTTTTTCATCCCATCAATACATCATTGGGCCCCTCCAATAACTTAATAATTCAAGACTAGTCAAATCTATTCAAACTGATCACTTTGAACTAGCATTGATTTTCCCCATCCTTAGGCATCTAAAACACTTTGAATTTCATTAAAAATGTCATTTCATGTTTAAAGAAATTAATCTATTAATCAAAACTTCAATATATATTTGTATTCATTTCCCAAAAACTATATACAATAGCCAAGAGTCATACAATTACAATACACTGCCTGCTTGCTCCCGATTACAAAAGAATAACTGAAGATTACAAGATAAAATGATAGTAAAATATGAAGAATCTTATATATGATCAGTAACACTCTTAAATCTCTTCACTAACCTAAAATCATTAACTATATATATATTTAGCTTAAAAGCTCAGCAAGTCACTAAAAATCTACTACTGAACTCAAAGCACAGAAAATAAATAATATGCATGAATTCATTCAATTCATAACAGTAGTAGTCAATATAATCCTGAATTTGTCTAGAAAAAGTAAAACACATTAGATTAAATTTGATAAAATATTACAATATGGATGTCAAAGCAGTAAATAATCATTTTTAAATCATACATTGTAGCAATATTATCCAGATATTAAAGAAATTATATAAACCAATATAGCAGAAGTACTCAGAAAAATTGTCAAAATTCATAGCAATACAATACAATACTATGTAAAACTCGTATAAGAGTGTATACATGATGCTTAGTTATTTTGTATCAGTATTAAATCAGTATCTTATATCATATGCTCAATATAGAAATCACGTACTTAGTAACAAAAAATCAACAGTAATAGTATAGCAAATCATGTTCAAGCAATCATACTAAACAAGTAAGGAGTTTTGACTTGTGTGATGTTTTTCCAATAATCAGTAAATCAGTAATCGTTAGTAAATAGAGTCATCACTCTTGCCTATTGACACAATATTTAACTTCTTATAACTCTCAATCAGTGAATCAATAGACGATAACTCTACAAATCACAGTATTTAAAGCCTGTCGGCCCACAATGTCAGTGAATAACTAGCATTTGCTTGTTCTTATAGACTATTATCACAATATTGTAAACGTAATAGCAACAAACTATTACTCAATCATATGCTCATATTCTTTCACTATACTTGCATTAATAATATAATTATATTAAAATGCTGAAATCACTATTCTTATTCAGATCATATAAAATGCAATAATTTTCAATTTAACTAATGAAAATACAAAACTAAACAATTAAAATGACTAGAATAAGCAGTACTACAACATACAAAAAATTATACAGTAACAACTTTCTACAATCATAAATATGTAATAAAAATCAATTTGGAAAAAATTAAACGGTAAAAATTAAAATCTTTGAAAACAGAAGTATGTTAGAAGTCACCTACAATAATCTGAAAATTTTCATAAAGCAGTGAAACAAACTAACAGCCAAAAGCTCACTTTCTCTTTCCTCTCTCCTCATTCCCTTCTCCTCTTCTTCCTTTCCTTCCATGGCAAGCTAGTGAGTGAGGGAGAGAGGGGAACGGAAGACTATTTAATATGTATAAAAACTCATTTAGTGTCTGGCGCCAAGTGACCAAGGGCTACTACACTGCATATTATTCCAGAATTAATGTAGACTAGAGAGTTGTGGCACTGAGGTTTCACTTTCTTACACTTCTCATGGATGTTGTGCTTGAAAGCACAACACTGCAACGCTCCTATAGAATTCTCATGGTATTCATTTTAAAATATTTTTTTCTTCAAATTTTCAGGTTGTTACAATCTACCTACCTTAGAAAATATCATCCCTAATATTTCCACTAAGGATTCGGGCAGTGAAATTAGTGTAAAATAAATTTGTTTCAAAAAAATTAGTATAACAAAATTCAAATCGGATCAAAATCTCATCAAGTAATTCAAATCAAACAAGAAATTGATTTCGATCATACAGTTAGACAGTTCATTCAACCACATCATTTAGCATGTAATGAAGTGTCATGGCATACATATCCAAATTTCTTACTAGTGGAACTCTCAGGTTATAGTTGGTCTTCCTAATACTTCAAATTGTGCACTCTTGGCATTAATAGGGCAAGTGTTGTCGAACCTAATGTAATAGACTCCCTCTGATTGTCACTGATAGCTTTGTTTGTTGATATTTTATTGTAAACTTCTATCTTATATTCATCTATCCTTTAGTCTGCATAGATTGTCTAGTTCCAGAATAAATTTATCCTCCAGGTCCCCTATGTAGGAAATCTACTGTCTTATGTCCTTGCTGTCCACATCAAAAATATCATCCTGTTAGAAGATAACACTGACCTGAATGTTTCCTTCCATAATTAATGCAATCACTGTTGTTACTATTAATCCTCTCCTCGAATCACCAGATATGCTCCTCTTATCACTGACACTTTCCCTATCCCTACTCAATTCATCTTTGGTCCTTCTCCTCTCACATGATCATATATGGATGCAAGTACTACCAAATCAATCTCTATCAGTTCGGTCCTTTCCACCAATCTTTTGTAGCCTGGGGTTCTGTAACTACTTTGAATATTGGAGGCTTCAATTTATGAAATGTATGTAAATTCTTATCTCCTTCTTCTTCCCTAATTCCAGTTGGCTTGCTCTGTATATCTCCCATTACCTGTGTTATAATACTAGTCAATTGCATAACACTGTCTGATAGTATTGGAGCTACACTGTGTTCATTTGGTACACTTTGCTTTGGTAGATCCATCTCAATTGTTCACTTGCACAACTTCGTTTGAATAATTCACACATATAATTAATTATGTATGTAAAAGAATGTATCTTAATATACCCAATCCATAATCTATTCCTACACCTCTCATAAAAATTCAATTCTTCCAATAATCATGCTTTAATACTAAATTTGGCACGTTCGAGAATCTAAATTGGAAAGAATTATATCATTTATCTTTGAATAATAATAACCAGATCTTTTTATTTTTTTAATATAAAATACCAATGAAAGTAAATCAATTGATTAAAACATCAATATTTATTTGTATTCATTACCCAAAAATTATATATAATAGTCACGAGTCATAATATTATAATACATTGTCTACCCACTCCTTATTGTAAAATAATAACTAAAGACTACAGATAAAATGATAGTAAAACATGAAGAATTCTATATTTGATCAGTCTCATACCCCTGAATCTCTTCCCTGACTTGAAATTATTAATCATATATAATGAGCTTAAAAGTTCAATAGGTAGGGAGTCAAAATGAGTCTATAGGTCAGGTTCAGGTCGAACCCGAATTGACCTGGGTTTAAACGGGTTGACCCTAACCTTACCCATTTTTGCAAATGGACAAGGAAATCCAACCCGAACCCGACCCGGCGGGTTACCGAGTTGACCTGAACTGTGGACACGAAACGGACGCAGTTGCATGTATACAGGGGGAGCCTAGCAGAGCGCGGTGAGGTCGGGGGTGAGCACTAGCCGCGCAGTGTGGCTAGAGGTTAGGCCTGGGGCCACTGCGGGTATGGGTCGTGCGGCTAGGCTAGATGGCAGTGGCAGTGCGGCACTGCTCTACGCGTGCCGCATGCGCGGGCTACGTGGACGTCAGAGTTCAGACAACATGGGCCACCTGATAAATAGGGGGAACCACGGGTGGGCTATGCCTGCGTGCCTATGAGACAATGCGAGTAGACGGGCTACTGTGCGAGTGAAATAGCTGTGGTACATTGATAGGTTGGGTTACCTGGTAGGGTTTTTTAAATGGGTTAACCCGGGTCACTTTTGAGTTTCCGTGTCAACTCGAACCGACCCGGCTTTTGAAACATGTCAACTTTTTGAACCCGAACCCGACCTGTATGTCAAACGGGTTAACCCGAACCCAAATTTTTTTGGGTTTGGTCAAGGTCGGGTTTCGAGTTGTGTCAAATATTGGCACTCCTACTAATAGGTTACAAAAATTCTACTACTGAACTCAAAGCATGAAAAAGAAATAATATGCATGAATACATTTAATTCATAACATTAACAATTAGTATGATTAAGAATCTGTACATAAACAGTAAAACACATGCTGTAATTGTTAATATGATAAAACAATGCAATATAGATGTCAAAGCAATAAAGCAGTAAATAATCATTCTTAAATCATACTCGTAGTAGTATTATCTAGATATTAAGGAAATCATATAAATTAATAAAGCAGAAATACTCAAGAAAATGTCAAAATTTATAGTAATATAGTACAATATTATATAGTACTCATATACGAGTGTACACATAATATTATGTTATTATGTATTAGTGTCAAATCAGTATCTTATATCACATACTTAATATGAATCACGTGTTTAGTAACAGTAGATCAATAATGATAGTATAGTAAATCATGTTGAAACAATCATACTAAATAAGTAAGGAGTTCTGGCTTGTGTGATATTTTTTCAGTAATTAGTAAATTAATAATTTTTTGCTTAGTAAATAGAGTCATCATTATTGCCCGTTAGTACAGTAATTAATTTCTTATAACTCCCAATCAATAAATTAGTAAAGGATAACACAACAAGCCATAATATTTAAAGGAAAGTCCATCGACTGACCATCCTACACATGTATAAATAGTCTTTAACCAACATTAGTGAATAATCAGCCTTTAGTATAATTGTATTAAAAAACTAAAATGATTATTCATATTCAAATCACATAGAATGTAATGATTATTCATATTCAAATCACACACACACACACACACACACACACACACACACACACTCACTCACTCACTCACTCACTCATTTTAGTATTTGGTGGTGCAACACCCAAGTGACCTAATGTCATTGTGTTGCATGTTATTCCAAAATTACTGTAGACTAGAGAGCTGTGGCGCCACTTTCTCTCAGCGCCGTTGTGTTGCAACTCAAGCTCACGAGTTTATATTTTTGATGATAACAAATATTGTGGCTCACATCCTTATGCCTACTTATATTTGTAATGTATAGTTATTTGTGTGTGTACTAATATTTCAGGAACACCATGCACCATCCAGCGAAGATTCATGGCTCAAGATTGGGTAAAAACGGTTATGCTGTAAAGATTTTTATAATATTTATTAATATATTTTTGATTTCTTTAGTCAAGTCCTATAAGGGTGTATGCTAGCTTGATGACCATACACACACTTAGGAGAAGTGAGATTGAGTTAAAACTAGAAGTTTAAATTTTGAACTAATCATACTGTACGATTTATATCATACTATACGATCAGCTCATCTAAATGGCTAACTTTGATAATTTATGTATTTTGAACTAGTCGTACTGCACGATTCACATCGTATAGGACGATCTATAGAAATCAAGAAACTCAGCCGCCAATTATAATTTACGCAATATTTTGAATTTCATTTTTTGTTCTAATCATACCGTACGATGTGCATCATATTGTATGATCTATGATAATCATGAAAGTTCGATAGGGATTATGATTCACATCATACATGATGATCTATAGAAATCAAGAAACTTAGCCGCCAATCATAATTTAGACAATATTTTGAATTTCATTTTTTGTTCTAATCGTATCGTATGATGTGCATTGTACTATACGATTTATGAGAATTATACCTAAATTTATCCTGTGATTAGGGGTGTAATTAATGGTTAATTTGTTTAATTAGATCGTACAGGACAATCATAATGTATGATCCAAATCTATCATGGGATGATAATTAATCGTCATATATCGTACAAGATGAAATACCATAATTGTTCGTTTAATCGTCCTGGATGATCTCCAATATCGTACTGGACAATATGTACAAATTTGAATAGATCGTATTGTACTATATTATTATCATACATCATTATCAGGTCAAATTCTGCATATCATACTAGACGATCATGTGATCGTACTAGACAATCTCTACCTCTAGAATTGAGTTCCTAGGATTTTTCAAATTTTGCACATCGTACTGGATGATCCTGAGATCGTTCTGTATGATCTTTGCCGCCAGAATTAAATTTCTAGGGTTTTTCAAAGTCCTCTATTTAAGCTTTCTCAAATGACTCAATAAGAGTCTTTGGCATGCATTGAGTCATTTTTCTTCTAGAGAAAACTTGAAGAAAAAGCCTTGAAAGGGAGAGAGGAAAGTGTGGAGTTTGAGAGGGAGAAGATCCTTGGAGGGGAATTCAAGGGAGTGTGGAGGGGGTTTCACACGGTTGTTCTGGCAAGCTTGCACCTTAGTACCATCATTGTCAAGGTTTGTCTTGAGAAAAGTTTTGGGAAAAAGAAGATCTCTTTGGTGTCAAAGGACCCGGCTACTCCGTCGCATCGGGGAAGGTGAAAGGGATTCAAGGTTCTCTACCTGTGAAAGGATTACGGTTCTCTGTCGCACTAGGTTGGTGGAAGAGATTTTCTAAGGACTTCTCCGCCTAATTGTGGGGGATAAAGGAAAGTCGCTAAAGGTTTAATGTAATACCTGGAACGGAGGGTTCCGGGGAGTGGACGTAGGCCAGGTAGAACCGAACCACTATAAATTCTGGTATGTTCTTTCTGTTTATTTTCTGCACTTTTTTTTTACTGTGATTAATTGTGTGGTTTAAATCTTTGTTTATCTGTTATTTTGAAACTAATCTGCTTCCGCATCCGGTGATTAAATTGTTTGTTTTCAGATATTTGGAAAAAGCTTTAAAAAGGGGGGTTTTCTCTTTTTGTTTAAAGAAGTTTCAAATTACCAATTCACCCCCTCTTGGTTAGCCTCGGGCTTGTTCTTTAGGGTTTCACAACCCTCACAAACTTTCACGTTGTGCCCAAAAGCACATCATCGTTGCGCTCCTATAGAATTCTTATGTTTTTCATTTTAATTTTTTTTCTTCAGATTTTTAGATTGTTACATGATTGACCCTTCCTTCTAGCCAAAACCTTAAATAAAATTATTCCACTCTTCAGTGTGTCTCCTACATCATTAACCGCCCATTGTAATAAGTGAAAGCCTTGGCTAGGTTGACTTGGTATTAGAGTCAAAGCTTGAACTCTAATAATTTCACCAAAAGGAGCATCTGGAGCATTAAAAGTATGAACTTTTGATATTTATAATTGATCGATCCATCATCTTCCGAGTAATAATCTCTATTTCAAAAAAATAACTTTCTCATGGAATGTCATGCTTACAATAAACGGACTATCCTCTTTCACTCATTCAAATCCTTTGAATAATATCTATGTACGATGGTAAAATATGGTCGAGTTATTAATACAACTCAGTGAGCATGTTCTGCTTTTAAATTATAGTAATATAAAATAATTTTAACAATATATATGCTTGCTGCAAAATCTAAAATAACTTTACTGACAATTAATTTTAAAAATGGCTATCAATCATATATTATGGATATATAATACTCACATTTTGTCTTAGCATTTTTTGTAACTAATACGACCATCATTAGAGACACTGTCTAAATAGTATCAATTAAAATACTCTCTTTTCATTTCCTTTTCCACAACCTTTTTCATTTTATGTGCATGAGTACATTGCATCTCCAACTAGTATCATAAGGAGGTGTACTTCATCAGTAAACATACACATGTAAGCATTCTATATAAATCATTTCATACAGATATATAACATGTATTATGTCATATGATAAGTGACCTCACTATGATATAGAAATCATGTCATCCAATTCAACATGATTAATTGCCTTTAGTAGAGATAATTTATAGAGCTTTAATAGTAAGCAATGAAATAATAATAGTACTTAATGTATGATATTTAGAAAAAAAATATCACTACTGTAAATTAGGGCATGACTACTCACTTTGAAATTAGATGCCTTCCCAATTCACTTTAATCACCACTCTATCATTATCAGCTTAACACCTCTATAATTATATTTTAATTGTCATACTTTATAATTTATCACTAACTCAAAAATATTCTCTACTTCAAATATTTAAATCCCCCCCCCCCCCCCCCCCCCCCCCCCCCCCCCCCACAAATTCAATTTATTACTTAATATATCATAAATCT
Source organism: Dendrobium chrysotoxum (assembly GCA_019925795.1). Lineage (NCBI taxonomy): Eukaryota > Viridiplantae > Streptophyta > Magnoliopsida > Asparagales > Orchidaceae > Dendrobium > Dendrobium chrysotoxum. Next base: position 54,136,316 of record CM034305.1, on the reverse strand, counting down.
AATAACTAAAATCATAAATAATATTTTTATACAATATAAAATTCTCTCTCTCTCTCTAATTAGCTTCTTAATATACCTAAATAGCTCTCACATCTAATTTATTTCTAAAAGAATTTATTTTATCACTTAAATCAAATTAATGATTAAATTTAGTCTCATAATTTTATAATTTTATTACTAATCATTTAAAAAAGAATAAAAAATCATAATTTAATTATTATTATTATTTGTAACATAAAATTTTATAATATTATAGTTTATTTATATTTATATAATTTAAAATTTTATATTTTTAATTAACTTATTATTTTTAATTTGCTTATTAAATGCACTCTTGTTTTTCTATGCAAAAATTATGCTTAACTCAAATTCTTTGCTCTTCTAAATCTAATTTTTCATTTAACATAACATATGCTTAATTTATTCATTATGTAATTTAAAATCTCATTTACTAGTTTAAATATACTCTTTTTATGTCTATATATACTTTCATTTAAAATATATGTATACACATTATAATTAACTAATTTATATATTTAAACATTAAAATTTCAACTTTAATATTTTCTAAATAAGTTAATAATAATTGCTCATAAAAAACAAAATTACAATTATCTTTTACTCTTCTCCTCCCAATTAAAATCTTAATAATAATTAAAAAAATAATTTAAAAATTTGTCCTAATAATTTAAGTTATATTTAAAAAACTAATCTTCTTTGTCTCGGTTGTCGCTTGATTGTGAATTGCACTATTGATCTCATTTTTGTATGTTCTCCCCTCGAGCATGCTCGAGTGACTTGATTGAGCCCTGTCGATTTTTATTTGAGTGAAATTGGCACCGATTTGGGTTCAGTTTTGTCAAATTAATTCAACCAGAATAAATTGAACCAAATCGACTCAAATTGAGTTTGTTTCAGACTCAAATATGACCCAAATCGGCTTAGTTAGTTCAAAGATGTGTATAATTAACTTTCTAAGAAGTTTGAATCCATTTCTAAATCGAGAAATTCGAATCAACGGTCCTGATCATCACAAAATAAGCGTAGACTGCGCTCATGGTCAAAGGCATTTCCCTGCGACTGTAGTAGGGTTGCGTAGTAGGAATCATAGACAAGGCTTTGTTTGGAAAGACACGATGCTGGCTCTCTATAAGGAGAAATTATTCTGTGCCTCTACGTTCGGACTCCAATACAATGCTGACACATGGATATTTAATATTTATATTATTTTTCATATGACTCGATGGCCTGACCCTATCCAAACACTCATTTTTACCTTTTTTTAAAAAAGAAACCCACAAAAGCCCCCAAATATTTAGGGTTTTGGCAGGCATAACATCACCTTTTACCTGCTAAGAAAGAAAATTGAGAAACAAATGAAGAAGATGGAAATAGGTTTGGCAGACGTTGCATTCTCCAAGGAGATGAAAGGTGGTTTACAAAACATCTATGAACACTTACTGCAACCAACCATGGGAGAAAAATTAGGGTTATTGTAGTTAAATTTTAAATGTCTCCCAAGTTTTATTATGTTTCCTATAAATATATAATTTTTTTAGGCTTTATGGTGTATTCTTTAATTATTTATACGTCAAATGTCGCGAAGAAGTATGATTTTGTTATGTAAGTACGATTTTAATGTGTGTATATATATATATATGTATATATCGATAAATTTTAAACGTCTCCCAAGTTTTATTATGTTTCCTATAAATATATAATTTTTTTAGGCTTTATGGTGTATTCTTTAATTATTTATATGTTAAATGCCGCGACTTTGTGTATTGTTGTATATAATCTTATATACATGCTTATAGTAGTACACATGAAAATTATGTTGTAAATGTATTTTTTTTGTTAATAAACACTGTGTTGAGCTGTGTGAGATGTGCATTGCTATGTATTATTATGTATTGATGTGTATTGCTTTGTATTACTTTGTATTATTATGTATTTAGCTATGTATTATTATATATTACTATGTATTTATCTGTGTATTACTATTAATCGAGCAGTGTATTGCTGTCTATTGAGCTGTGTATTGTTGTGTATTGATGTGTATTACTATAAAAATATTAGTGACAAAAAAGCATTAGTTCTTCAATCAACAACAGAAGTCGGGATAAAAATCCTTAATGTATTCACCTACCTTACTGATGAAGTTGGTGGTATCAAAAATATTGGATTCTCTAAATGGGATGCATATAACTACATTCAGAAAGAGAAAAGAGCAAAGATTGAATATGAGGGCACTAATTCGTTAATTTAACTATTTAAAGATATATAAGTTGATGACAATATATTTGAATGGGACATCCAAATTGATGAATTTGATAGATTATTGATTTTTTTTTTATTGATGGGATGAGGAGGATCGATTATGACTTCTTTGGAGATGTGATAATTTTTTTTACTAGTTATAAGCTTAATAAATATAATTTAGTATATGTACCCTTTATCGGAGTTTACATGCTAGCCGTATATTCATAGGTTTGATAAAGAAAGACATGATAAAATCTAAGGAATATAGTGGTATGATATTCAAAAATTATCTCAACAGATGTGCATATCAAATTAGTATACGAGCACAAGGAAATGAGGAGGCTAAACAGTACATGTTGGCTGTAATAAAGGACATGGATAGAAATATATACTTGATCTTTGATGGTAAGAGAAAGAACTATAAGTTCATAAGCAATACACAAGGTGGGAATAAAAAATTGAAGGACCCACCTAACTATAGGCCTAAAGGTATCTCTAATGTAAGATTGGAGGGATACTGGAGACAAAAAAATCTAAGATTGAGAAACCTATTGTAGAGGGAACCATAATAGAGTAGTGTTCACCATCAAGGTAGATCAAGATCTCAATCATTCCAGAATGCTTCATAGAGAAGTTTATTCTCGGGGCAACAACTAGCCAGTCGACACTTGAGAACTTGAGGATGATTATGAAAATTATTGTATTAGAGAAAAATCGTTGTAATAATTGATGTTTAACACATCCAGGAAATAATTATTGATGTTTATTGGGAAATTATATAAAAAATGTGATTTTTTTACTCTGATATTATTTATTGAGATATGTATTGAGCTGTGTATTGCTGTGTATTACGCTGTTCAAGCTTTGATAAAGTTAACATGTTGGTATACACAATAATACACAGTAGGTCTGACATTACACTATGTATTGTTGTGTATTGCTGTGTATTGAGCTGTGTATTGCTCTATACAAGCTTTGATAAAGGTTGACATATTGGTGTATATAGCAATATATAATAATATATAGTAGGTCTGACATTACTCTATATATTGTTGTGTATTGAGCTGTGTATTACTGTATATTGCTATGTATAAGCTTTGATAAATGTTGTCATATTAGTACAGTAATGCATAGCAATACACAGTTGGTCTGACATTACACTGTATATTATTATGTATTGAGCTATCTATTGTTGTGTATTACTCTGTACAAGCTTTGATAAAGGTTGACATGTTAGGATACATAGCAATACACAACAATACACATCACTACATTATAGGATATTATAGGTCTGATAATACAAAACTGTATATATGTTAATTTTATTGTTGACAATTAACATCGAGCAGTAGTTATTTTATACAATATCCATTCATAGTTATATGCTATTTATTCCCTGAATTATGGTATTTTATCTTGTCAATCTTTATGTTTATTCAGATGACTTTTTGATGTTGGATAGCCGCCTCTATATATTTGCAAATGAACATGCCATAATCATAGGTATTTTTTAGGCTAGCACACCATTCATAGTCTCAATAGCCATTGTAGTATATCAAAATCAAATGCCCCATCTGTATCATGGTGAAGGTGATTTATCTAAAAAAAATAACAAGCACATATTAATTTTTATCTAAAAAAGGAAAATTTTAACAATAGATTCAGGTTGACATGCTAATCTCAACTCACAATTTTAATTAGAATACCCTTATGAATGGAGTTAGGCAAGGAATCGTAGAAATGCCGAATCTGTTTCTTCAACACTCCAACTAGAAGTGTCCAGTGTTGATTGTTGATCACTGGTAATAGTAACAGATTTGAACCCCATACTCAATCTCGATTGACATGCATGACATAAATGTTGGTATTCATTTAAAATTTTGAGTATGACTGGTAGATATCAAACTATGTCTAATACATGAGCGAAAATATCTATATAGAATATGCAAAATGTTTAATATATGAAGGCTTATCCAATACAAACATGATACATATATGAAAGATTAGTAAATGCTAGGGCAAATCTTATTCTCTCACCTATCAGTATGGCGAAAGCATCAACATGATTATTATTTAGGTACTGGTTCATTTTGAGTTCATCAATTTGAGCTCTATAGATCATGAAGTTCCTAGGATAATATATTGCCAGACCTGTAAAAAATATCAAGATGAACCATATTATATATAAAATACATAGTAATACACAATCAATACACACTGATACACAGTAATACACAATAACACATAGCTCAGTACTCAGTAATACACATCAATATACAGCTCAGTACACGATAATATACAATAATATATAATAATACATAGTAATATACAGTAATACATAGCAATACACAGTAATACATAATAATATATAGTAATACATAACTAAATACACAGCTCAATTAATTACAATACATAGCAATACATAATTAAATACACAATAATATATAATAATACATAGCAATACACTGCAATACACAATAACACACAGTAACTTATTAGTATACTTTTCAAAACACCTATCCATAAACTCCCTCATTTACTCAGTTATCATCTCTCTACTAATAAATTCCATTATTTTACTTGATGGTTTGTCAATGGCAAATACTTTCTCGTCCATTTTAATAACTGCAATAGTTATTTATAATTATTACGTATGTTTTTTTCTATTCTATTTTATTGCCTCTCTTCCTCTTTTGACTAGGTGTGTAAGGTTTTTTGATATCATTCTTATGTCGATCATCCTTATCCTTGACACGATATGTTATATCCATTCTCAGGGTAGTAGTAAATAGTTCATCCTCATCTTTGTCGACTTCAGTAAGTAAAAGTAATTTTTTGGTAGGTGACTTAATCATATGTATAATTAGAAGTTCATCCTCAGTAGTTATGATAGCAGGGCCTCCTCAATGATGTCCTCATTAGGAGGATTTATAGTAAAAGGGGCTTGAATTACGACAGTAGGGGCTATTGGAGGAGCCAATGATGACAATTCTGCCTGTTGCCTTTTATTATCTTGATGTGCAGCAACAAGTTCCAATAGGTTATTCTCAATGGTAATAACTTTCATTGATAGCTTCCTTTGTTCCAGCACATGTTGAAAGCTCCGCATAGTGTGTGCATTTCTATGATGGTTTGTTGAAAGCTCAGCACATTTGAGTTAAGGGTTTCTGTGCTACTTGAGGCCTTCTTCTTTGGTTTAGGTGGAGTGGGAATTTCATGCGAAGAATGAGGTGGATGGTTGGGGGGTTGAGAGAAGATGAAAGGTGGAGAGGGGACTTTTTAAGGAGAATGGGTAAAAATCTACAAGAGGTTTATTTCCTCCTAAGTAACTCCCTAAAGAGAATGAAAAATCTTCATAATATTGATTTTCACAATAAGCTCACAAACAAGTCAAATTATCTATCTCATTATGGAGAAATTATTCTGTACGGGGAAATTAAGATGTATAGGGAATCATATGTACCTTCCCATCTTGAAGCTTAAAAAATAATGTCGAGACCTTTATTTTATTATAAAATAATTGACCTAACCATGAAAGGAAACATGGTCTTGAGGTATGATACACAGGGGCTTCTATTGATGTGTGCTCTAAAAAATAAATCGGGATATAATCAAGTGTAACATTAGCCAATAAATTTGAACTTAATTAGTTATCAGGGAGACTCTTAAATGCTATTACCACTCATAATTAACAAATGTATAATTCATTTATATAACCTAGTAGTCTGGATTGAGCAAAACTTTTGGCGATACCATCAAACTGACCAACCAAGAAATCCCTAATGGATGCTGCCCAGTTGTAAGATGAGAAATAATCTGTATTCTGTGGAATAGTAACTAGCCTAGCTGGGATTCTGTAGTTATGTAATGGAAAGAATAAATTGGACAACAAAAATGTGATAAATTTATTAACGACAAGGGTAGATGGATTTGATTTTTAAATGCTTGACATCCCATGTTTAATATTGATTGTTGTATAAGTTAATGGTGTCTCGCTTTTAATGTTGAATACATCATCTCTGTTTGGCAATCCAATAATAAGAGTCACATCATCTACAGTGAATGGGTAGCTCATGCCCTTTGATGATGAAGTGTTGCTTTGGCCCATCCCATAATGACAACAACATGTATAATAGGGGAACATTTTGCTGGAAGGCAGGGATCTCCAGAAATCGATGTAGATGTAATTCCTTTAATCTGTCCACAAAATTCTTGCCAAAAGTTTTAACCAAAGAGTTACAGATAACTCTAAATATTGATATTCTATAACAAAAATTTATATTTGGAACATACATCTGCAACATGTATAAGGGCTTAAAAACATTTCCATCATAATATCCATAATAAACAACCGTGTAATACACAGTAATACACAACTCAATACACAGAAATACATAGTAATACACAATAATACACAACTCAATACACAACAATACACAATAATATATAATAATACATAGCAATACACAGCAATACACTGCTTAATTGATGGCAATACACAATAATACATAGCTAAATACATAATAACACATAGCAATACACATTAATACATAGCTCAATATACAGTAATACATAGCTTAATACACAGTAATACACAGCTCAATTAACAACAATACATAGTAATACACAACTTATTACATAACAATGCATAAAAATATATAGCAAGACACAACAATACACAATAATATAAAGTAATATATAGAAATACACAATAATAAACAACAATACATAACAATACATAGTTTGTATTAAGGAAAAAAACTATATTTGACATAAATTTTTCATAAAACCTAAACCCTAATAAGTATTTTACATAAACCTTAAACCCTAACAAGTATTTTACATTAACCATTTATAGAACCATTAGCTTCAGCATTTCAGTGTATCCATTGAAGATAGATATGACCTTAACTTTAGCGTCCGCACGTAATGGAAGAAGAAAGCGATCCTTTTTCAAAGATGAAGAGCACTTGAACTGAGAAACTAAAAGGAAACGATGATGGAAAGTGAAACGACTCTGAATGCTGAGAATTTTGGAATGCCATGATTTTAAAACTTTCACGGACAAGGTTAAAATTTTTCACCAATGGACCAGTGGACTGGCTCAGGTCATCGGGCTACACGTGTTAGCATTTTATTGGACTCAGAATTTAGAGATATGTCCAGACTCCACACAAAATAATTTCTCCTCAACAAGGAGGCTCTCATTCATTGTAATAACTCAACTATGTAAAATAATTTTCTTGGAAAATATAAAAATTCTGAATTAGAGCCCTTTGGCTCTTATCTGGTTAGTGCTGCAGTTAACCATGAATATATATATATATATATATATATATATATATATATATATATATATATATATATATATATATATATATATATATATATATATATATATATATATATCTCCTAATTTCTTAAGCTTTCCCCATGCAAGTTTAAATATGTTATAAATTTGATCATTCTAAATGATTTAATATAGTTTTATTGCATTTTAAATTAATCACTAAATAATATCAAATACATGATATGATAACTCTACATGATGCCCTACTGATCCTTGCGATTCACTAATGGGGAGTCATAAGAAGCTAAAGATTGATTGAGAGTTGTAAGGAGTCGGGGCGATTGATTTACATGATTCAATAGGAGTTATAAGGAGAATATTGATTGAGAGTTATAAGGGGCAACTGATTGGAGTTATAAATACAGGAGCAAGAAACTCTTAAGATACATTCATGGAATATTTGAATATTATCATTATCACTATTTAATATTATTGATTAGTGCTATTGACTGTTACTGATACTATGAGTGATGATGTAATGGATTGAGATGTGATAAAATATAAAAAGGATAAATTGATACAGATAATCAGTATATACATTGATGTCTATATTTTTTATATGATTTATATCATATTATTCTCTTTTATCTTGCATTGGTTTCAGTTATAAGATTTTAATTATTTGTCGGGCTATGTGCTCATTACGTGGTTTTACATATTTTCAAAAAACAGTTAAAGATCCTATGATATGAGGCTTCGAATAAGACAAAAATACAATAATATTTCTTTCCATTATTAATTGATAAGCTCTAGTTAAATGATTAAAATGAAAAGAAACATGTAATTCCTCCAATATAGATCCTGGATTGTAACATTTCTCTCTCTCTCTCTCTCTCTCTCTCTCCCTCTCTCTCATTTTCATCTCCCTCTTTTATACACACACCCCAGATGAAACAAAGCCCACTCCATCCCTCTTGATCATAGACAGACCCCTTCTTCCCAAGATTCCTCCTTTGATGCCCCTTTCTCCTGACTAAGAAGCTGTGACCTGGCCTCCTTAATCTGTCTCCACCTAGATCTCCTAGCCGCTAACTGGATCCCAGGTGCCAAGTTCGACTTACTCCCGACAACTGGCCTCCATTGCTTGCATGTTCGCCTCTCCCCTTCTTCTTTCTCTATTTCTCCCTTCCTCTACATCTTCTTCTTCCTTTCCTTCTCCATCTTCTTCTCCATTTCCCTCTCCCTCTTCCCCTTCTCCTTCTTCCTTCTCTTCTTCTTCCTTTTCTTCTTTTTCTCATTCCTCTCCTTCTCCTCCTTCTATTTCTTCTTCTTATTCTTGTTCTTCTATTTCTCTACCATTTTCTTCTTCATCCACATCACCTTATTCTTCTTCGTCCATATTTTCTTTCTTCTTCTTCATCCACACCTTCCTCTTCTTCTCTATCTTATTCGCCGTCCTTTCTTTCTTCTTCTCACTTCTTTTCCTTTAATCCTTACCCTTTATTTTCAATTCTTCTTCTACTATACATACTTGAAAGATTTCCTATTTATTACTTTTCCTTCAACAACAAACACCCTTCTTGTTAAATCAAATCACTATGGTAATGTTTCTCTTAGATTAAGTAGGCTTTCTTTTCATTTATATTTGAGAATGTCAAGGTTCATACATTAACCTTTCACTTGAGAACAAGGCAATCTTGCAAAGTGATGGTTTTATGTTGATTACCTCTCATTCCAATTGTTGTGCTGATATATTAGAAAGTGAAACATATGTCGGACTCCAAATTTCCTAAATAGTGAGAGAATAAATTTTGTTTGGTATGTTTGATTATCATAGATTTTATATGCTTTTCCAATGGGGATGAAATGAGCAAGTTTTGTTTTGGAAGAAATGAATACATGTTGAAATTATATTTGATGAGATCCGTTATCAAGAGCTAAAATCCAAATGATCCATTAACTCTTCATTTATGTGATAGTTTACATTAAATGGCAATGTAGTCCATTATTTTGTCTCTATTTGCATACAACATCCTTTGAATTTTTGTTTGCCGATGTTGCACGCCCCTTCAGTTTACTCATTAAAAAAAACATCTCACAATTCGATTATTTTGTTTTAAATGACTAATCTAAGAATGCAATAAAATGAAGGTTGGTAGTATAGACAAGCATGCATTTTTTTCATTTTGTAAACAAGTACTCTTGAGTAAATTCTCTTTTATGAAATACTCTTGAAAAGAAGATTTGCCTAAATGCATGTAAACCTATATTTCTCAACTTGGGATAATCAAAGGAGATGGCAATAATAAATTTTTCATAGCATAATTGTTAAATTCTCATATATTTAATGGATTAAATCCTTCCAACATGTGTTAAATGATTTGTTTGGCTCTCAATAATTCCTTCAAAGAGTTTATATGTGAATGTTGTAAGCTGAGATTTGTACAAATGCATGTTCTTCACCATTTCTCCAAACGATTCTTATATGTTGGTCATCAACAACCTATGAAAGATTTAATGTATATGTTCAAATGTATATTTCATATACTGATTATCAAGTTATTGTCACATTGAATCTAGATATGTGCTTTGTGTATAGTGATGATGCATATATACATGTTTGATAAATAAAAGCTATGTTATCACAATGGAGAGATATATTTATGTGCTTGTTGGAAATTTTATAAGCAATATCCTAAGTTGCAAGACTTGTTCTTTCTCATATTATTTGGTGTATAACTTTCTCTTCATGATCTTGATAATGGAAGCATGCTTGGCAAACTTTAACATTTGGAAACATTTACATGAAAGATTTTGCTTCATCAATGTGTGTATATTTAGTATCAAGTGAAATTTACAAGTTTGTTGGAGAGTTTTTCATGCATGTCGATATCATGTAGTGTAAGGATCATTATTCATTTTAATAGACTTCTATATGCTTTATATTTTAGTGGTTGCTTATATATGTTTCATGTCCTCAAATGTTGGATTACTTGTTGACTAGATTTATTAACATGCATATATTTTTTTGATGTATTTGATCAATATTCATTAGGAAAGCATATAGTTTGCCTCTACATTATTGAGCTTTCACAGACACACACACACACACACACACAATACTTATTTGTATGTATATATTCATATATATATATATATATATATATATATATATATATATATGCATATACATGTAATGGATTTTATGCATCTCTCATATTGCATTAAATGCTGAAATTCATACACTAGTTTCTATGAAACATACCAATATATATGTAGATATATATCTGTATGTATACATGTGTGTGTATGTATACATACATGTAACAGCTTTCGCGCATCCACCAGATTACATTGAATGTTGAATTTCATGCATTCATTTCTATAATACATCTACATATATGTGTGTGTATATGCATATATATACATTAATGCGATAAATCTCATGCATCTATTATTTTACATTGAGTGTTGAATCACATGCATTTACCTCTATGAAGCAAACACATACATCCATTTCTATAAAACATACATACATATGTATGAGCTTTATTCATTAATCTCCATGGAACTCTTGCATATGTGTGATAGGTTTATGTGGATTGATTATACATCATTGCATATCATGATTCTAATGCCTGCTCCCTTTATGTTTTCTTACGAGATACATTGTATCTTGCATATGTCATTGGTTGGTGAGTTACACTTGCTTGGTCCTTATGGGAAGGCTCTTACGTTGGATACACCTTGATATGCTATAGCTAGGTATAATTTCTGCAACTTGTAAAGACTTTCTCTCTTGTATGGCGAATGGCTACTAGCACATACATGACTGCATTTTTTTTCTCACCCAATACTTCATGGTAGGATGTATTAGTTATTAGCCATAGGACAGTGCACCTATGAAGTCTCGGCCTTGTTGGCTAGGTCTTTTCCCCACTATGAACCTCAGAGACCTTCATGGTCACTTAGGCCTATAGTGTAGGCCACCTACTTGTGTATCGATGTTTTCCAGTTTGAAGCTGGTCTCACTAGAATGGTTTTCTTTGAGACTTAAAAATATAATAAAAGATGAGCTCTAGTATGTTAGGTAGATTTGTATGTTAATGTTGTGTCGTATAGCTCCTTGGAGGTAATATATTTAGTTTTGTTATTTGAACCTAGTGTAGCACCGTTTGTTTGAAGTTCATTTGCTATAAATGAGAATAAAGAAGGAACTATTAAAAATCAAATTGACTAACTTAATTGATGAAATATAACTAATGAACTTGAGATCAATCCTATATTTATAATGAACCAAACCAAAACAATAATCACACACCACAAATTGGTTAAATAAATATAATTAATTAAGCAATGAGATGATTGCTAGGTAGCCCGGGCCTACGAGGATATTAACTTAGCCCTAAGGAGGGTAAAATAAACCTCATGGCCTTGATTTAACTAGCAATTATTGCTCAACTTAAATAATCAGTAACCAAATCATCAATAAAGCAAGTGTTTATAACCTTCATTACATTCACAAGTAAACATGTTTCAAATCTTTAAGATTTTAAAGGTTAAAGTGATTAATAAAAATATAATGAATATGTATATCTTTCACCTAATCCATCCCATCAACGAAGTTTATAGTTTAGACTACCTTGAGTTATAGGGCTATTTTGATTAATAACTTGGTTCTCAACTCTAAATCAATTAAAATCCTTTAATTGAACTGTAACTTTAAAAAATAATAATAAAGCAAATAAAAATAAAAAAATGAAATATATTCTTATGAAGTCCTAAGATAACCATCAACAACAGTCTTTATTAATTAAAATCATATTAAAACAAAAGAAGATAAAATTCTCTTTTGTAAACTCTCTAACACTTAAGTAAAACACTAAATCTGAACTCAAACTAAATATCCTTTGACCTTAAACAAACAAAATGAAAATGTTAGAGAAGTAAATGAACTTCAAGTCATTCCTTAGTGCCATGACTTATGTCAGATTTATGTTCATCTTTGTACTTTCTCCCTTAATATATGTAAGGTATATATGATGGACTACCTTGAGTTGTGGAGCTAATGTATTAAGGAGGTCTTTGTCCTCATGCCCGTTATGACCATGCAGTGTACCTCAAAAATAAAGGGAGAAGGGCCTAATGATCTATATTAAAAATCTAAAGCAAGTATTAGGAGCCTAACCCTATTTCTTAACCACCTAAGTGTTAAACTTTAGGTCAGGTAGAAATCTCATATATCTATAGGTAATGAGTTTTTTATTCTTATGTCAACCTCTAAAATTGATCAACATAAGACATAGGAAGCCTACGATGTTTTTTGGTAGGAAATAGGCCCACTTAGAGTGTCGCCCGTTGACCCTACCTCGAGTCTTAAAAAATTAAGGAAGGACTAATCAACCTTATCACCGCATAATCATTTCAATATTGGTTAAGTGTAGGATTGAGGATGGGTCAGTTACCCCTCAATTCTTTACAACTCTAACATAGGTTAGGGCCTATGCATTTAGGCTATTCATAACTTAATAATCAGAACTATAACTCTAAATCAAGTGTTAATCTATTAACTCTAAATGACTAATCACTTAAAAATAAATTTGAGGGGTAATAAATTGAATAATATGAACTCGACCTTGTAACTTTAACCCTTCACCTAATTTGGGGTAGTTAGGTAATACTAATTTTACACACACTTAGGTATTGGATAAGATATATTTTTATAGGCATCCTAGGGTAGGGTGTAGCTAAAATAATATTTTTTATATTTTTATTTTTTATTTTACATTTGTGATGATATGATGATTGTTTCTAGCTTGGATCATTCATGATTGCTTTCTTTTCTATTTTGTGGATTAATGAGTGGGCAATTTTCCTTAACTTGTTTTATGTTTATAGAGATATCTTCTACGAGTGGCCACATTTCTAAGGGGCTAAATAAATGCTCAAATAATTATTATAACTGTGCTCTTTAATAGGTACTATGAGGAATGCTAAGCCCTTGAGAATGTGGCCCTAAGGACTAGGTCTAGATGTGTATATTTAATTGCTCTATTGTAATTATGCTAACATCTATTTTGTAGGGAGCATATATAATTTTTCTTTTTTTAAATATAATTTTAGTTAGGAAAGTCATGTAGGTGTGTGGGCATTTCAGAAGGCAAGAGGCCAAATAGATGGAGATCTATCAAGGCCCCACACACCATTTTAATTTTATATAGATTTAGGCTAAGTTGTAACTATGGTAGAACTCAGCTACCTTTTTTTTCATTTTTTTGGGGTGTATTACAAAGCCCAGCTGCATTTATGGCCTTTAACTATTATGCATTATTTGATGATTGGTGTGTTTACAATGCTTGCACATTAGAACTGCATATTTTTCTTAGGTTTCTTTCATTACTCTACTTGGGGGTGTCTCGAACGGCGTCAACGCTAAGCTTTTAGGATGTTACATTTTTTATAAAGATAAAATTTTTTTGAGTAAGATAAAACAAATATAGGACTTAAAACCAACCCACTTATTAAAATTAAATACATGACCACTCTTGGGTCAAGTTTTAATATGTAATTATTATTTCAAACTTGGTCTACTTCAAAGTGACTACTGGCTAGTTTTGATTTTTCCTACCCATACATGTATAGCCTGATTCGAGTATATAAATTTTACTTTTCATCACATAGAGGGATAGTTTACCTTTGCATAGCATAGTACCATTCATGGGCAGGCTTAAGACCCATTCTTCTTTTATGCCACCCACCACTCTTGCATTTGCATAAGACTAGACTTCATATATTTGAGACATTATGCAAAGTTTAATTGGTACCCCTTTTCAAGTAGGGTGGTATATTCAGGTAAGGATTGCTTAGATCCCTGTTAGGGTTTAGGTCATAAGTCCCCTCATTGTCTTACATAAGTTAGGTCATGGGCATTAATACTGAGGGTACAGTACGTCCTATATAGATCTAAGATTAAAGACTGGTTGTATAGGTACATTACATACCTTATCATCAAGTGAGCTCTCCATTCTTGGGAGGCTATAAATCCCACAATCCACGTCATGTTGATGGTGTCCCTTCTATCCTCCTCTCATGCATGCTTCGTTTCCCCCTATTTTTTCCTTTTATGATCAGCCGAGTGATTATATGATCCTTGTGTGTCAAATAACCCAATTGAGAATATCTTCCTTTGGATTAGGAGAGACTAGAGATCCCATTATGTGCCAAACTAAGAAGAGAATAAAATAACATCCCTAATCAAGAGTATTCTTAAACCTAAGCTTAAGTATAATTAATCATTGGGGCTTAAACCTGTGGGAGACTGACACCAACACAAAATAATTCATATTCGAGCTGATGTATCGAATGGGAGAAATATAGTGATTATTGGGTTATTTGTATTATTATCCATCGAGATATGTATGCAAAAGCCATTATTCTTCATGGATAATCATATGTATGATCCCATCTGCTCTTCCATTGGTCTGTTTCCATAAAGTGTAAAGGTCTACGACTAGTTTGTCCTATGGGATAGTGCGATCATACCCTTTGAACCCTAACCCCCATGAGCAGCATCCATTTGGAGACCCACTTGCACATTGTCACCTTTATTGTCTTCTCTTTCTCTTTCACTTTCTCTTTATATTTTATAAAATATATCTTCTACTTGACATTGCTCTTTATATATCAAACTTAAATAAAATTTCTTTTTCCCTTAATATGATAAAAATTACCTTAATAAATCAACACTTTAGTTAATTATTGAGTTTCAGATATATGTTAATTGAAATCCCAAAAATTTAAACATTATATCTCTTCTTAAGATAATATTTACATGCCTAATAGTAGAAAGAAGAATTTGATTATTCCCATACTAAACTGCTTAAGCCCTAACTACTCACCCGGACACATCTCCTTTCCTTGTCCATCTCACTTTCATGCTCAAGCTATCATCATAGGCTATAAGACTCTAGTCTTGTTAACTACACAACTCCTCTCCTCTCTATCTCTCATGATATCCCTCCTACTATCTCTTCCTCTCTCCCTTATAAGGAAATAAAGCACCTCGCCTTCATTTCAATACCAAATGACGATCGGTCCTTTGTCTTCTTGTGTAAGAATGAACTAACAAGCTCTTTGCCCCCTTCATCTTTTCAATTCCAAGCGACGGAACAACCATCCCCTCATTTCCCTGATGGAGATGAAATGAATGTTCCTTCCTCCTTTAAGTAGCAAGCACTCCTTTGTCTTCCTAGAACACTCCTTTGTCTCCCTCTACCCCAGCAATGGAACCAAAATTCATCGATTTGGGTAAGACAATCCTCCCCACTTATAATTTTTTTTACTAAAAAATTGCATATAATTTATAACTACAATATACTATCATGAGCTAAATTAAACATAACTATAATATCTTATTTTCATTCCACATAAATTTCAACAATAAGTATATAACTAGGAAAAGCAAAACATTTAATAATGAATTTCTATAAATATTGTATACTAAAGCTATCTCAAATATCTTTATCAACACTAATAGATTCATAGGATCCTTTTGAGTTAAAGTATAAACATACAATCAAACATTCTGCCTTTGTTGAGTTTGTGCTAGGGCTAAAACTGTCGAGTTTACCATCTTATTTTATCATAATTCTTTGGAGAAGCTCATCTAATTTACTTCAATTGAAGTCCTTCATCCCATTATATGGTAGTACTATGTTATATGTTCGACTGATGACACCAGTAGAAAGTGTTGGAGCAGATCAAGCATAACCCTAATGAAACCTTCTTCATTTACCATAAGCTTCCATAATTCTAATTTCAACACCACTACTAACTCTTCTAGGGCTGTACTTAAGCTTCTTCCCATTTGATCCTTCAAACCAATTACTATGTAAATCGTCTTTGGTATTCTTCCTTTTATGCTAATCACTTTGCTTCTGAGCGATTTGAAACTTGATCTTACCTTTTTAGCTATCTCTACCAATAATGTATAATCATCAATTCATAAAGGTACTAAAGATTGCCTAATTGCATCGTTTAAATTAAAAAGGAATCGATAGCATTTCTCCTCTTCAGATGTTATTGAAAGTTCATGAGGGTTATTAAACCCTAAAGAATAAGCCCAAGGTTAACCAAGAGGGAGGTGAATTGGTTATTTAAAAATTCTTTAAGCAAAAAAAATCCTTTTATAATCTTTTTAATAATTAAAAATAAGCAATTTTAATCAGCAGATGCGGAAGTAGAGTATTTCACAATAACAAACTAAATTAGAGTTTTCAACCACATTGTAAATCACAGAATAATGTAGAAATTAAAATGCAAAAAATAATCAGAATGAACACACCAAAATTTATAATGGTTTGGTCAACGTCATCTACGTCCACTCCTTGAAGACTCCTCTCCAAGTATTGCACTAAACAGTAGTGACTCTTTTTTTGCTCTCACACCAAGGCAGGGAAGCCTGTACAGACGCTATTTCACTAACCCGGTAAGGCAGAGAACCGTGACTCTTTTACAGGTAGAGAACCTCAACTCTATTCTCACCCTCCAAGTGATGGTCATAGAACCACAACTATATTTTCACCCTCCAGGTGATGGTTAGAGAACCACAATCTTTGCTGAAGAACTTCTTCTCCAGAGCCACAGAGAATTTAGACAGACACTTGTAGATAATAGGCAAGATTCTTTCTTAGAGCAACCTTGTGAATCCTCTTACAACTTCTCCCTCACAAAATCTCCCTCTCTTCTCTCACAAAGCTCTCCTTCTTCTCTTCCTCAAGGCTCTCTCTCCTAAAGTTTACACACACAAAGATTTTCTAATAGGAGTATTAGAAAATCTTAAGTAGTGGGCTTCAAGAAACCCTAATTTTCAAGAGTTCCATCTTCTGTTCGTACAATACAATACACATATCATACAGTATGATCAGTGTAATTTAGAATCATCCAGTAAGTTCATGTAGACGAACTGTTCAACCTTTATAACATCTCATATAGTACGATCAAAATATCATATGGTACGAACTGTAGAAAATTCTTCTGTTCATTTGGGATGACTCTTGGGACGGCCAACTTTGTACACTGTCGATCATCCAACACTGTGGACATTGTACAGTACGATCAATACAAAAATCATGGATTTCATTTGATACGATCTCTGAGATGACCAATTTTATGCATTATCAATCGTATTGTATGAACTATATCGTACAGTATGATCGGTCACAATAATTATCCATGATTTGATTGTCTAATATCGAGGGGTTGATTAAGAAAGATTTTAATTAGGTTGTACAAAATGAATCAAATCATACTATACGATCAGCATATAATTAGTATCTTTCTTAACCTCTAATGGCTAGGCTTTTAATAGAGTACAATAAATCATACAGTAGGAATTAAAATAGTACATTACGAAATAAAGTTGTACAGCACGAAGGCAAAATAGTACAATACGAATTACTTAAAAAAATAACTCTCTCAAAAATATTTTTCTCTCTCCCCCTGTGCGTGTGCAAGGTTACTCAATAAATATATCCACCGAATTACATGATACGACTCAAGAAGGGAAAAATACATAACAAATTAAAAAATACATACTAAAACCCTAGTCTACCCAGTCTTGAGCTGATCAAAATTGTAAGTGAACGGTGGATTAAATTCCTGAAACGTTAGTACACAAAATAAAACAAAATATCACATAAATAGTAGAAAGCAGTTACAGACATAATCATATTTGTTATCATCAAAATCACAGTGCTTGGTTCAGATTTGCAATAGTTATCAGTTATGGTGCATATTTGGACATTATTGTAAACTCCACTTTATATTGCATTGTTGATTTATCTCCTTGCACCAATCTTATGCATTTATCTTGCCATTAACTTCTTGCATGAATAGGCATGAATCTGTAATAATCCATATTTTGACCTAGTCATATAATTTTTTTCAAGAGTTATTATAAGTCTAAAACAAAAACCTTCTTCGTCATATCATAAATATTATATTGCTTTAATTACATTTTTTTTGAAAATTTTGGGTATTAGTGCAAATCCAAAAGAAATAAACATATATTAGTATAAGTAAGGGTTTTGGGATCATTAGGTGTCCATTTTACAAGCTAATTTTGCTAAAAAAAATTTAAATAAATTGGGCTATTTTATGGATATTTTTCTATAATTTTTGAAGCACCAAAAGAATTTATATGAATTTTATACTAAAAATTAATTATATTATTATTTATTTATAAATATCTTTAGCCATTTAATATAACTTTATTAAAATCCATTCCTAATTCATAAAATTGGTTAATATGGAAGGAATTAGGGAAAATAAGCAAGAGAGAAAGTGAAGAGAGAGAAAAGGAAACCAAGGAATTAGAGGTCATAGAGGGCTTTTCGTTAATCGATCCTGTTAGAAGATTTGCTCATCTTATTGAAAAGAACCATTCTCCTATTTTTTTATTTTAGTAATTTTGATATTTTTGGAATTTTTTGATCAAATTTATATTTTCATTACTAAAAGATGAGGATAATTTTGTATTAGTAAAATTTTCATCGCTTAGCTTTTTATATATTATAAAGATTGAGATTATAGATATTTTGAGTATTTGTTTAAGATTTTTTGCCAGGTGATTTTGAAAAAGCGGAGATTTTAACCAATTTAGGAATTATCCTTATTTTTTGTTAATATAAATACAAATTATTTGATTGAAAAAATCTTTAAAATACTAAATTATTAAAATAAAAAATTGGAGAATAATTTTTTACAATGAGATGAGCAAATGTCCCAATAGAATTGATTGACAAAAATTACTCTACAGCCTCCAAATCCTTGGTTTTCTTTTCTCTCTCCTCACTTTCTCTATTATTTTCTCCAATTCCTTCTCTTAGCCAATTTTAGAAATTAGGAATGGATTTTAATAAAGTTATGTTAAGTGGCTTAAAAAATTTATAAATAAATAATAAAATAATATTAATATAATTATATAATTTAATCAATTTTTAGTATTAAATTAATATAAATCTTTTAAGGGTTTCAAAAACTATAAAAAGTATCTATAAAATAGCCCAATTTATTTAAAATTTTTTGGTGAAATTTGTTTACAAAATGGTCACCTAACTGTCCCAAAATCCTCACTTGTACCTATAGGTATCAATTTCTTAAGGATTTGCACCAATGCTCAAAAATTATGAAAGAATTAGTGTAATTAAAGTAATACAATATCTATATTATAACAAAGACATTTTGTGATTTGAACTTATTTGATTGGGTCAAAATACGGGCTATTATAATTTACCCACCTTAAAAAAATATCATCCCTAATATTTCTCGTAAGGATTATGGCACAAAATTGATATACACCAAATTTGTGTGCTTAAAACTCAAATCAAATCAAACTAAAGTCAAAACGCATCGAAAAAAAATATACAGTCAAGTAGTTCATTTTATCGCATGTCTCTATCTCTTGTTATCACTATCTCTCTCTGCTTGGTTCATATCTGTCCCTCCTCCTTTAAACATCACACCTAGAGCTCACCTCACACCTGGATGCTAGTATTACTAAGTCAATCTTTATCAGTTTGACTCGCTCCACAAACTCATAAAACTCCTAGATCATAGAGGGACTAATGGATATCTCAGCTCCTTGTTCAACCCTTGTAGAAATTGTAGCACTTTTCCTCAATAGTAGGGATCAAGTAAGGAGTATACATAGCCAATGTAATGAACTTAGCTCTTACTATATCACTATCTTATGTCCCTACTCTATTTTAATAAAGCTACCTGTATCTATCATTGGGCTAAAGGAGGCATAAATCACATTCTGAATGAAAGTTCTATAGGGATGTTAAGCCCTTGTGAATTAGTCCCGAGGCTAACCAAGAGGGGGGTGAATTAGTTATTTAAATCAAAACAAAATCTTTTTATAACTTGCAGCGGAAATGAATTAAAGTAACGATAAAAAGATCAATCACATATTTCACCCAAGCGGATAATCACAACAAAATAAAGTGCGGAAAATAATAAGAAAGAACTCACCGAATTTATAGTGGTTCAGTCCAACCTAACCTACATCCACTCCTCGGAGGCACCCTCCAAGTATTGCACTAAACCAAAAGTGTCTCTCCTTTAGCCCCCACAGCTAGGCGGAGAAGCCCTTACAAAATCACTTCCACCTTCCCCGGTGCGGCGGAGTAGCCGGGTCCTTCGACAACGAAGAGATCTTCTTCTTCCCAAAACTTCCCTCGAGACGACCCTTGAATCCGATGGTACTTAGGTGCAAGCTTACCGGAGCAACCATGTGAACCCCCTCACACTCCCTCGAGAATCCCCCTTCCCATGCTCTTCTCCCACTCAAACTCCACCCTTTCCTCTCTCCCTTTCAAGCTCTCTCTTCAAGTTTTCTCCAAAAGAATGAAGACTCAATGGCTGCCAAAGACACCTATCAAGTGCCTTGAGAAAACTTAAATAAAGAGCCCCAAAAACCCTTCCAAATTAGTTTTAGTGGCAAAGATCATCCAGGACGATCGCCGGATCATCCAGGATGATGTGCTCCAAAAGACGGCTTCAGAAAACCCTAAAAACTCAATTCTGCCTCCAAAGATCGTCCAGGACGATCGCAGGATCGTCCAAGATGATGTGCTCCAAAAGACTGCTTCAGAAAACACTAAAAACTCAATTCTGCCGCCAAACATCGTCCCGGACGATCAAAGGATCGTCCTGGACGATGTGCAGAATTTGACCTAATAGTCCCGTACGATCCTGGGATAGTCCAGGACGATCAGTACAAATTTTGCACAAATCGTCCAGGATGATTAGAACAAATTTTGACTCTTAAATCCTTGCCTAAATTATCATGGCGGCTAGGGTTTTGAGATCATATTGGATCGTCCAGGATGATATAAATATCGTCCAGGACGATTAGTTCAATGAACAGATCGGCCTGGACGATAAAAAATCGTCCAGTATGATTTGTTCAAAAGTTGAACTTCTGGTTTTGACAGGATCTCACTCCCCCTGAGTATGTGTACACATAGTCACAAATAAGCATACACCCTTACAGGACTTGACTTAAGTAATCAAAAAGTACATCAATGAGAAATACAATAAAGCCTATTCTACTCATTCTTGAGTCTTGAAGCTTTCTTGGATTGATGCAAGCTGTTCCTGAAATGTTAGTACACAGACAAATATATATTCCAAATACTAGGAGATGAACCATAATATTTATTATCATCAAAATAAGAACTCGTGAGCCCGAGTTGCAACACTGAATACAGTAGTACATTCATCATATGTGATCTTAATATTGATTTTTTCCTTAAATTTTTCTCTCTCTCTCTTCCAACCCACCATCTCTCAACCTCTCCTTCAAAGAGGAATACATCCAATGGTAACTTATTATTCTCTGAACACTGTAGATTATCGAAAATCTTTTTTATTTTCAATAACGAGTCTTCTGCAGCCTGAAGTCCTACAACTCCTTTGAATAACAGAGGCTTCAGCTTATGGAATATATGTAAGTGCTATCTCTATTTTCTTCTTTACTCCCAACTAATTTGCTCTATGAACTCCCCATTATTTGTCCTATAATAGTAGCTAACTACATCACACTATCTGAGGCACTGAAGCTGTATTGTGTTACTCATTGGGTATATTTGGCTCTGGTAGATCCATTTTGATTATTCACCTATATAATTTTATTTAATCTAACTAATTCATGTGTACAATTAACTATGTATGTAAAATAATGCACCTTAATTTATCTAATCTACCTGACTCACAATCAATATATATAACTCTAGTAATAATCAATTCTTTCAATAATATTGCTCTAATACCAAGTTTGTGATGCCCAGAATCTCATTTAGAAGAATTATTTTTTTTATCTTTCAATATATAACAACTAGAGCTCCTTAATATTTTTATCAATATAAATACCAGCAAAAATGAAACTATCGATCAAAATTATCAATATATACATCTATATTCTTTTTTCAAAAAATTATGTATACTATTTAGAAAAGATGCAGTCATATCATAAATACTCTATTATAGTACGAAAAATAGCTAAAATAATAAGAATATGAACCTAAAGGACCCTGGTCAATTTTACACTCCTGCTCCCTTACCTTGACCTGAAATCATTTAACCATCTATAATGAGATCAAGAGCCCATCAAGTAACAAAATCTTACAACTAAACTCAATGCATAACAAAGGAGTAATATGCATATTAGCAATCAAGTCATAGTAGTAACATTTATATGATCATGAATCAATGCAAAAATAGTAAAACACATATATATTAGCAACACATCCATAACCAATAAAATGTAATATGAAAGCCAATAAAATAGTATAATGGAGAAATCAATAAGTTATATGGGTGTCAAATCGCTGAAACAGTTATCATATCAGTATTATCAATTAGTAGAGAAAGCATATAAATCCATAAAACCAAAGCATCAGTTTAGAATATCAAAATTATATCAATATAGTAAAATTATTTATGAGTGTACACATACTATCTAGGTATTCTATATCAGTATCAAATTAATATATTATATGCTCAGTATGTCACATGCTTAGTATCAATATAGAGAATAAAAAGTATCAAATAGTATCAATGTCTATATCAGTAACATGTTAACCTCACTTTTGAATGAGGTCACTAGGGTCAATCTAGACTCTAGGATCAATCCTGACCTCAAGTAAATCCAGATCTCAAATCAATCTAGACTTCAAACCAATTCAAACTTCAAACCTATCCAGACATCAAGATAATCTAGTCCTCAACCCTGACTTTAACACTTGATCCAGCCTTCAATCTAGCTTCAACCCTATCCAATCACTTATGATCATCCAAATGATCATAAATGATTTGGATCATTCAAATTCAACCATTTAAACCCAAACCTGAATTCAAATCCAGTCCAAATCCAAGGCAAGAAGCCAAAGTCTTTAAACCCTTTTTGGGTGAATCTTCTATCACCTGGAAATCCAATCAAATAATCTCTGATTCATATTCTACTAATTGCATATTATTTATACATGTCTCTAGCATCAACCTTCTAAATTTGAGCTTAGTCTGACACTCTTAACCCTAGAAACTGAATTAAATCTCAAAGGCTTCAAAACCTTAAAATATTTACGGCCTATGCCACTAGACCCTCCACCTTGTGAAAATTGACCTTGGGGCCCTCACCAAGACCTTTGACCATATCCATGGCCTCTAATATGACATGTTGACCAATAAACCACATTTTTCCAAAATCAGTTTGATCCAGAGTTAACTAGAAGTCAAAATGACCAAAATGTCCTTTAAGAGAATTTTTGGACTTTTAGCCAAAACTCAACATGGCTCAACCTTATCAATTTTTGAAACCTCTTCCAATCAATCTAAAACATCATTTGGGACCCATTGGACCCAAAACCAAGTCTTGGTTTGACCTGGTTGACTAAGCCAACTATTATTGACCAAAACACCCCTTAAGGGAATAATAGGTCATTTTTGAACTTAATGACCTCCCTAGTCCTTGGGACCACCTCCACTGGTCTCTAAACATCAAATCAAACCGGTTGGACCCAAACTCAAGTCCTAGGTCAACCTGGTTGACCAAGTCAACCTAGGTTGACCAAATGGCCCCTTTAGGGTCCAAATAGTCAATATGATTGAATTAATTTCCGCATACCCTAAGACCACCTCCAACAGACTCCAAATATCATTCCAAATATATTGAGCCCAACTCATGTCCCTAGGTCAACCTGGTTGACTAGGTCAACCTAGGTTGACCATATCAACCATAAAACTTATATTCACATGATCAAATCCCAAGTCAACCCTGAACCCTTTCAAACTCCTTTGACCACTTCCCTAGTGGTTTTAACATGAGTAGGCATGTTGACCCAATCAACAATTGACTGGGTCAACCAAGTCATAGTCTAGTCAAATCTAACCCATTTGGGGCAAATCCTTTTATTTGGCTAAATCAATCTCTTCAAACATGTAATCCTACTATGTTATATGCCTTCAATACATCTCCACCATGGATGAGTCAAACTCCATTGAGTTTGACCAAAGTCAACCCTTTAAGCTTTGTCTAACCTATATGATTATGGTCAAATCAAACTTTGCACTCAATTAAACCCCATTAAGCCCTTGACCCCACCTTATTTCATATTTTAGATGAATTTGAACTCACCATGAGTTAAACCATGTGAAATTTGAACCAAGTCAACTTGAGTATGTGGTCAAACCCTACATATGTTCGCTCATATTTTAGGCTTAGTGGTTTTGGTCTCTCCCACTCTAGCCCAACAACACCTCACACTCTGTCCCTGCCACCTCGTCCCACTTTGACCAGTCAACTGGTCAAAGTAGTCAACAAACACTCAAAACTCCCTTCTCATGATCAAACTCACATGCTAAGCCCCTCCTCTCTAATTTTGGCTGCTAGGATTATCCCATTTAAACCCTAAAGCTCCTCAAATCAAGTTCAAGCCCTAATTTATTCCAAAGAGGCAAAGATGGTCCCCCCCCCCCCCATCCCTAAATGCACCCAATGAGGGATGAGGTCATTCAAACCTTTCCCTGCCACCCTAACTGTATGGGGCATGTGGCAAGGATTTAAGGATGGTCTCTGATC
Organism: Dendrobium chrysotoxum; assembly: GCA_019925795.1. NCBI lineage: Eukaryota > Viridiplantae > Streptophyta > Magnoliopsida > Asparagales > Orchidaceae > Dendrobium > Dendrobium chrysotoxum. The sequence continues at coordinate 54,111,120 of CM034305.1, read as the reverse complement.
AATCAAGACTATCCATTTGCCTCCAGCTCGTTTGAATAAGGCAAAAACACTACAAAAGCAGACATTCTAAATCTAGACCTCTCTCTCCAACCAAAAGCTCCTCTAACCCAAATCTCTATTCGTTCAAGCTCCCCTCGACTTCCCACACATTTCCCCAACCAAAACCCACCATCAAAACCCTATCGGCGATGAGCTTTCCGGCAAACCGAGAACACATTTCGCCTAAGCCTAATTGCCATCGATCCTGGCATTTTTGAGCTGCAGTTTCTTCTACAAACTTGTGTGTGGACAAACTACAAGTCCAAAGAACCTTTAAAATCCAAAGTCCATCAGTTTTCTCAAAATCCTTAACCCTAGATTAGAACACTTAGGATAATATAGCTTTTGATTAGGCACTTTTCAAACAGTTATATCAAGTCCCCATTGATGCTCTTCACATTTTCAATGCATGGTTAAATTTTCATTCGATTTAGTTTAATATTTGAGGAGAATGAGCTGTTTTTCTTCATTAGGGTTCGGTTCATATAGATTCCTGCCTTCATGTGATCTGGACCATTGATCTTATGATCAACAGTCAAGATCTAATCATCTTGCATTAACGCGTAACCGTGAGGTTTCATTCGCTGCTGCGATCAGAGCCATCTGTTCAAACAGCGGAGAATCCAACGGCTGCTGTTCTGCACTAATGCAGACTCGTGATTACGCGTGGGCCTACCACCGGATCAATCATTAGGCAATCATTGCCTATGATTGGTGTGTCGCATCCACGGTTTCGCTGGACTAATCCTTGGCTGCCGCGTGTCCTCCGCCACCACTTAATATAAAAATGTTTTTTAAATTAATTTAAAATTATTTTTAAATCTAAATTGCTTTAAAAATGTTTAAAAAATTATTTAAAATGCATATTATATATTAAAATTTTCATAAAATGAAATACTTTAATTTAAAATTAATATTAATTTAAAATATTAAATATATTTTAAAGTATTTTAAATATTAAATATTAAATATTTTAAATTAATATTTAATAAAAAATTAAAATATCTTATAATTTTAAAATTTTATTTAAAAAAATAGATTTTAAATTATCTCATAAATATTTAAGATTTTTATTTTAAAATTAAAGTTAATTTAAAATATTTTATTTAATTATTTTAAATAATTCTAATACATTAAATGTTTAATTGACTATTTAATTCATATTAATTTAATTATTTTCAAGTAATTAAAGTTTTTAAATACTTAAAAAAATCAAAGAATTATTCTAAAACATTTAATTTTAAATTAAATTAAATTTAAATCATATTATATATTTTTAATAATTTTAAAATATTCAAATATTTAAATATTTAATTAATATTTATTTAAAATTAAATTTATATTATTTTTAAAAATATTAAAGAAAATTATTTTAAGTATTTTAAAATTTTAGAAAAATTTTAAGATTTAATTAAATTTAATTCAAGATTTATTTTAAACTTTAATTAATTTTGAATTAATTTAAATGCATTTAATTGTTTTAAACTTTAAAAATTTAAACAAAATTCAATTTAAATCAAAAAAATACTTGTAATATACCAAAATTTCTAAAATTTTAATTATTTTAATTTAAAATTATTTTCAAAATTAAAAATTGATTTATTTTAATTAATTCTAATTCTTTAATTACTTTAATATTTAATTAAATATTTAAAAAAATCAAAAATTTTATTTTCAAATTATTTTTCTTAAGTGATCAGAGGATATCTCAAGAATATATTGAAATTATTTTGATGATATTTTAAATTTTCAAATTTTACGATTTATATTTTCATATATAGGTTAGCATATGTATATTTTAAAATTTTATTTTTAAAATTATATATAAGTTAAATCTTTGAATGTTGAGAGATCTTATGAAATTTTAAGCATAGATTGAGCTACTTGAATAGAATTGATGGGGATGATTAGTGAACAATCATATCTTGATTGTTCACTAATTTAGTCTTCAACTATATGCCCTATATTTAATCCTTGCATGTTTAGGGTGCAAACACTCACTTAGTCTTAGCCTCTCTTAGATTTAGGAACTTGATTGTGATTGTATGTGCATTCATATGCTTGTTCAAGGGTTAGCAAAACCTTAATTGTGAACTTATGCAATTTAGTGACACCTAAGGATAATAATTAAAGACATTTGTCTAGATAATTTAGATTATTTTTTTCATGCCTAATAGACATATATTTTAATTATTTTTTAAAAAAATAATTAAAATATATGTCTATTAGGCATGAAACTTTGGATATTTAAGCTTAGTGATATCCCCAACCTTAAGAGAATTTATCACTGATTTCAAAAATAATTAAGCTCTTTAATTAAATGACTTAAGATTAAACCCTTAATTAAGCATTAAAAACTTCCAAAAATTCTAATAAAACAAAATTAAGTCCAAAAAAATATAAATAATACCTCAAACTGATCAAAATTAAGTTCTTAACCAAAGAAACATAAAACCCCTTTGATTTAACATCAAATTCAAGTTTAATTTAATTTTAATTAAAAATTAATATTTAATTCATCTAACTAATTCTAGAAAAATCCAAATTGAACAAACTCAAAGGCATTGGACTCCATTTATGGTCTAATTTTTATTAAAAATATTAAACCATTAGAAATAATTCAGATATCAAAAGTCAACTATTTGATCAAACTCAGGTCAAAATCAAGCCCAAATTAAGCAAGCTAATAGTCTAACTACTCATCATAAGGTCTAATATTTATTAAATATCTAAAACTTTCAAAATTTTACTTTAATTTAAAAAGTCAACTTTTTGACCCTTAATTAATAGGATTAAAATAACTCCAATAATTCTAAAGTTTTAATAATTAATTAAAATTCAAAAAAAAATTAATTTGATTAATAAAAACATTTAACCAAAATTCCAAGACAAAACAACTACCCCAGAGATGAAGTTTTCAGGATAGACTACTCTGGGCTGGGGCTACGTGTCTTAAGGAGGTCTGGTTCCTCGAGCCGGGTTGCACAACATCATGAATGAATTCAATAAGGGTATAAAACTTTAAATTAAATCATTCTTAGTGATTTAACCAAATTAAAACCTGTAATCCAACTACATCAACAAGGTTTTAGGATGGACTACTCTAGGCTGCGGGGCTACATATCCTAAGGAGGCCTGGTTCCTCGAGCCTAGTGGCACAACGACACGAACCGGTTGATGGAAAACATAACTAATTTTAATCTCTAAAATCAGCCACTAATCAATTTCATTAAAATTTATTAACCCTTTAATCTTTAATTAATTAAACTTATTCAATAAATTAATCTTTAAAACATGTTCTAAGTTAAGCTTTAACATTCTAATACTTAACTTCAAACTCGAATCTTTCCTTTGACCTTTAATAAACTTAAACATTAAAAAACTTTAATAAACTATCTAATTTAGGACCTACCCCAGCCACACGACCTTTTACACACACTTTAGATGGTTCGCTAGGGCAACCAACTCTAGCCTAGGTTAGGTCAGTGTTAACTTTACCATTGTGTGCCAGGTTTTTTGAGATTTCTTGCATGCTATGATTAAATTTTAATTGATGTTAGTGTTTATTTATTTTTATTGTACTCTATGGATCGATGTGATTGACGATTAGATTACCCTTAAGTTAGGAACGTTCTGGTTGCTCGCTGAGTTTTCTGCAGGTGGTCATGCTCGTATAGGGCAATAAAGGGGGGCTAAAATATTAATAATTATATAAATACTACAGATGCTTCAGCTTGTTTAGCCCCAAAATAAATAATAGTATGGCCAAGCATGGTTGGTTTGAGTAATTTTAATATCACTTTATAACTGTTGTTGACCTCATTTATATATATATATAGCGCTTTTCCCTCGATCGTGCTTGATCGACTCTATCGAGCCACGACGAGTTGAATTCAAATCGAATCGACGTCAATTAGAATTTGGTTTCAAATTGACTCGGATCGAGTCAAATTTGACTCGACTGCACTCGATCAACTTCGATCAACACATATAGACCATGTCGAGTCAGATTTTATTTTGATTGATGCTAATTTTGGGTTCAATTTTATATGATTAAATTTACTGAACTAACTTAAACCCAATATGACCCAAATCAGCTTAATTATTTTCAAGAGGCTCTAATTTTATTTCCTAAATAGATTTTCCCGCTCTTGGCTATCAGAGCGCATTAACGAGCATTTAACTCTTGCCTTTCCCGTGGCTTGAGCAGAGTTTTTTTGGCACTGGCACCTCCAGGCGGAGGGTCTTCTCCTCCAGACTCTCGGGATTTGTTGAAGCCCTCTCTCCTTGTTTGTAGGCAAGGCAAAAGACGAGCCTGCCTCCCAACCTCCGTCCTGCTAGAACCCCAGACGGAATCCCCATCCCCAGGCAGGGCATCCGAGCCATCCTCCTTGCCATTCTCGCGACCTGCCCCAATCGACTGGAGTCGATCTCGCTAGCTGCAGCCGACCCAGACGGAAGGCTTGACCCTCTGCCTCTCGTTTGCGAGCCCCAATCAGACCAAAGCCTGACCCCTTTGCGCCTTTCCTTCTCCCGTCGGCTTTCACCTCCGACCCCGATGCCGTCGCCAGCCCTCGTCGACGTCGCCAGTTTGCCCGAGCCGATCCCTTCCCTCCTCCTTGGAGCAGGTGAGCTCCTACCCTTCCTTTTCTTCTCCTATTTCCTCTTCTTCCTTCTTCGTATTCTTCTTTACCTCTTCTTCTTCTTCTCCTTACAAGATTTATTTTTCTTCTAATCTTCCTTTCCATTCCTCTTTTCCCATCTTTTCTTCTCTTCTTGGTTTGGAAAGATTTAGCAATATTGTTTGTTCTTTCAAGAGTAGTGATGACGAATGGTTAACTCTTTCAAAAATCATTTGCTAAGATGCTATTTCTTATGTAATTTGGCTTTTACATATACTTGATCTCTTTCTTTAAATGAATAACCTTTTCTTTGGATGGATAGTTCCATAAGATTAGTAGAACCTTACGTTGGTTGATATTGTTTGAGAATAAAACTTTTGATATGTGAGATTTGTTTTATGAGTAGGTTGTAAAATTCCATGAGAAGATGTGGCATCCCTTTATAAAAAAAAAGGAGAGTGCATGCAAGATGTTTGTGTTAATGTTTATTGAGGAAATAATGTAAGTTTTTAATAAAAAAAAGAGGTAGGGCAAGCATAGTTCTACTTTATGCACAATACATGAGTTCCTGTGATATGTCCTTTCAAAGAGTCTTCAATCACCATTTGTAAATGATTTGTTTAGTTATTCCGCTTTGTATAGCATCGATAAAAAGCATAAAAAAAGAGAATGAACATCTGTGTTGATTTTGAGTTGTGGTTGACTTGTCTTTCATATTGTCGCTTATAATAAAATAATATGCTTCCATTCGTTTTGGAAACTTTTGAACATAGTAATGCTCCTCTAAATCTTGTGCCTAAGTAATGGATAGGTCAAAGTTGTTTGCTAGGATTTGGTCTCTTTAAATCAAATCCTTAGTGACTTCAGATCTTTAAGAAATTTTGGTTTTCATTCTTTGAAAGAGGAATACAAGTAGTTTATCTAGTGGAATTGGAGGCTTGTTTTCCACTGAAGCTGGCTTTTGTGTTGTGATATTTGGAAGTTAAAAATGGCTCACATGGAGAGAAATTCTATGTGATGGGTTTTTGAAAATCTGCACCATGAGCATTGAGAATAGTAATGTTGCTTACATCTAACTTTGGAGAACCATCATTAGTAAAGAGATGCTCATGTACCTTTTTGAATCTTGAATTTTCTACACTTGTTTGATTTTATATGGCAGCCATGTACATAATCATATTGAAAATTGTCTGAACATTTTATATTTCAAATACGTGCTTTGTGTTGATTCAAGATAATGTTGTTCTATGTTGAGTGGTTGGAATGTTTTTTTTTCTTGAAATTTGGAAGGAACAAGTTAGCATCAAATATCCTTTTTTATGGCTACATTTTAGTTGAGTTTCAACATTAAATGATTTGTTTTCTTGTTACTTGGTTTGGGAAAGCATGGGTTCAGTTTGTTTTCCCAAGCGCATATAACTTCATGAGTGACTTTGTGTTAGAAAATTTCACGAGTTGTCCTATATTGGAAAGCCATATGAAACCTTCTTGTTAGAAGATTTTCATGGATTTATCCCACATTGACAAAGTTTATTATTTGTTTTACGTCAGAAGAAATTGTTGTGGATTATATATGGGAAAGGTTTTATGTGTTATTTGTCTGGAAGGTTCTGTGAGTTGTTTTTGGAGATTGAGAGTTTTATGAATGGTTTTGCATTAGAGAAGCTTGATGTTAGGTGGTTCTTTTAAGTCTTCTTGAAACAAAGTGAATTTTCATGAGTGAGTTTTCTTTTTCTTGCTTGCATTCAGTTCTAAAGATGAGTTTTAAAAAAATGTGGAAGTGGAAGCATGTTTGGGTTTAGAGTGGAAGAGCTAGTTTGGGCTTTGATTTCAGGATTGGTTTTCTTCTTTGCTACTTTGAGTTTTATGTGGGTAATTGTGTTAAGTATTTCAATTGCTTTCTTAAAAAGTGGGAACATTAAATAGCATAAAAAATCCCCTCTTGTTCGTATTTGGCTTAAATGTTGAATTGGAACCAAGGGTGGGTTGAAGGCATGTTTAGATTTTTTAAAAGGCATGCCTAACTATAAGATGCTTACATTCCTTAAAATTAAAAAGAAAAATCATCTTTTAGAAACAATGTGGGAGAGTTTTTAAAATTTGAACAGTTCCGGAGAGCAAACAATCAAGCCAGGGTCCAAGCCCGAGGAAAGGTCAGTTTTTATTTAATTGCATTTTACTCTAATTATTCGTATATTGAATAGTAACCTGCTCTCATCCAATCTTTGTTCTTTTCTTTGTACTTTTGTGAGGTACTTGTGGGGAAGTAAAGAGAAGGAGCTTTTAGGAGCACTAGAAGATAGCGCTTACAGATACGAGTATCAGTCACCCCCATTCATTCTGGTGGGGGTGCTACGGGCGATGCCACCGGGTCATAGCCCCGGTGTAGTGAGTTTCTTAAAACTTAGATCGCCCCTAGGAACCCCTATAATTACACGCTTCCCAACCTTAGGACCATGTAGCAACTTCAATTCCATTAGATTGTTTTTATTTACTTTTTAGATCCCTAAACCCACCTACACACATATGAGTGTTTAAAGGGTTAGAAATGTATTTCTTTTCATCATATACAACACTAGTGACACCTAAGGACAATAATTAAGGACTGAGTCTTAGAAAACTAGACCTAGGATGCATGCTCCCTTCGGATAGAAATATGAAATATAAAAAACTTAGTGACACGTTATTATAGGATTAGTTTTCCTTAATTAATTAATAACTCACTAAAACCAGTTATAATCTAAATTAAATGAATTCAAACAATCAATTCTCAGCCAAATTATAACCAATATGCTTAATCACTAGGAGGTAAAAATCTAAATATGAACTTGAATTAAATCTGACTAATCTACTTATAACCCCTTAATTAAATATTAACTAAATAAAATTCATTAAAACAAACTTAAATTCAATGAGTTATGAAATTGGAAAACAAATCTAACTCAAATCTAAAAGACCTTCTAATACTCAAACTTTAAAAATTCATAACTAATTCCAGAAAAATCTGAATCAAGTAAACTAAAAGACATTCAACTCTAATTGAAATATAATATTTATAACAAATGTAAACTTTCCAAAAAATTGACTTAAATTAAAAATTCAACTCTTCGGTCAACCGTAGTTCATTAACTAGGGCCCGAAACTTTTAAAATTCATAACTTTGCCTTGAAAACTCCAAATCCAGCAAACTAAAAGTCTAATTACTCATGGTAATGTCTAATATTTAATAAAAATGCTAGAACTCTAAAACCTGACCTATTTCTAAAAGTGACCTTTTGGACCCCCTTTAGCTTAGCAGGTAGGGACCCCGGATTTTTTAAAACCCGCTAATACAACTTAAACTTTAAAGATTGCTATCCTAAGCATCAAAATAGATCCATAAATTAAATTAACTAAAAGTGGACCCCAATCCATTAATACTTGAACTTCAATTAAATCCCCCTTTTCAAACCTTCAACAAATGTTAACACAAAACAACTTAAACTAACTACCTAGCATAGGATCTATCCAATGCCACATAAACTTTCTACACACACATAGAATTGTTTGCTAGGGCACCACTTCTAGTTCTAGGTTAGGCCAATATTTTTTTTTATTTCTGTAATATGACGCTCTTGTATGTGGCACGTGTGTTATTTGTATTGAATTAATATGAGTGTTTATTTTATTACTATACTACACTTTATCTATAATGTGATCGATTGTGCGTTAAAATTAACCCTAGACTAGGGCGCTTTATACTAATCCAGTCTTATCCAGGTGGCCACGCTCACGCAATGCTAAAATAGAGGGGGTAACAATTATTAAATTTTAAAGTTAATAATATTTTCTGCAGGCGCTCCAGAAATTGTTAAAGCCCCCTCCCTAAATTAAAAGAGCGTGGTCAAGTGTGTTTTCTTTTTTGCTTATATATAAATTGCTTGGGACGTTGTGCATATAAATTTCTTGGGATTTTTATTAGGATAACCATGCAGGAGAGTCTAAATTTTCCATTTTATATTAATGTAATTCATTTGTAATATGGCATCGAGTTGTGAAAGTGCACGTTTGAGTGGGGATACATAAATCCAAAGGTTGGACCCTAAAGTGGAAAGGACACCTATTAGGAGGATGATCCTTTTCTCTTTAGGGATCCAAATTTGGATTATTTTGCTACCCGAGGTAAGAAGGATAACCTCCCCTTTGGAGGAGGGTATTCTTTCTCACTTGGGTATTCAACCACGACGAATCTATGGAGACCAAGGATGAGAAGGCCAAGGAGGAGGAAATCAAAGAGTTGAAGACCAAGAGTATCCCACTCAAAGTCACTTACGTCTTTTCTAGGATTAGAATCCAGGTTGTTGTCGGTGGGGCCTGGCCACCATTACTTTCCTGCAGACCCTGGGTTATACTTATACGGCACTTGCCGTGGACTGTAGACTTTTCTCTACTTTATTCTGTGGATTTATATTGATGTGTTTATTTTATGTGCGTAGTAGAAATTGCATGCTTTTCTAGCTTTCTTTCTTGTATGTGCTTGGCCTGATTTCGTTAGGCTCTTTAGGAATAAATTTTTTCTACTCATAACTAATATTTAAAATTTTAAGAATTAAATAATATAGAAACTTAACAATCTAAGAAATGGTCAGAATCGTCCGGGATCGCATGCATATTATTGCATTTCTCTCCCTCGTTATGAGACACTTCCCCACCTGTGGGTAGAGTCCAGATAATCCGACCTATGAGGATGAGGTGATGGATCTGGGGAAGATTAGTCTTTTCTAAAAAATTTATTTTTATAAGCCTTTTTTAAAATTCATGTATATCTGATTTGAAACTATTAACTAGCATGCATTGCATTAGATATCAACTAAAATTGATATTTTAATTGTATTAGATCTAGGAGCATACACCCTACATAAGTCTGGGACCACTTAGGACGATCTCTAGATGTCGGTCCCACTTCTTAGAAACTTTAAACCTCCCTACCCATCTTCCATAAATAACTGAACTCATGATTTTGAATCGACTAGGTGGTTAGCTGGCTCCCCAATTCAGGCCGGGGTAAGTTCAGATTTTGCAGTGCATTAGCTACGACACAGATGTTAGTATTGTGTAGAACACTAAATCCACTAGATTTAGGGTTCAAGGCTACTACTATCGGTGTCTCGTAGTATGCATCATCGGTGGGTAAGTCTCCTTTCTTCCAGAGACCATAAATTCTACATATCCGTGTCACACGGATGATGTCACCTCCATCCTTCTCTCCTGTATGCTTTGAGCGTATGATTTTATTTTCTCTAATTTTGTCTTGCTATCCTAGTCCCTCCGGATGTCAATCTGAGCCTTGTATGTTGACTAAGCCAAATTGAACCTTTCCTTCTTCTTTAAGTAGGAATTTCCTAGTCTTCCCCATATGTGCTAATCCCAACTGAAGGCATAATGTAGAACTCTTAATCGAGAGTATTCTCAGGCCCTGGCTTGAGATGTAATTAACCATGGGGGCTTGCGCCAGTGGGAAGTCAAATCTCACTATCAAATAAACCCCACTCAAGCTGATGTATAGGGTGGGGGAAACTCGTTGTTCCGATCAGGTCGTACATACTATTACCCATCGGGGTGCACTGACGAGAGCCGCTATCCTCAATGGTTGATCGTATGTATGACCTAATATGCCCTCCCATTGGTAATACTGTCTCCCCCCCATGGGGCGATGGTGTTTTGCTCTTTCGGAGGTCCACAACTGCCTGGGATTATTTTACATTTAAATGCTTAGGATGACCCTGTAGGAGAGTCTAGAATTTTTCTTTTTTTATATCAATATAATTCATTCAAAGTATTTAGTTATGAAAGAGTCTTTGAGTTTGGGATACTCAAATCTAAAATTGAATTCCGAAGAGAAAATGATACCCCTTAGGTGGACAGTTCTTTTTCATTTGGAAGCCTAATTTTGGATCACTCTACTACCCAAAATGGGAAAAATAACCTCCCCTTCAAGGGTAGAGTTTTCTTTCCCATTTGGGTATCCAGGTACGACGAATCCAAGGAGCCCGAGGAGGAGGAGACCAAAGAGTGGAAGATAGAAGAATATCCAACTCAAAGTCTACTTGTGTTTATTTTAGGATTAAAATCCAGGTTTGTTGTTAGTGGTGCCCGACCACTTTTAATTTTTATAATTATGGGTTGTAATAAATGGGGCATTTGCCTACGGACTTTACTTTTAAGGAATATATTTTATTGATGTTTAATTTACTCTACTTGTGTATAAGATCTTACATACCTTTTCTAGTTTTTTGGCGTTTGTGTGCCACTTTTTATTTTAGCCTAGATGCATGGAGGCTTAAGAAGGTACGATAAAAATTTTTTACTCAAAACTTAAATAAAATTTTTAGATAACATTGAAACTCTAACGACCTAAAAAGTAAGCCAGGGATCACCGGGAGTTCGCATAAACATTTTTGCTACACTCTTCTTTCCTTTTCTTAGGCACCTTCTTGCTTGCGGATTTTGACAGACCACCCGGCTTATGAGGATGCAGATCTGTCAAGGAGAATCTGTGCAATCTCTAGGATAAAATTTATTTTTAAGCCTTTTTAAAACTACTTCATTCTATCTTATTCCATTGCATTAGAAATACATTTAAAAGAGTCTAAATCTTAATTGCATCTTATCTTAACATTTTCACTAAATATAAGTCAAGAGACCAATTAGGATAAGCTCTAGATGTTGGTCCCACCTCTCAAAAACTTTCATAAAAATATCCTTACCACTCTTTCATAATATGATCGTACTCATTAATTTAAAATCAACTAGGTGGTTAGCTGGCTCCCCAATCTAGGCTGGCGTAAGTTCAGGTTTTGTACTGCATTAGTTAGGTTCAGGCCACTATCGTTCGGTGCCCAATTTAGATTTAGGATCTGGGGTATATTTTGAATCATAAGACTCCAACCTCCTGGAATATAATCTCAAATTTTTAATAAATTATTCAACTCAAATTAAAGCCTTTCTTAACTTAAAATTTAAAGCCCAACACTTAGATTAGGTTGGGACACTTCTAAACTATTTTAGAATTTTTAAGTGTCCCCTACCTTTCTTCCTTTGACTCCAAAAATAAGTACTCAATTTCACTCCAATCCCACTTAAAATTTCAGTTTCACCTCCTTGGATATCACTCCCAAAAAATCTCAAAATAAAATTTTATCCATTATTTTAATCGAGAGTGTTCGTAGGAGACTCTAGGTTTTTACGATATAATTAACTATGAGGACTTGTGCTCGTAGGAGATTTAGAACTCATATCAATTTCTTTTCAAGATTCAAATTAAATCCTCTTTGGGGAAATTAAAATTGACGATAGTTACCACCATGTTCGAACGATTATTAACGGATGATTTTTTTTACCTTCGGGGAGATATATCATTTGTTAAAATGAATTTGAATATAAAATTAATGCTCACTTCTCTTGATTATTACATCACAGTATTCGACTAAACTTTATTTTGACCCTTCGGGGTCATATACGGTTCTCCCTTAAATCAGGTTACGACACTCAAGAGAAAATCTATAATTCTGGATCTGAACCTGTTAGGAGATTTTATCTCTGCCTTTCAAGGTGATATATTATCTCTAATGGTCTGCTCGACTCTAGAATTGAAATTTAAATTTAGTTTCTAATTTTCCCAAAGAGATTTAATTTAGATTTATTTTGCACCTTATAAGGTAAATCACTTTTCAACCCAAACATAACAGTAATAATCTAGTGGCACGAATAATAAAATAATGCAGTAATAATAAATCTGTAGAGTAATAATAAATTCACAGAGTAATAAAAATAATGCCTTAATAACATATATTTTAGTAGTCACACTAAATAAGTAATAAATCCTAGGTTAATCAATATTTTTTCAATATCATATAAGTACCAGTAAACTGTTGGTTCAATAAATAGAGTTGTCACTCTTTGTATGTTAGTATATTAATCATCTCTTTATAACTTCCAATCAGTATCACGTGAATTCATAGAGTATAATGCCAAATCATAATATTTAAAAGAAAGTCCATCGGCCAACCATCCTGTACAGGTCAATCAGTCTCCAGCCAATGTCAGTGAATAATTAGTCTTTACTTATTTTTTTCTCACACACATTATTATCACAATATTATAAAAGTAATAAAGGCCAATTATTACTCAATCACTTACCCATATTTATTTTCAATGCATTATAGTAAATAAAGCATAATTTGGCTTAATTCAGAAAGTATCAAAATGTCTTAATAGTAGGCAACAGAAAATCCTACTGAGCAGAAATTTATATTTTTAAAAATTAATCAAATTACCAGAGATTATATATAATAATATTCTAAAGCTTTAATTGAACTAAAGTATTATTTTTAGATGTCAAAATAAAATTTTAAATTGGTAAAAACCATTATTTTTTAAATCACCTCGTAAAAAATCTCAAATAAATATTTAAAATATTTATAATCTCATCTTTATAATATATAAAAAGTTACATTATAAAAGTTTTACCAATATAAAATTATCCTCTTTTTTTGGTAATGGGAATACAAATTTGATCAGAAAATCCTAAAAACATCAAATTATGGAAATAAAAATTTGGATAATCGTTCCTTATAATGAGATGAGCAAATTTCTCAATGGGATCAACTGACAAAAATCGCTTTATAGTCTCCATTTCTTAGGTTTTCTTTTCTCTCTTATTTTCCCTAATTCCTTCTTTATTAGTTGATTTTAGGAATTGGGAATGGATTTTAATAAAGTTATGTTAAGTGGCTTAAGATATTTATAAATAAGAAATAATATGATATTAATATAATTATATAATCTAATCAATTTTTAGTATAAAATTCATATAAATTATTTTGGAGCTTCAAAAATTATAAAAAATCATCATAAAATAGCCCAATTTATTTAGAAAAATTTAAGAAATTATTTTGTAAAATAAACACCTAAAGGCTCTAAAATCCCCATTTGTACCATTATGTGTCAATATTTTAAGAATTTATACCAATGCCCAAAAATTATTAAAAAAATTAATGTAATTAAAGCAATACAATATCTATGCTATGGCAAAAATGATTTGTGATTTGAATTTATAATAACTCATAATGACTCATAAAAAAATTTATTTGACTGTGTTAAAATACTGGCTATTGCAGAACCATTCTTTAAAAAGTTTCACAAAATCTTCCTAGTTAACCACATATTAGAAATTTCACTCAAATTATCCTCCCGCTGTCCTCTCTGCCACCTTTCTTTCTTCTTCTCCATCCAAGGAAAATGTAGCTAGTGAAACTTTTGTCTCATCAAGATGTGGCATATTTTCAATATCTTCTCTATCTGAGAAATCGATTATCTTCCTCAATAAATCCCTCATTACCCTTGAATAATGGCGGTTGCATGTCTTGGAATAACTTTAGATTTTTATTCAGTCTAATTCCAAGTTATGATTTTGATTTCTGAACAGCTGGTTATATCTGCCATTATCCAAGTAAAGGTATTAGTATTCACTATATCCTCAAGTGGTACTTCTTCTCATACCTTATTTGTATCAATTACATCATGTTGATCATCCATATATATATATATATGTAAGTCTAATTCCAAGTTATGATTTTGATTTCTGAACAGCTGGTTATATATGCCATTATCCAAGTAAAGGTATTAGTATTCACTATATGCTCAGGTGGTACTTCTTCTCATACCTTATTTGAATCAATTACATCATGTTGATCATCCATATATATATATATATATAAGATGGTTAACATCCTATCAAGTCGAATCACTAAATTTTGCATGAAAAATTTTCATTAATCATTCCTAGCTCCTTCACTATGATTCATATTCCTAAGTTAATCCTTAGGCTCTAATACCACTTTTATCATGACCAAGTCTAGAGGCTCAAATTAACGAGGCCGGAATAGATGGTCAAACGGGTTTAAAATTTTATTTGTTAAAATTTCTAATAATAACTATTTTTGATATATTAAAAGAGCCACAAAAATCTTAAGTGCGTTTTAATAAAAATAATACTATAACCATTTCAACAAATACATTTCTCTCAGAGCGTCATCCCTATGATACATGTTCTCACCCCTTTCACTCATTTAAGAATAATACATGTATACAATTGTAAAAATATGGGTAGTTATAGCATACTTCATTGAGCACATCAAATTTTCGATTTCGGTAATACAAGATAATTTGATCAATATTCTTAAATGTAATTAAATTTTTCAAAAATTAAATTTCCTTTTTTAAAAGACATTTTAAAACTATAAATTCAAAATTATATCATTATTTTATGTGTGCTATGAGATTGATGTGATTCATTTTTTTGTTGTAAAATATAAAGTAATTTTTCTAACAATTAATTTTAAAGTGACAATTAATTATATATCTTATGGATATATAATACTCATATTATGCCTTAGCATTTTTTGTAACCAATGCAACTATTACAAGAAATGCCATTTAAATAGTACCAATTAAGATACTCACTTGTCTATTTTATTTTTTATAACCATTTCTATTTCATGCGTAAGTACATTGCATCCCTAGCCAAAATCTAAGACGGTGTACTCCATCAATCAACATACACATGTAAGTATATTATATAAACCAGTTTATTTACGTTTCTCATATCATTTCATACTGATATATAATAAGCATTACTTAGCATGCATATGACACATGACCTCACTATGATATAGAATTCATGTCATCCAATTCAATATAATCAATTGACTTTAATAGAGTTAATTCATAAAGCATTAATAGTATGCAATTAAATAATAATAATACTTGATGCATCATATTTAGAAGGAGCACATGTTATTACTATAAATTAGGACATGAATACTCACTTCAAAATCAGATGCCTTGACAATTTGCTTTAATAATCACTCTGTCATCATCAACTTAACACCTATATAATTACATTCTCATTATCATACTTGATAATTTACCTCTAACTCAAAAGTATTATCTACTTCTAGTATTTAATTTTTCCTCCCA
Organism: Dendrobium chrysotoxum; assembly: GCA_019925795.1. Lineage (NCBI taxonomy): Eukaryota > Viridiplantae > Streptophyta > Magnoliopsida > Asparagales > Orchidaceae > Dendrobium > Dendrobium chrysotoxum. Next base: position 54,095,440 of record CM034305.1, on the reverse strand, counting down.
TAAATTTAATTTATTACATAATATATCATAAATATAATAACTCTTAAATGCTATTTTTATACAATATAAAATTATCTCTCTTTCTTTCTCCAATTAGCTATTGACTGTACCTAAATAGCTCTCGCATTTAATTTATTTTTAAGAGAATTTATTTTATTACTTAAATTAAATTAATGATAAAATTTATTCTCACTCTATAAATCTATTGCTACTCATTTATAAATGAATGAAAAGTTATAATTTAATTATAATTATTTTCTTAAATAAAATTTTATTTATTATAGTTTATTTATATTTATATTATTTAATAATATCTCTCTTTAATTCAGTTAATATTTTTAATTAGATTATTAAATATACTCTCATTTTTCTATATAAACTACCCTTAACTCATAAGTTCTTTGCTTTTCTAAATCTAATTTATTATTTAACAAAATATAAGTTTAATTAATTCATTATCTAATTTAAAATCTCATATACTAGTTTAAATATTCTTTTTTTATATCTATATATACTCTTCATTTAAAATATATATACATTATAGTTAACTAACTTCTATTTTTAACTATTCGAAATTCAATTTAATATTTTCTAAATTAATTAATAATAATTTCTCATAAATAAACAAAACTACAATTATCTTTAACTATTCTCTGGCCTCCCAATTAAAATCTTAATAACAATTTAAAAATAATTTAATTTTTTATCCTAATTATAAAAGTTATATTTAAAAGAACTAATATGCTCTTTCTCGATTGCTACTTGATTTTGGATTGCATGTTGCCACATTTTCCTTCGCATCATTCTCTTTCTCTCTATATTTTACAACATATATCTTCTATTTAACATTACTCAATATATATATCAAACTTAAATCAAAATTCTCTTCTCCTTAATATGATAAAAATTATCTTAATAATCATCACTTTAGTTAATTATCGAGTTTCAAATATATGTTAATTGAAAATCTCAAAAAATTTAAACATTATATCTCTTCTTAAGATAATACATACCTTGCCTAATAGAAGAAGAAAGAATTTGATTCTTCTCATGCTCAACTACTCAAGCCCTAGCTACTCACCTGGGTGCATCTCCTTCCATCATCCAACTCATGTACTTGCTCAAGCTATCGACATAGGCTATAAGACTCCCAATCTTGTCTATTGCATAGTGCCTTTCCTCGCTCTCTTTTGATATCCCTCATGCTCTCTCTTCCTCTCACTTCTAAGGAAATGAAGCACCTTGTCTTTTTTGCATGACCAAATGATGGTCGTTACTTCATCTTCCTATGCGAGAATGAACTAACGAGCTATTCATCCACTTCATTTTCTTTGATACATGATAAGAGAAAAATTGATGTTTAAATTGTGTATATTATAATATTTGTGTTTTTAAATTTTTTTTTTTGAATAGGAAATAAGTTGAAAAATCATAAAAATTGAACCAGTGCCACATAAGCAGAGCCAAAGCGTCATATCTTTCTACAATGCCACCACTTCAGCGCTGCTGCAGTGGAGGGCCTTTTTTTTTTGAGAGCCTAGCATCGAGGTATGTATAGGAAGCATCGTAGTGTCAGATCTAGTACAGTTTTGCCAAATCTTTCAGCACTGCCATGAGAGACAGTTGGAACGATGAATTCATACAATGAATGGTGAATTGAAGCGCCGGTCCAGCAGCACTACCAAGCCAGCACTGTGATGCTAGTTCAATTATTTTGTACAAGTATAAATAGTAGCCTTGGTGTTCATGTAAAGGGATTGTCACCTTGGGGAGTCATGTGTGTGTGTGTGCGCGCGCGTACGCGCGCGTGTGAGAGACTATTCCGGAGAGGAATTATCTCTTTTGTAGTTGTTTGGTGTCTTATATTAGTGTAGATCAAAAGTGGAGGAGTGCAAAGGAGTCTATACTTTGAATCTGAGTTACTTCTAACTTTTCTTCTACTATTTGTGTTTTGCCCTGTAATTTGTATTGTGTTAGTTAGTAAAATAAAAAGGTTTATGATATGTAATTTTGTCTCCATGTGTAGCTAATAAATTAATTCTAAATCTATGATTATTTGAAAGACATGAATTGTATAGAGTAGGTTTTGACCTTTATAAATTGCTTAAGCTATTTTTAATTTTTCCAAGCTTTATTTATGTTATGTATAGGTCATGCATAAATTAAAATCTAGTGTGATCTAGAGTCTTGACAGAGGAGTAGAAGAATAATTTGAGATTTTAAAATATAGTCCTGCCATAACATAGACATATGGTGGTTGAGTTTATAAGAACTTAAGAAGATAGTAGAACTATAGCTAGGAGGAATCCTAACTAATACTCCAATGTGCTTGACAAAGATGAGGAGTACTTATGCTCTGATTCACAACCACAATAGGAAGAAAACCACTCTTATGCATTCATGTATTCCTAACTATCATATATTCGAGATTTTATAAATATTAGATTTACTTCTACAACTATAGCTTTTTATTTTAGTTTGCACAACCTATTTTGAATTACTTGGCTAGATAAATAAAGTAATTTCATCAGACAATTCTAAAGTGAAGTTAGGAAATTTCAAAGCTCCTAATGGGAATAATACTCTTCTCATCACTTTATTATGTGACACAATACACGCACTTACGTAGAACATGACTTACACCTTAACAAATTAAATTATAATTAGAGGACCTAATAGTGTGTGGGTAAGCAAATACCAAAAATCATCATGTCAAGTTTTTGGCGCCATTATCGGGGAACACTATTGAAATTAAGTATACTATTTTGCATTTTATATTGCTAAATAAATCGCTAATTGAATCAAATTTTAATTTTAATTTTACATGCTTAGTTTTATCTTGCTTACTATTTGTAACATCCTATATTTTGACCCAACTAAATAAAATTTTTTATGAGTTATTATAAGTCCAATTAAAAATCATTGTGCTTTAATTATAATAACTTTTTTCCTAATTTTAGGAATAATATAAAAAATTGATAAATATTGGTACAAGTGAGGGTTTTGAGATCGTTAGGTATCTGTTTTGCAAACTAATTTTACCAAAGTTTTGTAAACATGATGAGTTATTTTATAAATACTTTTTTTTATAATGTTTGGAGCTCTGAATTAAAAATATAAAATGATTTATATAAATTTTATACTAAAAACTAAATAATTTGGCATAATTACCAATGCATACTTAAGATATTTTATTAAAAAATATCTTTATCCATTAATTATAATCCATTAAAACCCCTTTCACTATGCATTCGGCTGAATAGAGAATTATAAATGAAAATCAAAGAAGAAAAAAGAGAGGGAGAGGAAAAGAAAACCTAGGTTTGGCAGATGTAGAGCCAATTTTGTCAGTCTATCCAATTGTGAAATTTACTCGTCTCACTATAAGCTACCATTAGCATACCTTTGATTTTAATGATTTTGTGAATTTTGTATTTTATAAATTTAAATTTGGTCAAAACTTGCAAAAGTTACGATATCCTAAGTTTTAACAATCTTTCATTGTATAACTTTGGTATGTGATATATGCCGTCAAAATGAGCATTTTGACTGAAATAGGTCAACTGACTTTTCTTTAAATAAAAGGTTTGTGGTGTAATCCTAATTGTAGCCTGTAAATGATTGACTAAATTAAGCTGACGGGTAGAGGGGTGACGAATTTTAAATGGTTATTGAAAGCCACCTGTAAAAATAAATAAAAGATACAATGAGATTGACAGATGGATAGATAACAAACTAAAAGGATAAGAATATCATATTAAAGTTGGATATCCTATATTGCTCGTTATACTAATATTCATGATTGCATTTACATGATAGTGCACAAAACCAATTTATATATAGATTGATATAGCATACTGATAGATAGTTATACATGGAATAATGATTGATAAAAGTATATAATAGAACCATCAATATAAATATAACTAATAAATAATTGATATTTATTTCATTACAACATATGTTATAGATTTATAAATTTTTTATTAATTTGCTTATAAATTGATAGACACATTTTGCTTAGTGAGATACTCTTATTTTACTAATCATATTGATTTTTTACTATTGCTTGATATTTTTGTATAGATTATTTATCATTCATATTAATAACTTATTGAATGATCTTAATTAAAACTACAACAAGCATATTGAATCATCTACCTTGCATTGAAGGTAGTGATAAGTTTTAGTTATTTGCTAGGCTTTATAAGCTCAGAATATAGTTTTACATGATTTCAGATAAAGATAAGGAGCCTAAAGCTTGATGCTAGAAAATGATGATCATTTTGGTTTTGCTTAAGTTATTTGATTTATATATATTCTTTTATAACTAGTAATAATTATTGTATATATACTTTTAAGTTTTAGAGCTTATAACAGAATGTAAATATTGATAATAACAATATAATTATATTGTTCCTACTATTTATTTATTCTTTTAATATAATTAATCAACTTTGGATGTCAACTTGATTTGGTTACAAATGAATATTTATTGGTTGTTAACTAAAAAATGAATAGAATGAGTTGAAAAGATAATAAAAAGAAAAAAATTCTTCCACTTTAGATCTAGGGGTGTTACAATTAATATCAGAACAATGGTTACTGAAAGAATTTTCTTCAAACCAGAGCTTCATTAATTATCGCATTATTTATTGATTAAATATGTTATAAATTTCTATTATTTTTAAGAATTTATTTTATATTTGTTTATTTTATTTTTGAATGATTTTTTTTGTATTTAGAATTTATTTTTTGATCATGCAAATGGACCTGAAAGGGAAGAAGTCTAAACCTATTACTAAAGTATTTTCAATAACATCTGAGAATACGGAAAAGTGTGTTAAAATGATTGTTCAGATGATAAACGATAAATTAGCAAACTTTTATGGACAGAATTTTAAGAAAATAAGTGAAAGTAATAAGAAAAGGACTGGCATGATTGTCATAGCACCTACCACTCTGTAATATATCTGATATAGGAGAAGACATGTGAGACCCTACTATAAGGTGACAAGACAATGCTTTCGATATGGTGATTATGAACACCGAATGGCAGAATGCCCATTACTTGAACTTGGGCAAGGATCTATTCAGATTGGAAACTATTAGAACCATTGAAAGAAGTTTTCAAAGTGCTTAAAAATATGACTAGTACGATTTTGTCTAAATTTTTATTTATAACATGAGTTTTTTTAATGATTTTAAAATTAATTTTGCTATGATTTGTGTCAAATATAGATTCTTGAGTTTTGAACCAATTTGATTTAGTGTAATATAGCTTTGGTTTTATTTTATATTAATTTGTTTTGTATTATTTTATTTTGTATTACTCGTGAAAATGTTGATGACAATATTTTTCAAAGTTGGGGAGATTGTAACAGCCCATATTTTGACCTAGTTAAATAAACCTTTTTAGAAGTTATTATAAGTCTAATTTGAAAACTATCTTCACATTATATATATATATATATATATATATATATATATATATATATATATATATATATATATATATATATATATATATATAATGGTGAAGATAGTTTTCTCTTATAATTATTGATATATTGCCAAAAAATTATCTTGATCGGGCACGAATCTCGAGGAAAAACTCAAATTGGAAACTTCAAAAATTAATTCGGAGACCAATTAAACTCCAATTTCAGTAAGCTTATAGTCGAACTGAGCGTCTCGGAAATACGAACCCAACGACACCAAAGTCGACTCAATCCGAGCCTAAATGAGTCCAAATCAAGTACCCGAAGCGCTGTTGGAAGCCTCGAACAGAAATTTGAGTTACCAAACGGTCTCCGATTTTGACGAGCTTATAGTCGAATCGAGCGGCTCGACGAGACAAATCCAACGAGCCCAAGATCGCAGAATTCTGATATCATTAAGACCTTCAAATGCTTGATAAACGGTTCACAATCAAGGGATTTAATATCGGCCGTTCATCCGGATCACTCCTTATTTGCCCTTGATCCCTCATCTATTTACGGGCTATGCCACTCCAGAAAAACTATAAATAGCCCCTCATTTCTCTTAAGAGGGGACCCAAGCCAAGAAGCCAAGAAGAGAAGAAGAGAAGAGAAGCCTAGGAGGGAACAGCTCCTCCTCGACCACCGCCGGAACTCCGCCGGAACACCGCCGGAACTCCACCGAGGCACCACCAGACGCCCGAGGGACGCCAGAGCTCTGCCCGACACAGGAGCAACGTCGGAATTCTGCCCGACGCCGGAATTCTACCCGACGCCCAAGTGACGCCGGACTTCTTTCCAAGTGACGCCGGAATTCTGCCGGACATTCAAGCGACGTCGAAACTCTGCTTGTCCTTGTAACTGATACTCATTGTAATCTGATCGTCCTGAATTTAAAGGACGGATCAACCTCGTGTACTTCAAACGACACTAGTGGAACTCTTTCAACTGGGCGTGGCCCCGTGGTTTTTTCCCTTTCCAGGGTTTTCCACGTAAAAATCCTGGTGTTACTATTTCAATTCTGTTTGTGTGCTGAATATACGTACAACGCTGAGACGAAAAATTAAAATCTATCGCCGCGTATATTTGAGTCCGCAACAGTTTGGCGCCGTCTGTGGGAAACAAATCCCACTATCCTAAGCACCACTTTGATGGCCAACAGGCATAGCAATCGCATCTTGGGAGCCTCCCGCTCCAATTCACATCAATCTCGGGATCAGTCTATGAATCATAGACCCCAAGTATCCGCCTCCTTTCATGCTAGGGGGCAAGACGCTATGGGAGAAGGAATTTCAGGACCGTCCATTGAAGACCGCATCAGGAAGATGGAGGAGTCTCAGAATGAGATCCTACAACTCCTGCGAGAGACTCGACAACCGGCACTAGCACCACAGGAACTAGCACCACAGGAACTAGCACCACAGGAGGAGGTTCTTCTCCCTCGAGATCCACCACGTGTTGAAGCTGTTCAAATCGAACATCTTCAAGCTGAGATTCCTCTTCCTCCACCCAGGAGGCGTTCGCAGTCACATCAAGATAACGAACTGGCTGATACAGCAAGTTCTACCCATCCTCCGCACACAGGTCGGCAACCTCGTATTCCTTTGGACCTCCCCGAAGAGTTAGCCCAACATCACATTGCTGAGCTCCCTCGCAATACTCTACGCCACGAACTGCGACGATTGGTTCGAGAGGAGTTCCCTACAGGAGGCGTAAGGCAACCTCTTCATCAGTGGGACTTCCAGGAGTCGTCACCCCTGACGGAAGCCATTCTTCAACACCCTATTCCGGCTGGCTTTAAGCTACCGAGCATCGAATCCCACGACGGGACATCCGACCCATATGAGCATATCGATCATTATCGAACAATTATGCATATACAGCGAGCTCCGGATGCACTCCTATGTCAGGTTTTTCCTGCTACACTCAAAGGACAGGCTCGAACATGGTTCTATTCACTTCCAACCGGAATAATCCCCACATTCGTCAAATTGGCCAAAGTATTTGTCGAACAATTCGTAGCCAACCGAAGAATTACTAAGGATTCTTCTCATCTCTCTGGGATCCGTCAGAACGAGGGAGAAACATTAAAAGAATATTTTCAACGGTTTTCCACCGAGGCTCGACAGATTCCGGGAGTGGACCCAGAACTGCTCCGAGGGGTCTTCCTTGGAGGCCTTCGTCCTGGTCCTTTCTATTCGGCACTCATGCGAGATACGGTTTATTCATACGCCGACCTGATTCATCGTGTGGAGGCACAAATCTCCGCAGATGAAGCCATAAATGCTCACAGAAAGCAGTTCGAGCAGACAAATGGGAAGCACAAAGGTGCTCCTGGGATGGATTATTCTTCCTTACAACGGAAAAAGCAAGGGAATAGCAATCTACCTCCTAGGCCCCCATTACCACAACGAGAACCTCGACAGGAGAAAGAGTACACTCCGCTCAACACATCTCGAGCAAAGGTGTTAATGGCGATTCAAGATCAGGACATAGTGAAATGGCCGCATCCTTTGAAGCCAAATACAGGAATTCAAGATCAGTACTGTCACTTTCATCGTAGTCGTGGCCACACTACTGAAGCATGTTGGCAACTTAAGGATGAGATTGAAAGACTTATCCGCTAGGGCTATCTTCGACAGTTTATTGGGAACCCACCTACCCGAGAAGAAGCTCGCCCCACTGGGGGGCAAAATCAATAACAACAAAGACAACCATTGAATAATATTCAAATGGTTGGTGAGATTGAGTAATGCTGCAACTTGAACCTTTGTGTTAGTAATACTACTTGTCATGTGTCACCATGTATCTCTTCTATGATCAGTATGATGTCATTCTAATGTCCTTAGTATTTCTACCAAGTCGAATGATGTGGTTGTCCCTATATGTATCTCTTCTGTTGTACAAGGGAATTATTATCTTACAGTAATATAATGTGTTGTTCGTCCAGTTTTGATATTGTCTCTTTCTTTAAAAAAGAATACAAATGACAATGAAAACTATCGATAAATATGATCTCTTTATCCATGATCTGAGAAATATGCAGTCTTTATTGCTTCTCAATCACTGGAAGATCGATCCCAGGGGGATTCGATCCGGCCTCTTCCATACAGGTTAACATCGTCGAGCAAAGGCTCCGACATACAACCTCGGATAGGTCTCACATCCTTGGTGGATTCTCCCGACCTCTTCCATACAGGTTAACGTCGTCGAGCAAAGGCTCCGACATACAACCTCAGATAGGTCTCACATCCTTGGTGGATTCTCTCGACCTCTTCCATACAGGTTAACGTCGTCGAGCAAAGGCTCCGACATACAACCTCGGATAGGTCTCACATCATTGGCGGATTCTCCTGACCTCTTCCATACAGGTTAACATCGTCGAGCAAAGGCTCCGACATACAACCTCGGATAGGTCTCACATCCTTGGTGGATTCTCTCGACCTCCTCCATACAGGTTAACGTCGTCGAGCAAAGGCTCCGACATACAACCTCGGATAGGTCTCACATCCTTGGTGGATTCTCTCGACCTCCTCCATACAAGTTAACGTCGTCGAGCAAAGGCTGTGACATACAACCTCGGAAAGGTCTCACATCCATGGTGGATTCTCTCAACCTTTTTTATACATGTTAACGTCATCAAGCAAGGGCTTTGACCTACAGTCTCAAATATGTCAAAAAGGATGTCTCTCACATTCGTTCAGACTAATAATACATCAAAAGCACAAAGCATGTCTTACAGATACAAGAACAATTCAGGTCCCTCTAGGGGACAAATCCTCATTTCATATACAATATCATTGGAGTTACATAAATTCAGATTCAAATATACATTTCTTCTGACCAGAAGTTGAAATCAAACTGTACACTGGTGACATTCATACAAGCTAGTATCATCAAGCAGCAAGTAACTTTAACACAGTCAAATATCCTTGGTGGATTTAAGTGACTTCTCCCTTACTGCACGCAAGCATCTCCTACAACTGCTCCTTCAAAGAAAGGACATAACTGGATCATCATCAGATCTCCACTCAGTGTTAGTGTATTGCCAAAATGTTGGCATATCACACTACTTCGGCCCCTTGATTCAATAATATCTGATGTTGGCACACTTCAGTATGGATGAATATTGCCTTAACACAATGCCACTGGACACCCGCCATCATTGACCCTTCGTCGGATATCTGCCGGCGGTCCTTTACTTCATATCAGCCATCATCGGCTTCTCGTTCAACTGCTGATAGCAGCACCGTTGAACTCTCTCCTTCTGCTCCCAACTTGGTCGTTGACTGCCAACAGACTTCCACCCGATCGTCCATCATCGACAAACTAACATTGAAATTCTATTCGATGCTGAGCTTCCTCCCGTTGGAGGACTTCTACACGTCGCCAGACCCTCGTCGGACTTCAACTCGACGCTAAGCTTCTACCCAACGTTGGACTTCTGCCAGTCGTCGGACCCCCGTCGGATATCTACCCGACGCTGTACTTTTACGTGACGTCGGACTTCTGCCTGTCGTCATATGTTTGTCGGGCTTCTACCCGACACCAAATTTCTACCCGTCGTGGGACTTCTTCTGCCCGACAGATTTTCGTCGGAGTTCTACCCGACGCCGTACTTCTTCCCGCCGCCGAACTTCCACCCGGCCGCTAATTGTCGCCGGACTTCATCCCGACCTTCGTCGGACCACCGCCCGGTCGCGGACCGCCATCGAACTTCAGCCCGACCTTCGTCGGACCACCGCCCGGCCACTGACCGCCGTCAGACTCTCTCCGACTAAATCTCACCTCCACATGATCTCTTAAAGGAGAGAAATTTCCAACTCCCCTTCCGCTCCCCTTCCTGAAAAGGGGAAGCCGCTAACTTCTGCGCAAAAGGAGGGGCGTCGAATCAAGTAGGGAAAATCACCTACTCAAAAACAACGGAATGCCTCAAAATGCCAGAAGCTAGAGGGGAGAAGAAAGGGGAAGCCGCTAACTTCTGCGCAAAAGGAGGGGCGCCGAATCAAGTAGGGAAAATCACCTACTCAAAAACAACGGAATGCCTCAAAATGCCAGAAGCTAGAGGGGAGAAGAGAGGAAAGCCGCTAACTTCTGCGCAAAAGGAGGGGCGCCGAATCAAGTAGGAAAAGTCACCTACTTAAAAATGACGGAAAGCCTCAGAATGCCAAAAGCTAGAATGCCAGAAGAAGAGGAAGAAAGGGGCATTTTGTCCCCTACCCCAAGGGGGGTATTTATAGGATGAAAAGGGGAGAGAAAGAGAGGGAAATATTGAAGAAAGAGGGGGAAAATATTTGAAATTTGGAGGGAGAGAGTTTCTAGAAGGTTTTCAAATTTTTTCTGAATTTTTCAGAATTTTTTCGGAATTTTTTAGGCTCAAAATGAGTTGTTTTCGGATTTTATAAAAAAATATATATATAAAATAATTTTTGTGGGCCCCACAGCAAAAAAAAAAAAAAAAAATTATTAAAGCAACTACTGCAGCGCGCCAAGGGGCGCGCCCCTTGCCCGTCGCCCGCGCGGGCCCGCCGGCGGCGGCTGCCGGTGGCCGGCCGGCCGGTTCGGCCGCCTACGCGTTACCGGGCTCCGATTTTGGGCCCGAACGGTCCAAATTCGACGTTTTTGGGGTCCCCGGACACGTTTTTCAACGTTCCGGACTCAATTTTGACACTTTCGGAGCTCAAAGGGGCCTCTATGATCAAGTTCGAGCAAACATTTAATTTTTGGAACGCAATTTTTTGCGATTCAGCCAATGTAAAATACCGGAATAAGTATTTTCGGACTCGTGGAGCTTCGACGTCCGAAAATAGGGGGGCAACTGATATATCGCCAAAAAATTATCTTGATCGGGCACGAATCTCGAGGAAAAACTCAAATTGGAAACTTCAAAAATTAATTCGGAGACCAATTAAACTCCAATTTCAGCAAGCTTATAGTCGAACTGAGCGTCTCGGAAATACGAACCCAACGACACCAAAGTCGACTCAATCCGAGCCTAAATGAGTCCAAATCAAGTACCCGAAGCGCTGTTGGAAGCCTCGAACAGAAATTTGAGTTACCAAACGGTCTCCGATTTTGACGAGCTTATAGTCGAATCGAGCGGCTCGACGAGACAAATCCAACGAGCCCAAGATCGCAGAATTCTGATATCATTAAGACCTTCAAATGCTTGATAAACGGTTCACGATCAAGGGATTTAATATCGGCCGTTCATCCGGATCACTCCTTATTTGCCCTTGATCCCTCATCTATTTACGGGCTATGCCACTCCAGAAAAACTATAAATAGCCCCTCATTTCTCTTAAGAGGGGATCCAAGCCAAGAAGCCAAGAAGAGAAGAAGAGAAGAGAAGCCTAGGAGGGAACAGCTCCTCCTCGACCACCGCCGGAACTCCGCCGGAACACCGCCGGAACTCCACCGAGGCACCACCAGACGCCCGAGGGACGCCAGAGCTCTGCCCGACACAGGAGCAATGTCGGAATTCTGCCCGACGCCGGAATTCTACCCGACGCCCAAGTGACGCCGGACTTCTTTCCAAGTGACGCCGGAATTCTGCCGGACATTCAAGCGACGTCGAAACTCTGCTTGTCCTTGTAACTGATACTCATTGTAATCTGATCGTCCTGAATTTAAAGGACGGATCAACCTCGTGTACTTCAAACGACACTAGTGGAACTCTTTCAACTAGGCGTGGCCCCGTGGTTTTTTCCCTTTCCAGGGTTTTCCACGTAAAAATCCTGGTGTTACTATTTCAATTCTGTTTGTGTGCTGAATATACGTACAACGCTGAGACGGAAAATTAAAATCTATCGCCGCGTATATTTGAGTCCGCAACAATTATAATAATTTTCTCTTAATTTTAGGGGTAGTATAGAAAATTGATATATGTTGGTATAAGTGGGATATTTTGGAATCGTCAGGTGTCCACTTTTCAAATTAATTTCACCAAAGTTTTTATATATGATGGGCTATTTTATGAATATATTTTATAATTTTTGGAGATCTGAATTTGAAAGTTTAAAAGAATTTATATGAATTTTATGCTAAAAATTAAATAATTGACATAATTATCAATACGTCCTTAAGATATTTTATTAAAAAATATCTTTATCCATTACTTGCAATCCATTAAAGCCCCTTTCACTAAGCATTCAGCTGAACAGAGAATTAGAAATTAAAATCGGAGAAGAAAAGAGAGGAAGAGGAAAAAAAAACCTAAATTTGAGGGTCGTAGGGCTGATTTTGTGGGTTCGTCCAATTGTAAAATTTACTTATCTCATTGTAAGCTACCATTACTTTATCTCTGATTTTATAATTTTGTGTATTTTATATTTTATAAATTTTAATTTGGTTAAGACATGCAAAAGTTAAAATATTTTGATTTTTAGCAAACTTTTACGGTGTAACTTTTAATATGTTATAGATATTATCAATATGAGCAATTTAACTGGATCATATTAAATTTTTACTATGTAAATTGGAAGCTATATTTTTTTAAGTAAATGTATAATATACAAATTTGATAGATCTCTCTATATTTTATAAATTATTATATTTTATATATGATATTGACTTATATTGCATAGAAAAATATAACATTTATATGTAAGTAAGAAAGATTTATTATTAATACTTTAATTAATATGGGTTAACTCTTAAAACAGATAGGCTTTTCTTTAAATAAAAGTTTGGCGGTATGATCTTGGTTATAGCCTATAACTGATTGACTAAATTACTCTGATGGGTAGAATATGATGACTCTTAAATGAATTTTGAAAGGCACCTATAAAAATAAATGATTAATAAAAAAAAATGTAAGTTAAGATTGACAAATTGATAGATATGACATATAACACATTGAAGGTTGAAAACACCATATTAAAGATGGGTGTCCTACCTTGCACTTTATAATTGTATTCATGATTGTATTTATATGATAGTGCATTGAACTAATTGATTGATAATTATACATAGCATAATGATTGATACAAGCATATACTAGAATCATTGCATGAATATAACTAATAGATAATTGATGTACTACCAAAAAATAAGACTATCGTAGCACAATTTTTAACTTATCCCGGTAGTTATAACTGCCACAACTTTCTTTGCAGCAGTTTTAAAATTGTTGTACCACTGTTATAATTGCAATGCGCTGTAACGACATTCTTAGCAATTTAAGGACTTTTTACTGCAACAATATTCTATAGAGCTGCAATGACATTCTGCTACAAATGTTTGTTTCATTGTAACACATGTTATAGATTTATAGACTTTTTATTGGTTTTCTTATATATTAATAGACATATTTTGCTTAGTGAGATATTATTATTTTACTGATCATATTAATTTTTACTTTAATTGATATTGATTGCATAGATTATTTATCATTCATACTGACAGCTTATTGATTGATATTGATCAAAACTAAAGCAAGCATATTAAATCTTCTACCTTGCATTGAAGGCCATGGTAATTTTTTATTATTTGCCTAGATTTTGTAAGCTTATTGTGATTTTTATATGATTTCAGGTAAAGGTAAGCAGCTTGCAGCTTGAGGCTAGAAAATGATGATCATTTTAATTTTATTTTAAGTTCTCTGGTTATATATATATTCTTTTATAACCAATGGTATCTATTATATATATGCTTTGAGTTTTGGAGCTTATATCATAATGTAAATATTAACAGTAGTAATGTAATTATATATTGACATTTATTTATTTTCTTTAATATATTTAATTAGCTCTAAATGTCAAATTAATCTTATTATGAATGAATGATTATTGGTTGTTAACTGAAAAAAAATGAAAAGAATGAGTTGAAAAGATAATAAAGAAAAAATAAAAGAAATTCTTCCACTTTAGATCCTCGGGTTTACAATTGGTATCAGAACAATAGTTAGAGAAGAATTTGCTTGAAACCTAAATTCCTAGTTGGGTTGTGCTACTTGTAGCTTAACAGCCCCTAAGCTGGTCTAGAGCCACCAGTTTTTTGAAAGCTCTAAAATCATTCAGCTGAAACGAGACAATCATGCCGGTAACATTTTTGGCTTAGGCTTAGGGGTGTCAATTCGAGTCAACGGATTGGATTCGGGTCGAACCCAACTTGACTCGGCCATAAACGGGTTGACCCTAACTTGCAAACGGGTCAGGTTTGTCAACCTGGACCCGACCCATGCGGGTTACTGGGTTGACATGACCCGACCCGCGAACATCTACGGAGGCAATGGAGCCGGCGAAGCAGAGAACCTGGACGGGATGCTGGACGCGGGAGTTAGGACGCGACGGGAGTGCGGTTGTGCAGGACGCCTGAACAGCTGGACGCGGGACGCAGCGGGTCCGACGGAACGCCTGGTCGTCTGGAGCCCTCGACGCGGGAGCCGGGAAGCTTGGACCGCTGGACAGGGGACGCGGGAGTCGGGATGCCTGGAGTTGCAGAGGACGCGACCTGTGACGCACGCAGCAGACGCGACCTAACGCCTGCAGACTCGACGTCACGAGTCGCGATTTGACTCGGATGCGACCTGACGGCTAAGGTGCGGGATGACGAAACGGGTCAATTGGGTTGACCCACGGGTTGTTGGGTCAACCCAAACCCGACCCGCTTTTCAAACGGGTCAGAAATCTGAATCCGAACCCGACCCGTTTCATAAACGGGTTGACCCAAACCCGATTTTTTTTGGGTCGGATCCGGGTGGGGTTTGGGGGTGGTGTCAACTTTTGACACCCCTACTTAGGCTCCGCCAAGTGCTTCTCCTTTTGGCTTTCAGTCGCTGTACAGCAAGCTGAAATGGAAATAGCCGTGAGTCCGACTATCAGCTTCCACTCTCCGTCGTCGTTTTCTTCTCCGCGGGCTATCAAGTTGCGGCGTGCTAGGGTTTCCTCGAGTCCAGGCACCTTGTACCAGAAGGTGAGCTACTTTTTTTGTCTTTGATTACCGCACTTGGTAGCCATGGATGGCCTTGTGACAGATGGAGGATGTAAACGTTATTTAGAATCCCTGGTTTGGATTAAGTTATGTTTTTGTTATTTGTTAGTAAAACTGAGATTCCATTAGCATTGATTTTGTATGCGATCACTGATTGACGATAAATCATTAGATTTTTTTTTTTTGTTAAATTATATGATTACAAGATTCAGAAGCAGCAACTGCTGATAACTTACAACTGGGAAGCTCATAAAAAAGAAAAGATTCTTCATGATTCATATGCTTATATTCTCACAGGGTAATTTTAGGAATGAGCATTCTTTGCAATATTACGGCTAATGGCTCTCCAGTCCATAAGCACCAATTTCTTATGTAGAGATGCTTTGTTTGTTGCACTGGTTAGACTTCTCACGTACTATGCATTCCTTGGGTAAGGTAATTTGTTCTCTCTCCCTATGAATATAGGTACAGCTAATGCAGCAACGGCAGTTAGGAGATAGAAACCTTGAGGAAGCTGAGATTGCTGCAATTATCGGTGCATGCAGATGTTACAGAATGCCAGATTTTGCTCAGAAGGTACTCTTTGATATGAAATCTCTGGGCATCCGACCTGGAGTTGCTACCCTGTCAGCTCTTTTGCTTTATTGCATGAAGAGTGGACTTATCGATGAAGCCGAGGCATTGTGGTGTGAGATAATAAATAGCTCAATTGTGCCAAGCGTCGGGGTTGTTTCGTGTTTAGTAGACACCTATGTGAGAACCAGAGAGTTTGAGGAAGTTATGAGGATTCTAGATGAAGCGGCCTCTACAGGTTTCAGTTTCACTTCTCAGCTTTATTCTGCAGCTGTGAATTGTTTTGGGAGTGCTGGGCAGTTGGATATGATGAAGGCAGTTGTCAAGGACATGGTTTCTAGAGGCTTTAAGGTTGATTCTGTCACTGGGAATGACTTTCTCAAGTACTATAGCATGTATGGTCCCCTTGTAGAGATGGAAGCTGCATATGAACAGTTGAAGAAATCGAGAATTCTTATAGAGAAAGAAGCAATCAGAGCAATGGCTTTGGCTTATATAAGCCAAAGGAAGTTCTATGACCTTGGTGAATTTTTAAAGGATGCTGGACTTGGTAGGAGGAACACTGGGAACCTTCTCTGGAACCTGCTATTGCTCTCGTTTGCTGCCAATTTCAAAATGAAAAGCCTCCAAAGAGAATTTTTGGCAATGATTGAGGCTGGGTTCTCTCCTGATATCACGACATTTAACATAAGGGCATTGGCATTTTCTAGAATGGGCTTGTTTTGGGATCTCCATTTGAGTGTTGAGCACATGAAATCCAAAGGTGTAGTCCCTGATCTTGTGACGTATGGTTGTGTTGTGGATGCCTACTTGGATAGAAGGCTTGGGAGGAACTTGTCTTTTGTTTTAGACAAAATGAATGTAGATAATTCTCCTGTGATTTTGACTGATCCATTAGTTTTTGAGGCCTTTGGGAAAGGAGATTTTCACTCTAGTTCAGAGTCTCTTTTGGAGGCAAGAAGACAAAGAATATGGAAATACTCTGAACTTATTGCTGTTTATCTGAGGAAAAAATATAGGGCTAACCAAATCTTTTGGAATTATTGAAGGCTTAACGGTATTTAAGGGGTTCCTGAGTAAAAGTATTTGTGTTTCACAAACTTTCTTGCTTGAATTGATGATGCAATTTGCAAGGTTTCTCTTGCAACTTCTTACTGTCCGGGTTATTTGGCATTGCTTGAAGGTTTAGTTTGTTCTTGCTGTTTATTTTATTTCATTAACCTATTCATTGGTGAGATAACCTGTTTTTGGATATGTACAACAAATAGATTTATAAATCCCACTTTTGGTATAGAGTTTTTGTTGACTGTAACTACCCCATAGGCCACGACTCTCCCCACAAACTGCTCCCCACGATCGTGTAACCGCTCCTCACGACACAAAAACAACGAAACCCTCTCATTCCCGCTCTCACGCTCTCAGAACGGCAAGAGAAGAAAAAAAAAAAAACTTGGAACTCACCTGCTCCAGCCGTTCGCAGCCGCTCGCCTCTGATTTCGACGCCTTCCTCCAAGTATCAAACTCAACGTGCCCTAGATCCGAACGAACCATCCCCCGGCCTGCCTGCCTTCGTCGTCGACCATCTCTGCTCCGGCCGAATCAAGTTCGACCAGCCGCTAATCGAGCCCGGCTTGCCGCCTCCACCGATCCCAACCTCCCATTGTCGTTGACCTCAAGCACCCGACTCCAGGACGTTGACCCGCCGCCGACTCCACCCGAACTCCGACCGGCTCGTCTCCGACCAAGCCACCGATGCCGTCTAGTCCGCTTCAGATCCGAGACCTAGACCCGTGCCTGAGCCCCGCCTCCTCTGGTCCAATTCCGACCTGGCCGCTGACCTTCCACCTCCGTTGAGCCCGCCGCCGGTCAACCTGACTCCCGCCGCCGTGTCCGATCCCTACCTCCCGCGGCCGTGCGTGGTTCCGATCCCTGCCCGATCGGGCTCTGCTCCACCTGATCCCTCTCCCTATCTCTATATATTAATATATATTATATACATCTTATAATAAATATCATATATATTATAATAAATTATATATATATATATATATATATATATATATAATAAAATAAAATAAAAGAAAGGGATCGCAACCAGTCGTCGGCAACCACTCGATCTGCTTCCACTCGTCCGCAACCACTCAATCTGCGTCCAATCTTCTGTAACCACTAGATATCTGCATCCAATTATCGACAATCTTCGTTAATCAGAGCTTCCGAAGATAATTCCCGGGCCCAACAACACCCCGAAGCCCCCGGTCGTTGACTATCTTTTCGGCCGGGCGGACTTGAAAGGGAAAATGCCCTCCTTACCTCCCGGCGCCAGGGAGGGGACGCCGGAAGGTTACCGAAATTTTCTCAAAAATTTGGAACTTAGCCAAATTTTTGAAAAAATTGGAAAATGCTCAAACGCCCATTTAATTGGAAAATAATTATAGTATTAATTGATTAATAAATTAAATAACAAAGAGAAAAGGATCGTCAAATCAGCACATCGCAACATATCTCCAGCAACCAACAATCGTCACAAGTATCTTCTGAAGACCATTTCCGGGACCCAACAATGTCCCGAAGCCCTCGGTCGTTGACTATCTTTCCGGCCGAGCGGACTTGAAAGGGCAAATGCCCTCCTTACCTCCCGGCGCCGGGGAGGGGATGCCGAGAGGCTGTCGAAATTTCCAGTGAACAACAGGGGACTTGGACAGAAAATTAGAAATTGATTTGGACATAATTCAAACCTAAAAATCAATTGTAAATCAAATTTGATCAAATAATTTTGGACAAACTCAAACTGGACTCAGAACTAAACTCGATTTGGACAACATAAAACTGAAATGAAAATTTAGAGTCCATTTTGCCAATCTCTGATTACAGATTACTTGTGATATTGAGATTGAAAAGAGTACCAAATTATGATTCTCTGATAATTGAGCACAAATGACTTGATGATTTTGGTATATGGAAACATCAAAGAATGCTCATTATTCCATCAGATGAAGACATATCATAAATATGTGGAGAGGGGTAAAGATCAAAGGATCTTGTTGATCTAAAAAGCCAAAAGCTATGCTATGATGATAGGAGCTTGATGGTCACTTATTGATTTAAGGATATCTTTAAATATAATGATGATATGATCTATTTTATTGGGCACAAGTGTACTAAAGTCAATACTTAATCAATTGATAAGAGTTCAAATCTTTCAATATTGAATCTAACTGCAATTGATGAAGGAGAATGCAAGAGACTATTGAAAAGAGAGATTTGGGTTGAGTATTGTCATCCCCTAAGATTATATTATCATTAGTATATGCCGAAAAAAAAAAAAAGATATTTCCTTTGGAGAAGAGGAGCTTTCATCTCTTCCACTTACAAGATGTGATATGATACTGGATCATGAAAATAGTGACTATTTTAGTTCATTTGAAGGAAATATGAAAAGAACTATTGAGTCAAGTTGTAAAAGCATAGTTACAAGATCATCTGATACAAGTAACTTGGATCGCAATGATAAAAAAAAGGGGGGGATCTTGTATTCAGGTAAGAATATAGTTTTGGTGGTAGATTGTATCATTGACAATAATCATGCAAGCAAAGCTTACACACCATCAAATAAGTTTTAAATGCAAACATAACACTCAAGCATACTACAATTCACTTGTAAGTAGGAATATGGAGATCGTAGTGCTCACAAAAACTAGCCTACAAGCAAGGACAAGGAGCTTGTATCTAACAAATCAATCCGCTTATGGGAGAGAATAGGGGAACTTGTAGCGAGCAAGATAATTCTCTTACGAAAACGAGCATGATCTCCTAATACCTATTGAGCAAGTATTCTCTATAAGCTTTGCTAAGTGACGTTTAGAGGAGTCAAAACAAACCAAATGCAATAAGTGAAATCTAATACATTTAAACGCCACCGGATCCGCAACGTGTGTACAAGCGGACAGAAGGCGTTCGTAGGCCCCTAAATGAAATCTTGGGCATTTCTCTAAATAAAATCATTTGCTTAAGTGGGTCATATTTAAATATTTTAAAATCCTCCTGCATGTGCTCCGGTCAATATTTTAAAATTACAAACACAGATGTCCGAGAATGCTACGCAGGGTCAAATGATATTTCCCGCATGTGCTCCAATCATTATATCTGAGTCCCAAATCCAACGATTTGAGAATGCTACGCGGGTCAAATATTCAAGTTTCATCCTCCTCCTCAAAAGGACTGGAGTCGACCTGACTTGGATCACAAAATGCCTCCCAAATTCCTACGAAAATGCTAGTGACTCTAACGTCACCCCGATGATGGCCGTGTCGATCGGAAATCTCAACCGGAGGGGTTTCAAATCTCAAATCAAACAAAATTCCAAATCTCTGAAATGAAATCTATCAACTAAAAACTAAAAACCAATCCACCTCCCGCAACTGTTTGTCGGGGGTGATAAATTTAAAATTAACCTCAGCTCACAAAGAGCGAATGCGTGTCGGGTGTATCGCTACGATTCATCCTCAAATAGTCTCTTGCCAGCAGGGACGTGACACGTGCCCTCTGACCGGGTGGTTTTGCCGCGAAATGTCACCATTATATTACGATCACGGCTAAAGCCCGTATGTTCCCTAAAGGCATCAAACCCTTGAGCGATGAATCATAGGTATAGTCGATAGGCACAAAGCCCTCTGTCAGCTAAGGTGGATTCATATATATCCCCTTAGACAAATACCAACCCAGGTCTACAAAGTATTCTTGGACGAAGCAACCCATAGCTGCCGATAAGGTACCTTCTGTCAGGTTGGGTCGACGATAGGAAATACTTGGATTCAAGTATTCCTATCGATCCAGATGAGGAGAAAGAGCAGAAATCTGCTGTTTACAGCAGTGGCAGCAGCCAACTCAATAAAAACAGAGAAATAACAGTAGAAATCTGAAGGAAAACTCAAACAAACACTTTTATTTCACTAGGAGAGGAACAAAACCAAAGCAAGATACAATGTTCTTCAATTCGAGAGGAAGAACAACTCTCCTAATCTCCGGCAATGCCAAGAGCCCAAGCCACGAAACCCTAGATCTCAAAAATACAATCAAATTCAAGATAACCCTAATTCCCTCCCAATCCCCTAATTAACAATAAAGGATTATTACAAAATGTCTAAACAACCCTTCCCATTCAAAATTTCCCTCCAAACAATGTGTTTAAACCCTACTTGGGCCCACCAAACTTCCGCCCCCTTCCCCTGTGTCTGCGTCCCGCTGGTTCCGCCCTCTACTGGGCCGGCGGGTGTAGAACCGGACCGGTCCCTGCTGGACCGGTCCAAGCCTAACATTACTCCCCTCCCAAAGATTCACCTTGTCCTCAAGGTGAAAAGAAGGAAATTGAACTTTCATACTTTCCAAAGGCTCCCACGTCGCATCGAAATCTGGCAGTCCTTTCCACCTAATCAGCACTTCCGTCTTGCCCTCTTTGTCTGATCTTACCCCTGTAAGCTCCAGTGGTTCAAGGGCTACTTCCAGGTCTTCAGTCAGGGTCTCTGGTAAATTTGTACTGGCGGTGTGATCTCCTATCACTCTTCTCAACTGAGAGACATGAAAAACTGGATGTATGGTAGCTGATGGAGGTAGCTTCAGTCGGTACGCCACTGCTCCGATCTTGTCCACCACTTCGTAGGGCCCGAAGTACCTTGGTGCCAATTTCTCATTCCTCCTTCTAGCCACTGTCCTCTGCCTGTAGGGTCTTAATTTCAAGAAAACCTTCTCCCCCACTTCAAACTGGATATCCCTTCTGTATAAATCTTCCTGCCTCTTCATGATTTGTTGTGCCATCAGCAGATGTTTCTTTAATTCCTCCAACACCTTATCCCTGTCTTTCAAGTACTGCTCAACTGAAGAGACTAGCGTATTTTCTTTCCCATAGTGCACTAGGTGTGGGGGGTCCCTTCCATATAACACTTTAAAGGGAGTCATCTGCGATGCAGAATGGTACAATGTATTGTACCAGTACTCGGCCCATGGCAGCCACTTTGCCTACACCTTCGGTGTTTCAGAAGCAAAACACCTCAAATATGTCTCCAAGCTTCGGTTCACTACCTCAATCTGTCCGTCAGTCTAGGGATGGTAGGCGGTACTTCTCTTGAGAACAGTGCCCTGCATCCTGAAAAGCTCCCTCCAAAACTGGCTGAGGAAGACTTTGTCCCTATCGGATACAATTGACTTAGGAATCCCATGTAATCTAACCACTTCCCTGATGAACGATGCCGCCACTGACACTGCGGTGTAAGGATGTCGCAAGAGAATGAAGTGGACATACTTACTAAGTTGGTCTACCACAACTAAAATGACTGTGAATCCCTCTGAGCGGGGTAGGCCGTCAATGAAGTCCATGGACACTTCCTCCCATACTCTATTTGGGAGTGCTAATGGTTGGAGTAACCCTCCTGGTGCCATGGCCATATATTTATTTCTCTGGCACACCTCACACCTGGACACCATCTCCTCAACATCCTTATACATCCCTTTCCAGTAGAGCTCCGATGCTAACCTCCTATACGTCTTCTGAACTCCTGAATGACCTCCAACTGCGCAGCCATGAAACTCCTGCAACAAGTGGGGGATGTGTATAGAAGTTCGTGGCATCACAAACCTCCCCTGATACAATAATCTCTCCCCCTCAAGGCAATACCCAGGATGACTATTCTTCTCTTTCCCCAGATCCTCCCTGATCTTTCTCAAATCTTCATTCAACATGCTTTCTTGCTTGATGGCCCCCCAATCTACCATCAATGGAACTGATACCGTTAATTCCTGAAGCTCCCTGACACATCTGGACAAGGCGTCGGCTGCTTTATTTTCCAAACCATGCTTGTATTAGATCTCAAAATCATAGCCTAATAATTTGGACAACCACCTCTGATGTTCCTCAGTCACCATCCTCTGCTCTAACAGATATTTCAAGCTTCTCTGATCAGTCCTTACCACAAAATACCTTCCTAAAAGGTAAGGCCGCCACTTCTGAATCGCCAAGACAATGGCCATCAACTCCCTCTCATATACAGACTTCAATCTAGCCCTGGCTGACAGCACTTGACTGAAGTAAGCTATTGGCCTGTGATTCTGCATCAATACTGCCCCCAGCCCATATCCCGACGCATCAGTCTCTACCACAAAGACCTGACTGAAGTCTGGAAGTGCTAACACTGGAACTGTAGTCATGGCTTCCTTCAGTTTCTCAAAAGCCTGAGTTGTTGCCTCACCCCAAGAAAATCCATCATTCTTCAGTTGCTCAGTCAAAGGCCAAGCAATAGCACTGTATCCCTTCACAAATCTCCTGTAGTACCCAGTTAACCCCAAGAACCCCCTTAACTCCTTTAGGTTCCTAGGCCTTGGCCACTTCTGCATTGCTTCTATTTTACTCTGATCGGCTGCCACTCCTTCTTGGGAGACCACGTGTCCCAAGTACTCTACACTGATCTGGGCAAAGCTGCACTTCTTCAGGTTGGCTTGTAACTGATGTTCCTGTAACGCTCCCAAAACCGCCTTCAAGTGCTCCAAATGCTCCCCTTCAGTCTTGCTATACACCAAAATGTCATCAAAAAATATCAGTACGAACTTCCTGAGGTACGGCTTGAAGACCCTGTTCATCAAAGATTGAAAAGTAGCAGGTGCGTTAGTCAAACCAAAGGGCATTACCAGAAACTCATAATGCCCTTCATGTGTTCTGAAAGCTGTCTTGGGAACATCTGCCTCCTTCTTTCTGATCTGGTGGTATCCCGACTTTAAGTCCAACTGGGAAAATACCACAGCCCCAAATAGCTCATTCAATAGTTCATCAATCATTGGAATTGAGAACTTTTCTGGTACAGTGCCCTTATTCAGAGCCCTGTAATCCACACAGAATCTCCAACTCCCATCCTTCGTCTTGACCAGGAGGACTGGACTAGAGAAAGGACTTACACTTGGTCTTATGATCCCCGCCTCTAGCATCTCCCGGATCAGCCTTTCAATTTCATCCTTTTGGATCTGAGGGTAACGGTAAGGGCGGACGCTGATCGGGGTCTCCCCTTCCTTCAAAGTGATGGCATGCTCCAGCTCCCTCTGCGGTGGCAAACCCTGTGGAGGTTGAAAAACCTCCCTGAACTGCTGTATGACCGGTTGCACTTCAAGAGGAATGCCTCCCTCTTCCCCCACACTGACTTTCTCCAATCGCTGCAGCTCCACCAAGTATCCACTCCCAACCTCCTGGATGGTTCGAATCATGGACTTGAGAGACACCCCTGTCCTAGACAGGCCGACATCTCCCTGTATCACCATTCTCCTCCCCTCCACTACCAGTTCCATCTGCAGTTCTCCCCAGTTCACCTTGGTCTCCCCCAAAATTTGCAGCCACTTCATCCCCAAAATCATATCTGTACTCCCCAATTCTAAGGGAAGAAAATCCTCCCTCACCTGTATTCCCTGAATAGTCAGCACCACTCCCCTACAAACTCCTCTACCCATTTCTACCTTTCCAGTGCCCATCATCACCCCATAACCTCCCGATCATCCCTTCGGCGGTTATACCCAAATCCCTCCTCATAGTCCTCCCTTCTACCTTCAAAATCAGCACCTCGGCGATGAAATTCCTCCCTTCTCCCTTCAAAATCAGTACCAAGGCGAAGAAATACTTGGATTCAAGTATTACTATCGATCAGGATGAGGAGAAAGAGCATAAATCTGCTGTTTACAGCAGTGGACAGCAGCCAACTCAATAAAAACAGAGAAATAACAGTGGAAATCTGAAGGAAAACTCAAACAAACACTTGTATTTCACTAGGAGAGGAACAAAACCAAAGCAAGATACAATGTTCTTCAATTCGAGAGGAAGAACAACTCTCCTAATCTCCGGCAATGCCAAGAGCCCAAGCCACGAAACCCTAGATCTCAAAAATACAATCAAATTCAAGATAACCCTAATTCCCTCCCAATCCCCTAATTAACAATAAAGGATTATTACAAAATGTCTAAACAACCCTTCCCATTCAAAATTTCCCTCCAAACAATGTGTTTAAACCCCACTTGGGCCCACCAAACTTCCGCCCCCTTCCCCTGTGTCCGCGTCCTGCTGGTTCCGCCCTCTACTGGATTCAAGTATTCCTATCGATCCGGATGAGGAGAAAGAGCAGAAATCTGCTGTTATTTCTCTGTTTGTTTGAGTTTTCCTTCAGATTTCCACTATTATTTCTCTGTTTTTAAACACATTGTTTGGGTGGTGCTCTGATACCAATTTGATAGGAAATACTTGGATTCAAGTATTCCTATCGATCCGGATGAGGAGAAAGAGCAGAAATTTGCTGTTTACAGCAGTGGACAGCAGCCAACTCAATAAAAACAGAGAAATAACAGTGGAAATCTGAAGGAAAACTCAAACAAACACTTGTATTTCACTAGGAGAGGAACAAAACCAAAGCAAGATACAATGTTCTTCAATTCGAGAGGAAGAACAACTCTCCTAATCTCCGGCAATGCCAAGAGCCCAAGCCACGAAACCCTAGATCTCAAAAATACAATCAAATTCAAGATAACCCTAATTCCCTCCCAATCCCCTAATTAACAATAAAGGATTATTACAAAATGTCTAAATAACCATTCCCATTCAAAATTTCCCTCCAAACAATGTGTTTAAACCCCACTTGGGCCCACCAAACTTCCGCCCCCTTCCCTTGTGTCCGCGTCCCGCTGGTTCTGCCCTCTACTGGGCCGGTGGGTGTAGAACCGGACCGGTCCCTGCTGGACCGGTCCAAGCCTAACAGTTGACTACCTCCTCTGACTAAGTAGACCAGGGAACATGACAGCCCGGGACGACGGAATCCCATGACGGAACCATGGGATCTTGATCGGGCTCGTCTTCATTCCCCCCACCACCAGTTTTAAATTCGTGGTGATAATTCCTAAATCATGATGATAAATTCAAATCTCAAATTCGAACCCTAAAATTGTTGCTATTATACAATAGGTTTATAACCTATGTGACCTCCTATTATCGGGAGGGGCAATTAACTAGCCTTAATCGAAAGTTCTCTCCTATTATCGGGAGGGGTAATTAACTATAGGGGCTTGCGCCTATAGGAAATCAGAACTCAGATCATAAAGTCCTCACAAAATGAGGGCGAAATCTCTGGGTAGTGTCTTATCTAAAACCCAATCTGCCTTCTGAAAATTCACCCGGAATCTAATTTTGTTAAAACTCTCCGCCGTCATCGTCACAAATAAAAGAAAAATAGACCGATGGCGCGGAGAGGCCGGGAACGCATCCAATGGAATTTTCGGAGCCCACAGTTTTATGCTCAGTGATACTGATAGTTGCAAACTCATTTGTAGTCTTATTCATGGT